>JACAXG010000092.1:2958541-3314420 GCA_018881555.1 Amblyornis subalaris
GAGGAGAGGAGAGGAGAGGAGAGGAGAGGAGAGGAGAGGAGAGGAGAGGAGAGGAGAGGTTCATGCTTTTTGGAATGCCTTTATTACCAAGAAGTAGGATTAAGAAACAAAAAATACCCCAACACCAAAATTATGAATGGACACACAAGATCTTCCTGATCCTCCTCACACCCTCTCCAAAAAAAAAGTTGTACAATTTTGCTAACAGTTAATGTGTATCACTTTTTCCCCCCAAAGCTGTTACACCAGTTAAGATAAAAAAAGAATCTTCAAGCAAAGCATAAATGGTTGAGCTTTTTCTTTCAAGTTAAGATTAATTTCATTAAATGGTCAATAAAAAGTGCCAAATGAAGTTTCGTTGATTGAACTATTTTACTGTGGAATAGCAGCAGGCATCAAAGTTTTTTCTAAGCTATTTTCTACTGTACCACAACCCTCAAATAACCTAATTATGTCCAAGAGATGGAGGAAATTGAGCAAGCAGCCTGCTTAATACCTAGGGTTTGGTTTTTTTTCTTTAGAAGAGTGGCATTTCTAAACCATTGTAAACTAGGGGTTAGGCAGTGCAAGAAAGAAGGCAGATATTTGTCTGCATGAGTACACACATAGTATAAAGCCAATAATTTGCTTATGTAAGTCAGTGTGGACAGACRTAAAGACACACAATTTTTGTAGGCACCAAACTTCTCAGAATTCGAGGAGCGTCTGGTCAGTGCTCTTGGCCATATGATTTAGTTTTATATAATCCTGAGAGGAGCAGAATTCTGTGATTCTAGGATTATCTAAACCCAACAAAAATTAGGAAATTCCCTCAATAGCCACTGCCAGATGAAACCCACCCTCCTGCCACAAAAAAACAACCCCAAAACAACAACAACCCCAACCCCCAACATTCTACCTGAAATCACTAAAAACAGCTGAGACACACAGTTTGATGTTTTGAAGTTGAGGAGAAGCATAGTTGATATTCAAATCATTTTAATATACAGAAATCATTCATTTTATAGCAGAAAGCAGTATTTCAGAAATACCAGTTACAAAGGGGTAATATGTAATTGAATCAGTTAAATGCACTGCTAGAAATATTAGTCTTTAGCAGAGTATGAATTAGTTTTTGCTTCATATCTTGTGTTGCTACACAGTTGAGGACTTTCCCTACCACTCAATCACATATTAAGCACATGGAAAAAGGACTTTTATCTCAGTTTTTAAGACAATAAAAGACAAATATTCATCTGATCTCTCCCACAAGAGAGTCCCACAGTCAAACACAGCTTTACCATAAAGGTCCTGTCTTTCTCTGTAGTCATTTTGCCTCCTTGAACAGAAAAATTCTGTTGGAAGTCTCCTGTCTAAACACTGAACACAGCTGAGAAAGTGGACTGTGAATTTGTGAAGAAAGCCTTCTGGGAATTCAAAAACTCATCTCTTACTTCTGAAAAAGGTTTTAGTAAAGCTCAGAAAAAAAAGTGTTTGCTGATCACATGAAAATTTTTTTTATAGATTTTGCAAAAGTGCCAGAAAGACTCTAGCAGACTTTCCAGACAGTTTTAAAATCTTTCAAAAACAAAGAAAAAAACAAACAAACAGAAGACTTTAGTTTTTTCCATCAGAAACAAACAAAACAATCCAACACAGTATTAGGAAATATTCTAGATAACCCTTTGCACTCCACCAGTTTGGAATCAACAGCTAATTTCTCTTCACTGTGTCTTGCCCATTCTGCAACTTTCTGTACTTCCTGATAACAGACCTTTGCTCTCTATGCTTTCATTTTTCTTTCTGGTCTGAACTGGGTAAGTGCTCCCAGTTTGGTCTTATAAAATAAACACTATCTTTCTCTGCTCACCCTAACAACTCTTCTTTGTACTCATTTCTATATTGTTTTTTTTTTCTTGAATATGACTAAATAGAGTTACAAGAAACATTTCATTGTTATCTTTTTTTTTCCCAAAGGACAAGCTGTGATAATCTTTTTCAGAACTAATACATAATCATAGGCATTACATACAGCCTACTGTGTTCTACACTCTAAACACACAGATGCATAGCCCATTTATTAACATTTCATAGCTTTAATAAAAAGCTTTCACTTTATTTGCAGCCTGTCATTCAGCCAGGTCAGCAGTGTAAGTGAGCCATGATGAAATAATTAATGTTGAGTTTTACTAGTATTATTATTGTTCTTCAAATTCTCTGGCTAAGTTCACAGAGGACAAGGAGGAATACATCTCTGAACAGCTTGATGCACCTCTCCACTGGCTCAAACAGACATCACCTCTATGTGTTCCCCTAAATTCTGAAGCAGAGTAACACAAATCAACTTTGTTGTGTAAAGGAGGGTGCAGGACAAGAACAYTCCAATTTCAAAGGTTCCCCTTTAAGGAAAAAAAAAAAAAAGGCAGCTTTTAACCTATTTCTGAAGGTAATATCCAAGATAATGAGTGCACGAAGGACTTTTTCAGAAGCAACATGTTACACTTCTTGCCTGTTGTCACTGCAGACATCCTCCTGAAGTCTATGAGGCAAGATCCTCATATTGACAAAGCTGATGGTAACTTTCAGGAATTAGAGAGGGAAGGCATAGGTTACTATCACTTCCTACCAAGGATTTCAGCTCTTGATGAGGACTAATAGATGACAAGAGTGGAGTAGTAGTTATACTTAATAAAACTATTAAGCTTTTTAATGGAAAATTCTACATTTTATGCACTTCAGTCTGCATTGTGAGGCCTTGACCAAAGGATTCAAAATCAGTTATAGCCTTGGCATTATAAGCACTCTTAGAAATTACATACATACCTAAGCTTGCACTGTTTGTATGGCGGCTGAAGTGGCAACATAAAAAGCAGTTGCTTACTTACAGTACCACAGCAATCATGAAAAAACATATTTCTCTAAGAAATCTTATCTCTTTTGACTCTTTGTGTCCTGAAAAGATGGAAAATAATAGTCTGAAGTGGGAACTAGGACTGAACTTGTACACGGGCAACAAAACCATTCTTTCCAGCCATCCATTTTAATAAAGGTATTGGAACACATTTGATTTTAGTCCCATTACGGAATAAATCCACAATTTTGGAACCTCAAAGCACCATGAAATGAATCTGTCACATTCTCAAGGTCTCTCTAGTATATCGTGCTTTTGGAAATCTGGTCCTTATGTTTTGTCTTAAAGAGATAGCTTGTTAAAATTGAAAACCATGACACATGATAACCAATAACACCCCAGAGAGATTTTTGCATGTATTTGCATAACTTTGCTCCCTTTAAAAGCAATAATGCAAACATGAACCAGATCCCTTGTTATTTACACACTTTAAAACAATCAGTATGCATTTGTTTTTAACTTTTTGTCAATTAGCTTCATCTCCTACAAAACCATTTGTAAAAATCAGTATTTACTGTCATGACACATATGGGCACGAGTGGAACTAATCATCTGCAGGCTGTCCCTGCTGCTGAGCTGAACAAACAAGCTGTTCAAGACTTCTTCCAGCAGACATTTCTGCTTCATAAATCAATGAGAACTTAATGTAACATTTCCCCTTCTTTTTTTACAGAGCCACAACTGAGATCCACAAACTCATTTCTGAATGTCACCAAGAAGAAGAAAAAAAGAAAAAGAAAGAAATGGGCCCAAAGCAGACAGTAATAAGCTAGCATGCCAGTCCAACTGCAGTTTTAATCTATAGAATTAATAATATGTGTTCTGGTGCCTGCACCTGTGACAGACGGTCAACAGAGAAGAAAGCTATCCCTATCAGAACTGCTGAGTTCTGAAATCCCAATGCACAAACCACAGATGGCACTGGCAAAACAGTTCAAAGAATTAGAGATCCAGAAATAGACTTTTCCTTTTCTGTGCTGCACTCCTAAAATATGTGGGCACTATTTGCAAATTACCTAAAAGCAAACAGACCTTTGGGTTAAAGCAACTTGTCAGCCTTCATTAATATAAATGTTGGATAGTAGGTCAGAGACATGGTAATCCAATAGATTGATCAATTCTTTTTACATTTCAGCGCTCAGAATTTCCATCGACCACAGGGAATGATCGCGGCTCACAGAACCTGAACATTTTTGTGCAACTCACAGGTAATCAAGGTACCGCTTTCCACTCCAGGCAAATGATCAATCTTGGAAATCTATTAATTGTTCGAAAATATCACTATGTGTGAGTTGATACAGGTTCCCTGATCCAATTCTGAAGCTATGAATGCTACAGAAATGTTTGGAGGACTTCAACTGATTTTTCTATTTCATCTTTGTGTGTGAGTCTGAGCCTCTAGATCCCTACGCAGACCTGCCAAATCAGGCCCAGGACCTACATCTGTAGAGGTAGGTAAAAAAGACACTTGGTATCTGGGAGAAAAGACATCATAGTGACAGGATACAAATACAATTAATTTTTAGTATCTAATTAGTAAATCAGTACTTTAGAACAACCATCATATTCCTAGCTTCATATATGCAGTGCGTTCCCTTTGACCCACTGTAAGAGTTTAAGAGGATAAATTGTTGCAAACAGAAATCTAAATAAAAGGTGTTGCTGGCAGGAGTACCTCATCAAAAGTGCTGAGGTTAGAAAATCAAAGACAGCTGAGTTCCTATAAATTTCAGGAAAGCAGCCAGAGATTTAAGCCCATGTCAGTAGGGAGATGGGTATTTAATCGTGTCTTGAGTGCAGAAACAGTATTTCTCCCAAGTGATTAAAAATAGATTTAACAAGTGGGCTTTTTTTGCTTCCATCAGGTATGAAAGAAAGAAGATGGGAAGAACAGCATGAAAGGGTAGAAAACACCAATTAAAAAAAAAGAGCAAAAAATGAGTTTAGCTTTCATGTCCTAAGTGGAACAGTCTAAGACTTGCTTCCATGAGATTGCTGATCTATGGAAAGTGAGTAGAAGCAAGGCAGAAGGGAGGGATGAAGGGAGGGAGGGGAAAGTTCTCTCTCAGTTCAAGGAGCTTCTCCAGTCCTTTGAACACTCAGTGAGGTGGCTGGAAACGCAGCTCAGAGCAGGAAACTAATTTGGGCTCTTTCCTGAAAGTGAGTGAAGGAGTGAAGACAGAGAGAGGGAGCCCATGGGTTTGAAATTGCTGGGGGACATGTGTCTGTTCTCTTTCCTCCATCAGCTGCAAAGAAAGCCTCCAGAGATTAAGCCAAGGTCAGCTGCTGATTTTGTTTCCCAGCCTCGCAGCACCAGTCTAAGTCTAGCTCATATGAATTAATTTTTCTGTACATCCAAATCTCCCACTGTGGACAGCAGTTTACTGTGCCAGTGTCACATAATCAATATAGAAAGGCAAGGCTGCAGAGAGAAATAAATTATTGGGAAAAGCAAGGACCAATTCCTTTGGACAATAGAAAAAATTGTATTAGAAAAAGTAGCATTTGGTTGTCATGTATTAAAAAATAAAAGACACAGTGAAGCAGAAAAGGTAAACCTCAAAATTCAAATTTTAGGCCCATTAACACACAAGAAAAGGAATAAATTGTGAGCTAGTAGATAACATTTCGTTTAAGAGAAGAACAAAGCTACAAAAGGCTAATGCCTGAGTGGTCTCCATCGCATACCAATACAAAGATTAAATGCACTCTATTACACGGCAGCCTGTGACTGTAACCAACAAACACTTGATAATTAAAACATTAAAAAGCCATCAGCTACTAAAGACAATCTCAGCTGAAATGGACACCACTGAAATGACAACGGTGTTCACAAAACAAATCAATGTACTTGAAGCTTTGCAGCTGGGCTAATGCAACTAGAAAGGAGGCTGGATTAAAAAAAAAAGTCATTAACTGCTGCTTTATTTCACAAGTCCTAGATATGCACTTTTCCACAGGATGCTAAGAAACATGCTCAGCATCATCTTGACAGACAATCATTCCCTTATTAGGTGGCAGGCTTACTTTAGACAATAACAGCTAATCATTTTCCTCTTCTGAGGCATCTAATAAATGAGAGAGGCGGAAAAGGAAGGGGAATTTTCAGAGAGCTAACAAATAAACGCTAAACAAAAATTCAGAAAACAGAAGTAATAGCAGATAGCTGAGCATCCACTTACTTCAAAAATCCAGATTAAACTGGTCAAGAAACAGGCAATTAAGAGACTGTGGGTTTGTTTTCTAACAATTTAATTTATAGTGCTTCTTCCTGTCTAACAGTTGGATTTCTATACTGAAATTGACCCCAGAACCGTTACTATATCCCAACTGATAGAGAATCATGATTTAACAATAAATCTCTCTTAAATTTTATATTCATCATTATGTTAAGGAAAACGTTATTCATCCTTAGTTAATATTGTTTAGTTATGCTTGCAAATTTACCTGTATCTATTTTAAATGGAATCTTTTCACAGAGGGAGGAAGTGGACTTGGAAAAGTCTGCATTTGTTATAAATAGAGTATGGAAGCATTTATTCAAAAATCCTTCCTCCTACAGCTTTTTAAAAGCAGTAATTCTGGGATGGTTTTGTAAAGGTTTTCTCTGCCAAGTAGTAGCTACATAGTTTAGTTAAGTTCTGGGTTTTTGTTTAAGTCTTGTCTGGCATCTGGAAATCACAAGACATTAAAATTTGGTTTTAATTTGCTCATTGATTCAAAACACATCAACCATCAGAAAATTATGGGTTTGTTCCAATAAACAATCAAAAATGAAACTGTGAAATAAATATTCCTCTCCACATGAAACTTCCTTACAAAATACACATAACCAAGAAGAAAAAAACCCCAGGTTTCRAAGTAAGCTTCAGGCAAACTCTGTCTCAGAAAAGACCTAGGCATTTGAACACAAAGCATTATTAACACGTGAGAACACATTTGAAGGGTGTCTTTGAAACATTTTCTGTATTTTCTTCATTTTAAATATTTCATTGAGTAGTTTTGTGTTCATACACCCGTATAGTTTTTTGCTGCTCCTTTTATATACTATCACTTTTTTAGATTATATTGCCATCTTTAATAATGAAAACAACCCTCTTTATGGATTATAAATTATGTCACCAGTTTATCACTTTTTCATTAATCCTGTATGAATAGCTGTTAACCTTGCACAACAGATAAAACAAACTGGTATGAAGGTTATGGGAGATTAATACTAATGCATTACCAATTGTCTGCATTCTTTAAACAGCTTAGCCCAGATTCCTAAGAAATATTAAAGGATATTATCAATATTCCCTCCAATTGTCAAACCTTTCCAACCGATAGGACCATCCTTGAGGTAGGAATATCTGAACTGGTTGTTAATTGGTCCCTGAACCCCCAGCTTTCAGCCAAATTAACACAACTTAAAATGAATAGTAATGTAAGCCAAAGCTGATTTGCCTTAATAGCAGGGCATAGTAATTGCAGTAGCTTAAGAGCTGATATCCAAGGCTCAGCACCAGTCCCCCATTCAGGGGGTTGGGTAGTCCAAAAGGAATGGTAATGCCTGATGCAGGCTCTGGAAGTATGAGGCCACTGGCCATTGCCAGGCTCATGTTGGTTACTGTGCCGGTACTTCCCACTGTTGGTGCCGGCAGCGAAGCATCGTGGTAGGCACTACTGCTCTAGCTCAGATGGCATATCTAGCATTTTTATAACGACAATTTGTTGCCTCTTCTATTACAGCCCAGTTCCCACGCCACCATAAGCCTACAAGGATATAAACATTTATTCATAAATTTAATTGTTAAAAAGATTGAAGGGTTTGATTTCAACCGGCATCCTCTTAAAACTGAAAATTCCCTAGCATGTAACTTTTAGTGTTCAAATAAACAAACATATTAACAGCAAATTTTGTATTTTCCAAAAAAATACAGATGTTTAATAAGTAATATAAGTGTAATTTTAAACAACAGTCCTTTATCAGTGATTCACAGATGGTGTATGTATTTCAAGAGAAAGTCAAGATGGGAAAAAATTCTGTGGTTCTCTAATAATACATTCATGTCTGAGAAAATTAATTTCATTTGCTGGACAAGCTTAAAAAAAATAAAAATAAAAGCCTGCAAAATGAGGTCAGATAATTACTATAACCCTGTGGTTTTCAGATTATTCAGAATTCATATCTCTTTTCTCTTCCCAAGAGACAAAACTAAACAAAAATATGGTCAAATAGAGAGTATTATAGCATTTTTGAAAGATCACAATACTTTAGCTTCTTAAACTAGTATACCAGAAAAGCAGGAACAATGTCGTAGTGGGAGGGATATGGACAAAATATACACTTGGCTTGTTAGAAGAATATAGCCTTCCAAAATGCTGTAATGCACTTCGTGCATATAACAGACAGATGCTTAAACTAATTTAAAAAAATTATATAGACCCCTCAAGATATTATTTAATTACAGAATTGTGTTCTTTCACTTTTCAAGGTGTATAAATGCCTTTTATATCTACCACTCCTACTAGCATTTCAGAGCAGGCATAGAATTCTTGTTTTGATTTGTTCAATGCATAGGATTAGGAGGTCAATATGTGACAGAATTTCTAGCTAATACTAGTTAATCTTATCTAATTTGAGATCTAACCACTTGCTAGGTTCTCCAAATGTCAGTCATCATTTATGCAAAATCCCTTGGAATATAATACCATAAATATTGCTTGCATTAGTAAAGTTGAAGTTTCTGCTTTATTTAATAAGGAAATGGAAAGTTCAGAGCTTAAGAAAGAGAGCCTTTTCTCATCAACAATGGTGTGATGTAAGGCTAGAATAATGAATTACTTAACTCTCCAATGGTTAATGCCATACAAAAAGTTGGCATGAGAAGAGGAAAATACTTATAGGATGTTGATATGCTTTTTATAAAGTAAAACTGTTTTATGATATTAACTCTCTTGTCTCGGCATCCTGCTTCCAAGGAAAGCCAATATATTTAAACGAATAAATAAGAATTATATTAAAATTATGTCAAGAATTCTAGCATATTTGGTTTTGTAGTTTTACTTTCTATCCTGTCTAATGGCAGTAAACGAAGTATTGAACTAAACCCCCTCATTCCCTATGCTGCTGCATGCTGAGTTTGCCTTAGATTTCCTCATGTAACCTATCAAAGGAAGGATTTTGTCTTCTGAGCCTGACAAAGACTACTTTGTTCACTTGCTCATTTTGGTTAGGTGGTCCATAACAAATTCTCACTACAGTTTTGCCCTTCTTGTTTTGTTCTGTACTTCTGACCCCCAGAACCTCAACAAGTTTGTCACCTGTCTGAAGATCTGAAGAGCTCCATATATCTGAGCTGCTGCTTAGCACACTGGCAACCCCATCTCCTTTTCCCTACTGCCTGTCTTTCCTAAGGAGCCTGTATCCGTACATCAATCCATCACAGCCCTTCAGACACATAAACTGTCCTCATCCCGGTGACTACAATCACGTCTTAGTTTTGCACTCACACACACCAGACTTGGTCCTCCTGCTGATTTACCAGGCTGCATACATTTGTGCACAAGAACTTCAGAAGTGCCCTTTGACCCTTGTTTCATTCTTTCTAAAGGCCGTTTTACTCCCATCACACTGTCCTATGTGCTTATTACCCCTGATTTCCACTTTTCCATTTATCTGCAAACTGTCATCATCATTCTCAGTACATCAGGTTTAACACTCTCTTCAACAAACAAGCAATACTGCATGCAAAGTTGCTTTTAAGCCATCACTGTCAGATGGGTCCCATCTCTTTCTAGGAGTTCTCATTCCTCAAAGAGGGACCTGTGGTTATAAAAGCCAAGCCCCTATCCATGATGCCAGGCTAACTCACAGTGAGTATCCACTCCTACCTGAGTCCTGTTCCTTCAGCAGCAGGACTGAGGTGAATACCACTTGGCCTTCCATGTCCTTATCTTTATCACCAGACTACTCTAGCCCCTTCTGATTTCTTTCCACGTCTCCCTCGGAAGCGACGCACATGGACAAAATGAAAGGGAGCCTCAGAGTTGGAAAACCCTTGGGAGTCTCACCAGAACGCTCCTTTCTTTCTCAATCCAGGATGTTTCCAAACAGAAAACCTCATGACAAGCAAAGAGCAACCTAGCACCTCTGGTCGGATATGGGGTGGTCCCTTCCTGCAAAAGGAGACCTCTGACCATCACGATCCAGCACTTCCCCTTTGAGCTAGTCTTCTGGGCATGCCCAGTTCATTCTGAGGCCTCTCGGTGGAGCTTGTTCCCTTGCACAGGCTATTAACATTAATCCTGTGAATTCAGATCTGAGAGTAGATAAGAAGTCTCTCTCTTGCTGCCAGAGGTCACAAGCTTCATGCCTCTCCCATCTTGTGAGTCTTTACCCATCGCTCGTTCAAGTACGGTCTTTATCCGTCCCTCCTTCTCTGCATCACAGGGCTCAGATCCTCCTTCTGCAGGGTTCCTTGAATTTCACGTTCATTCCCCCTGCTAGCACACAGTCTGCTCCACTCCTCCCCAGCTCCTTACCCTGGTGATTCAGGGTCCTGATTAACCTCTGCTGCTGGTGTCCCCGGAGAGGCATTCCATTACTCCCTGTTGCACCAGACCTGACTGGTTGAATTCCCTGTAAGAGTTCTGCCTAAGTCAAGACATACTACCACGTATTCACTTCTATTTTTTTGACTATACAGAAGCTGTAAACCTTCTCTTGTACTTTTGCTGAGCTAAAATAGATACAGTATTTCAAATTTTCGGCAATATTTTTTTTCTTGGGCAATTCACCTTGCACATTTAAAACCTTGGTTTCTCTTGTGATAAAATTCTGTCAGTAGTATCCTTTTTCTCCTGCAGTTTATCACAAGTAGAGAAAGAAATTAGCACATTATTTCTTAGAATGCATATTTCAAGAAAGCAGGAAACTCTTAATTGATGATAAGGGAAAACTAACATATAGTATTGTTAAGACATGTAGCAAAATGTCTCTCAAACTACAGATATACTCTCTTCATCCATGCAAATCCAAAAGAGTCAACACAAAGAAATACCGAAAAAGCTATTCACAGCTTTCTGTTATTTTTGTTCTTTCTACAAAGCATAGAAATACAGTAGCAAAAAAAACAGTGCTGCTGTTTACCATTCTGTCTGTCAGGTATTTACCTGCAGACAGACATAGAGCACTGCTAAAAATAGCATGCATTTTTACAGGGAATAACACTTCACTATAAAGGTTTAATAATGTGAACCGAATCTGTATGTGTTGCATATGAATCTATTTTACGCTTCAAACTGTGCAAATAAGTCATCAAAAGACAGGATGGCAGTTTCATGTTTGACAAACCTCAGTCTCTTCAAGACCTATTCTTTGCAGGTAAGGCAATCCACTTATTACCAGTTTAGTTGAATACTAAAGACACTCATAATTTGCCTGCTATTGCTCTTTCTCAATTGTATAGAYCTGTCACCTGTTCATACAAAGATATATACATTATAATATGTGATAAAAACTTGGAAGCATGGCCATCTTTAACTCAATTTCTTTTGCCTTTTGTAAAGTAGCTGCTTCCACTGCTCAAGTGAGAGGTAGTGTTCAAATCCCGTGTTTGCTGTAGCATGCACCATTCTAGACTCGCTTGGAGTGTCATCCCTCACAATCAGCAGCTGTAGCACAGGTCAGCCCCTCCTAAAGCTGTTTGCAAAAAGCTGTGAGAAATGGTGCTGAGAAAAATGCAAGCCAGTGAGTTGCCAGGGAGAAATATGCATCCATGCGCTTTATCCAGGTGTAAGGGTCAGTGATCCATGGTACTGTTCCTAAAAGAAACAGCAATATACAGCTCGAATTCGCTTTTCCATTAGTAACTCTAAGTGTGAATAAAATAGGGTTTCATGGATTAACTAAATCAATTGCAGGTAAAAGTCTGCCTTTTACTCAAATATTTTTTAGTTTTGTGGTTGTGAAACCAGTTAAAGATTCCTATCTGAATTATTTACAGTGATGATCAGTATTAAGAGGTGATTTCTGCGTTTCACTCACTGGTTTCACAGTTGTCATGGCTTAGGAATGGTACTCCCCAATTTAGTTCTCCCACCAAGAGACCCTCCAACCCACGCTGCCACTCACTCGCTGCCCTTCACCCTCTTCAACCCCCCTAGCCTACCCTGCAGGTGGCCAGAGAAGTGAACTGGAGGCAAAAAAAGGCAAAGAACATGGGTTGAAATAAGAAAAAGAACTGCAAGAGCAATGATATTAAGAACAAAAGTGTATGAAAGAGAGTGCACAATTCATGTGCAAAATGCTCACCAAGCCCAGCCTGACCCAACTGCAGCTGGTGCCATCCCACTGCTCCCTCTATCATGTTTCCTCAACTTGGAGCAAACCCCTCTCCCCAGAAGAGAGTCCCTTTCACCCCACCTCACTTGGACCTGGCAATGACCTGAGGTGGTATAGAATAACCTCTCTGTCTCAGCCATGCCCCCTCCCAGCTACTGCAAAAATTAACTCTGTCCTGACTGGAACCAGGACAAYAGTAAAGTGCCTAAATCCCATTTTTTAAAACAGATTGTGTTGAAAATTTTGAAAGATGAGTCTCCACTTGTTATTTCAAAGACTCAGTTCTCCRRTTTAAGSTGAAATAAATGTCCTGGCCATGACACCTTGAAAAGACAAAGCCTTTAAAACGATCTCRTTTTTCATTGTCGTTTAAGAACATRTATTTAAACTCTATTTCTCCTACATTTAGCTTAAAGTTATCCTTCCACTAGGAAGCTTTCTGACAAAAGCACTAATTACATAGCCTTTCTTGCCTACAAGCTTATTATTTTTGGGAAATCTTAAACCACTAGGGTATTATAGTCCTCCCCAAGCACAAATTTTCCACAAACTGAGYAATGGCATGTCTATTGTGATATAGTCACTCACACACGTTTGAAAAGAGATTGCAAAAATTCAGATAAAATTCATCAGAGTTTCCTTCCAAAGAGAAAAAGGAATCAATCATCATTCACAAAACTTTAACAATAATTCTTAATGAAAACCATTAATCCAAGCATATAATTAGTGGAAGTGATATAAGTGAAAAATGTTTAACAATATGAAGAATAAAGACTGCAACAGTGAAAAATTATACACAGTGCTTTCAAAATAAACTAGTTTCTTAACAAATAGGTAGKTTTTTTTTTTCCCCTTTTAAAAAAGTTTATATTTAAAAGAGGAAGAGATAGAAAGAACCAAGTCTACTATCATTTTCTGCTTAAAAAAGTTCCAGGTCAAAAGAGCCATAACAACAACAAATTCTGTGAGAAAGCAGGTTGAAGAAGACAATTACACCTCAGTAGCCATTTGCTTTACATCAGTTTGCTATACTGCTGGGAGGAGATTCTTGTGAAATCCTGTCCTGCACTAGTTAGTTACATAACACCAGAGACTACAGGCATTGTGTGATGCTCCTCAGTCCTTAGCTTCCAGGCATTCTAAGTATGAGGTTACCCATAGCACACTGCAACAGCCTGGATGTCTTGATTTCTTTGGAAAATAAAGATACTAATTTCATCCAATGGTGAACAGCCCAGATTCCTTCCCATATGGAAACTACCTGGTATCACTCAGGGACTGGCATTTCTATCCCATCATGTAGTCTCCAGCTCTCAATATATCTCTTAGCCTATATGAATGAAAAAAACAAAAAAACCCAAAAACTTCTGGTTACTCAGTAATTTCATTTGTTGGGTATTTACAGTGTGTAAACCTTGCTGATGCTGAAGAACTTTTATTTGAGAAAAAATTTCCATAGAAAAGCTGTGTAAAAATGTAGAGGAAAATAAGGACAATTGCTCTATYGAAATAAAAAGTGGACAATCTTCCTAGCAGCTGGAGCTGGAAAAGTTTTGTTTCTTTCCTTTTCTCCCAATAGGGAGAAAATTCACCACAGATCATGTAACTTCAGGTGTGGTTCTGACCCTTGGGAATACTTTCTTGTGAAAGCTCTTGAATTTCATTCTATGTCATGATGAAAGAAATCATAACTTTCAAGATTTCATGGAAGAGATATCACTTGTAAAGAAATTTTAGGGGAAGTAATAGTAATAAATCAAATTCTAACAAATTTAAATCATACAAGGACTGAGTTTCATTCACAACCATACAGCTTCTTTGTAACTCATTTACTTCACTAAAGCATGCAATTTCTGATCCAGACAGCTAAATGGATGGAGAAAATGAGGTCTTCTAAGATCTCCCTCTTTTTTTTCTGATTTAGAGAGCCCTATATAGACTTCTTTGTCTTTGAAAATACTCAATCCCTCAAAAAAAAAAGGATTATATGCATAAGCTTCCTCTRTTAGCCATCTATATTTGATGTCTTCCAGTTTGCAAAATCAGAAACAACATTATGCTGACCTACCCTGGGAACAAAYGAGCATTTCTTACTGGGTTATATAAAGCTTTCAACTGATAAAGAGAAATGCAACTGATAATTAAGTAAATTAAAAACACCTGATGCTTAATAGTTTGCAGTCATTGGTGCTAAGTAATTATCTAAGGAAGAAAATGTTTTGGCTTTTTATGCTAACACAGAATAATTGGAGAGATTAATGGTACTAAGTATATTTCGCAAGCCATTTCTGAAAACACTTGTAGCATGAAATACAATATAGCCTAAAGACTGAAGTGTACTTATAAGACAATTACTGTAGCTTCTAAACAATCCAATATGATTTTACTCAACCACTACTGTCTGAAAAGAAGCATATATTACGTTTGTTTTTGTGCTTTAAGCTGCATTCTTTTTKTATGTCTGTCACTTTTATTTTACATCAGTAGGAAACAGGCTAAGTTTGGCTAAAATATCTGCTCTTTTGGTGTAAATGATGGATATAATACGATTACTTCACTCAAAGCTTGAATCACAAAAGGACCTTTGTCTGATATATCTTCACATAAGTGTGTCAAGGTGTATTTTATATGCATGATCAAAAAGCAGAAAGTCTGACATTTGAAGGTCAGATCAGAGAGGGCAATAACAAAAAGGAAATTATTATGCATTCTTTTATCATAGAAAAAGGGAAGTAATAAAGGTTATATGAGAACAAAACTTTCCACCAGATTCATGATAAACTGCAATAATTACACAAGAATCAAACTACCTCAAAACCCCAAGATAGTTCCTATGAACCATTCTTATATTTAAAATTAATCTCACACAATCTCAAGATGTGTATTTATATATATTAATGTAAAGCATTGGGGAATGTGAAAATCTGCATGGACACACTTCTGTGCTTAGATTGTACTTTGAGATATTTTTTGTGCCTGAATACAATAAAACATGTAGACTTTACTGTTGTCTATATCAAAAATAGCATAAGCAAGCACTCTGATAAAAGGAATTTTTAAAGAAATCTCAAAAAGCAGCCTCATAAAACATGTAGCTTTAYTCTGCAAATACTTTGTGTGAACTACTTACTGGTGCAATGAACCGGATAAGCCATAAGTCAAGAGCGGGCACTGCCATTAATCCACTCTCTTTTCCCGATTTTGTGATGACAAATGGCAGACTGGATAGGAACTCTATTGAGGACCCAATTAGAGAATAGATGTTGATGCGAAAATCATGGAAAAAGGAGTCTGAACTTGCCCATGCAGAGGCAAGCTTTTTGGAAAGAAAAGCCAAGCAGCTTTGTGACCCATTAGCCCTTTGCTGCCATACTGAAGTACATGAACCACCTTGTCCAGGCTGGCATACCTGCAGTAGTCCATACTGATACAGCTCTCTGTGTCAGGAGCTACACAGGTGGAATACAAACCAAGGTCGTTCCAGTGCACAAAAAGTGACAGGAGACTGTAGGCAGTGAGCTGCATCCTAAAATTTCAAGCAGAATAATGTCATGCAGAAAAAGGTCACAATCACGTCAAGCCACGAAGTAGGTCCGTGTGCTGCAAACAGGACTGTTCAAAATATTTATGCTGAATTGTTGATAAAAAATAKTTTTTATAAATTAATTTTGGAGTTGATTTAAAACATCAGGGAAAAATCCCAAATTTAACTGTTAAAGGAAGGGAGGGCTTTGTCAGAACGTTTGATTCCCTTTCTTTCCCCCAAGAACCTTCTAAAGCTTGACTTCCACAACTTCGTATCACGAGTCATGGTGGTATTCAAACAGATACAGCAACAGACATCATAGGTACTTCATCTCACCATCCTCTTCTGAATGCCACTTTATCGAAGTTCTGAATTGTGATATGCAAGCTATTTTTCTTAAAATGAAAGTTTGACTCTCCACTGATAATTTTTGCTGCTTCTCTGTTTTACTCCACAAAGCAACATAGAAAAGAAATATTAATGCTTATATGTTAAGGAACCACAGAAACTTGCTTAAACAAATAATTGATCATGAAGTCCCCAAAAAAGAAGCGGGTTTCTTTCCACCTTGTCTATGTTTTCATGGTTCTAGTAAGAGGATGTATATGAGCTTTCTTTGGTAAGTAAAGAAGACCTCTACTTCCTTAAACATTCAGAAAACCTCTTACTTAATTTACAATGGTAATACACTCAGTAACGTCTTTCTTTACTGATGAATATGACAGTTCATGAAAACAAGTTTTTAGAGATTTTGTCACGATGTGCTATGTTTCTTAGTGAGGGTCAACTAGGCTTTCAGAGGGTGAAATAATACCTCTTTAAAAAGCTAAGTTTAAGATRAAGTTTTGTTGACTAATGAGAATTTTTTTTTCAATTATTTATCCAAAGCTAACACCATACGCATGCTTCTTGTGTGATATGTCAACATAATATTACTACCAGGAGAAATAGAAGACAACAATGAATATGTTATATATGTTTCATAGCTTTAAAATGCTTCTACCCAGATTTAAGTTTTAAAGGCATTACCATGGCCTGCAGAAATGCTACAAAACCATATCTTGGAATCATGAATTTTCCTATCAATAAGATGTTAAATACAAATGACAATTAGGAATATGGATATGGTATTAATTAAATCAACTAAGCAGAAACATTCCCCTAGTAGACATACTAAGACAAACAGAAAGTTTCCTTAAGAAAAAAACCTGAAGATTTAAAGCAGATATTAAAGTGGTGAAAACATAAACACTGAAATATATGTTGAGAATGTTATTGCCAGTACAATTCAAGGAAAGCTGAGGTTTTAGACGATCTGACATGTCATGCCCATAATTCATCATGCTGGCTTTTCTCTTACTACTTTATTTTCATTTCCTCATTTCACTCCTGCTCCTGCCACTGGGAGCTAAACACATAATATAGGGCTTTGGATTTTTACTAGTCTTAGCAAGGTTAGGCAGGCAATTTGCTTGAACCTGTTAGCAGGCTTCTCTGATCAGATGCCTAAAAATCATAGTATAAAACCGTAATTTCTTGTGAGAAAGTTTTTGTTCCTGTTCMTACAAAAAGTGCACTATTGCCCATAAATACCACATTATCATTTTAGTCTTAAGGTGATGTGAAAGATTTTCACAGGCTATTATGTCTGGTTCATAATTAAGTTCAGCTTAAGTCCTTTTATCTAGGACAATTCCACTCAGGATGCAACTTTGGGACGAAAWTCTACAAACCTACCTGTATAATAGTGATACAAAAAGATCTGAGTACAAACAAAGCTGTCAAACATCAACCAAAATGCAGGCATTGATTGCTATAAATAACTTGCTGTGGGAAATGCACAGGTGAGAACAAAAAACTACGATGACTCACAGTGGTGACTCAAAACATAATTTAAAACCTATAGTAATTTCTGAGGTATAGAATGTAACTGTTAAAATGTTCAACTCCCACTGATATTCACATGCAACTGAAAACTCAACTTTCCTAGGGCTTTTGATGGAACTTACCAAGATGTCTTCAAATCAAGGACAAAAATTTTACTATTTTCCTCATATGTCTCAAGGAAAAGGCCAACATACCCCAAACCTGATTATAGAATTTTCTGATGGGTAGAATCCTCTTAAATAAAGGCTATAAAAGTTTTATTTCAGCATTCTTCAAATACACCCAGAGGGGATGTTGAGGATTAATGAAGTTCAGATATCTATGTTTGTGACAGCAGATGTTGCTTCTCATACTTGGAAAATCATAAGTTTTTATGCCAGGTAATGGGATTTTTCTTTTAAAGAGGGTGTCCTAAAACTGCAATCCATGAAAAGTCCTGGTAAATAGTACTCCAAAGAGACTGGGAACTATATCTGTGTGTTATGCACACCAGCTGGTGGATTTGTCCAGTTATAAAGATTTCAAGGAACAAATAAGAGGACAAACACAACTTTACATTCTAGAGCATTCCCAAAGACATGCTTAATCCAGTGAGATATAAACTTCATGGTTCTTTACTAGGAGCTGCATAGTTTGCTTTGAGACAGACAAAGGCTGAAAATATCCTAGTGCAAGTCTTCAGTTTGCTTTAGCAGGAGAGAGCACCAGGCTAGATGTTAATCAAAGGCATCCATCACTGCCGACTTCCTGAAACAGCAGTATTCTGAAACAGCTGTSTGAATAAAGAATGTTTTTGCCAGTTTCCCAGAATAATTCTAGCTTATATTTCTGTATTATCTCACATTCTCACCATTATTTTCCTGTCAGCATACAAACCTAAAAGATAAGTAAAGGTGAAAGACTTCAGCCCTTGGGAGATGGCACTAAAACATTTGCTTTCTTACCTGTGAATCAGTATGAAAATGTTGCATRTCTCCCTTCTCTTTTGCAATTACAATTCAAGTCAATGGAGAGGAAATGAGATAGCTGCAAAGGGAAAAACTTAGGAAAGGAGAAGGTTACTTAATAGCACTGCAGAAAGCTAACTTCTTCATTGAAGCAAGTTAGAATAGAAGGAGTTAAATCTTGCAGTCAGTCTTCAGACTAATTGCATATTGACTTGGGGATTTACACTTAACAAGGAGTTTTGAATTTTGACAAAAGTGATTTTTAGAGAGTTTAATGATCACCCTTAAAAGGACAGTAGAATGTGAAGTGAGATATATTCAGAAATTCATGGAAATCAGACGGCATTTCAGGGCCAGGCATATGTCAAGGTGGTTTATAATCTTAGGACCTCATGAAAGTTGACTTTCTACTGAATATAGAAATTTTTTTCTAGGTTTTCTTTGTTTTAGCAGCAGTGGAAACACTTGAATATCATGTGTGAACTCATGACATAAATMAATTTTCTGCACTGCATATCAATTCAAGAAACTATATTTGCAACACCCTCAAATACTGTGTTTGGCTCAAGACAGCATTCTATAAAATAACAAAGAGGTCTATGAACTCCTAATTTTAAGAGCATTGACTGGTTCTAACAACACACACTGAACTAAGCTGTGGCTTTGTGCTTTACCCATGAAGAAAACAAATATACTTTTGCCTTCCTTGTAATTTAATTTTTCACTCTTACCAAAGATGTGTGGTAGCAAACATGTAAACACATCTATATTTTCATTTCTTTGCAGTAAAAGTCTCTTTGGTTACTTCACATTTAATTACGCCGAACTCACTGATTAAAAGAAACCCTACTGTCTTATTTCTGTCACTTTGATATATTACTCCAATTTCAACAGAAGATTTCTTCTGGCTCACACTTTTGGTTAGTGTTTTCATAAATACCTTCCTTAGGCAATTCATTCTGTTAGGAATCTGTATGACATTGGAAAATCTTTTTTTCCTTCAGACCAGAGTTGTTATGATTTATGGACCTGATCCTGTCCTTTAAAGTAGAAAAAAAAGTGCCTTTTGAACTAGATTCACCATAATATTATTCCAGATTTTCTGAAGAAGTGATTCTATTACATGGAAACTGCTTGTGAAAAAGCTGCTACAGTGCTATAGCTACAAAGCTGAAGCAAACAAAGGTCAAACCTTTTCACAGTATTATTCCCACCTTCTGTGGCCCTTTTCTCTTGTTTTTGATGGATGTTCTTAATTTTTGTTTTTAATCTTGAGCAAATGACATTGTGTACAGTGTGGACATGTACTTTGAAAAGGACTAAGCCAAGTCTGCCACTCAGATAGTATAAAAGAAGTCTTGCATACAATAATATAGTTAATAGCCAATTTTTACTGTAACAGAAAATCCACAGAGAAATTTGCTCCAATGATTTAAGCTATTAAAAGTTATTTTTTCCATATCTTCAGRTGGCTATCTCCTTTGCTTCATTTGTTTATTTTTTTCCAATTCTCATAGAATCCCAGAATCATAGCATAAATCAGCTTGGAAGAGACTWGAAGAGCTTCTCACATCCACTCCTTTATGCATGGTAGTCAACACTGAATAGAGCAGATTGCTTAGCTGGTCTGTAAAAACCTCCAAGGACAGACATTCTACAGTCTCTCTCTGAGTAACACATGCCAATGCTTAATTATGCTCAAGGTGGACAAATTTCTTTCCCCTTATGTCAAATCAGAACCTCACAGAAAGCTTCAATTAATAACAACTGACAATGTTTCCTTCTTTTTGGGGAGTATTTCGTCTACGAGCTCTATATCTGGGCAACTCTGTAATTTTTTTTTTTTATTTGTATTTGTTTGTTTTTAATGTGCTTTGTCTAAACACTGCATGTTTGTTTAGAGTTCAGGATTTAAACCAGAATTATAATAGGTGCAAGATATAAAGCAGGTCTTCAAACCAGCAGAAAAATATATGATAAATAAGGTGATGAATGCTGCCAGGATGCCCAGTGAATCCTCAGAGCTACATTCAGAGTCATCTACAGRCTCTTCAGGGGTATAGAAAAAGCTGAATTCTTTCAGACAAGGAATGAGGACAAAATAAATTCCTGAGGAGGGATGTCACTTTATCATCCTTCATGATATTCAATCCCATGTGACTAAAGCTGCAYAGTTTATATTGCAACCACAAAAAAAGAATTCAGTTGTCCTATAGTTGCCCTACAGTTATAACTTGGCTGAGTGTCAGGGCTGTGCCTGTGTGTGCACAGTGCATTTAGTCATGAGTTCCCTGGGTGGTCCAGGAACTTCACAGCTCTGCTTTCTACACAGATGAACCAATGGAC
Source organism: Amblyornis subalaris (assembly GCA_018881555.1). NCBI lineage: Eukaryota > Metazoa > Chordata > Aves > Passeriformes > Ptilonorhynchidae > Amblyornis > Amblyornis subalaris. Next base: position 2,979,466 of record JACAXG010000092.1, read on the forward strand.
TGACTGGAGAGACAGATTTAAATGAATTCCTGTCCAGCTTCATGTGGAAACCTTGGACTGTTATAGACTTGGTGATTCTCCCAGGTAGCTCATGTTGTGCCTAAACAAATTGGTAAACATTATCTGCATGCTTCAATTATTAATTAATTGGCATTCCGAATGGAGGATTTGGTTATCCTGAAGGCTCCCCAAGGTGGTTGCTGCTCCAAAACAGACTAGGCTGTAAATAAATAGGACACTGTCAATAGTCGGTTGGGGCTGTTCCTGCAAATGCGGAATGTTCAGATAGGACAGTTCGCTTTGCTGTCTAAACTCCTTCTCAGAGAGGAGCCTGGGTGTGGCTGGGTCCAAGCTTAGCACCACACCTTGTCAAAGGTTTATGTCTAAAGGATTATACAGGTGTAATTGAACCTTTATACAGCTTGTCCTTCAGTATTAAGGACGTCAAACCTGATATATTTATATAAATATAAATATTTATTATGATAGTGATTAAACAAAAATATCTTAATCAGAATTATTTACCAGACAGTATAGGAGCTATAACTACTAATATAGTATAGTAGATGATTTCTAAGCCATATTGAAGCAATTATATTAAAGCGATTGTTTTAAAACTAGCAAAATCAGTTATTAAATAAAGATTGATATTACTCACCCATACCAATGACTGTGGGCAAATCTCTTTTGCTCAGCCACGTTGAGGGGTGTCCCTATTCAAGTGAGAAATCTTCACACACACCCCAAGAAGGGTTATGTTAGAAGACCCTGCTGTTAAAAAGTGGGAGTGGGCTTTTATAGTACAAAGTGAATGACTGTCAGTCACGTGTCTCACATCTGTGTCAGCTTGGCAGCTTTAGATAAGTTAGTAGCATATCAGTCGTTTGGTCCTCTTTCTGGGTACTTTACCAGTTCTACCAGATCTTCACCTCACTATCAGGATATTAAACTTTGGAATTGACTAGTCAGACTGGTTTCAGCAATCTTCAACAACAAAAGCAGCATGACTGCCCCCTTTCCCATTCACCACTGGTAGCTTTGAAAATAGGGCATTATTTGAGCCGGTTTACCCCACTCTAGGCAGAGCATCCTGCTACAGGTACCCGAGTTGAAAGTGGGCCTAGAACAAAGACAAGCAGTTCATACCAACAAAATCAGTAAGAGGAACATTTTGCTGCCACTAGATGGCTATGTACTGCCCTAGGCAGCTGCTTGTTATGTCTGTGGCTATGCTTAGAGCCAGATATCTTAGTACAATTACAAAATGTGAAGGGGGAACTTGATCTTGTCTTAAAGTTCCCCTCCATTCAGTTCACTATTTCAGGGTATTCTCAAAAATCACACTGGGCTGGAAGGCTACGGCAGCTTTTTATCTATAACAGAAACATTAATTGCAGTCTGATCTTGTTCACATTTCTTGACACAACTGCTTCACCACAAGTACTCACAAGAGCTGGGATATACAAAACATAAATAAATGCATTGTCAGTGACATATCACCGTCTAACATAACAGATGACATCCCATTTGGGGGGTTTATTTACATGCACAAATCACTTCCAAGAGGATTGAAAGGTGGAAGATATCATACYGGAAGAAATCATCATTCTATACAGTTGATTGGAAGACAGTCCTTTTAAAGCTTCTGAATTGGAACTTTGAAAAATAAAGATGATTTATAGTGTAGATTCTGAGTAGCAGAAAGCAATTAGTATTGAATAAATCTATAATATATTTGATAAGGTGACTAAACTACACAGATACAGATTTTTAGAGACATAACAAAGTAAATTAGGTTATATTGGCATGTTGTATTGTATTATTAAGTTAAGAGTTTCTTGAAATATTTAAAGGAATAAYGCTGCAAAGAAAATAATATATTTAAGGAAAGAGCTTTACATATTTGTTACAAAGTTTTCTGATTAATGATGAAGTAAATACAGAATATTAGTACAGAAATCTGGTCAAGAACAAAACTGGAATATTAAAGGGAAGTTTACTTGTTATAGGCAGGAATATATATCTTATAAACTAATTTTTCAATGCTGCATAATGAAAAAAAGCATCCACACATTTTGGGAAGACTGAGCTGGGGAGTGTTTGGGGTTTTTTTCGCTCATTTTGTACATGTGTGTTGGAGAAAAATCTATTTCATCACCCTTTTTCATACCACTTCCCCCAACCAATAGCTATTGAAATTTACAAAAGATGTGCTCCTCGCAACTCTAGCACATTTTTATTCGAGTAGATTCAACTAAAACAAGAGGTTCAGAAGTAAACGAGCAAGAAAACTTTAAGTTGGTGTAGCAAGAAAAGAAACTTCTTTGGCAAAATTTTGGTTATTTGACTTAACGTAAATTGTCTAAGATGTGAAAAAAAAAATTGTGCGCTAGTCAATTTGAACTGAGAATGCAATGATGAACATTTAAATTTGTATTCTAAGATAAGGCACTCAGCTACATCAAGAGAACACAGAAAAACGACATTTCATTTTCAGTAGTTAACTAAAATATATTGGTAAATACTACTAGAAGCAGTGGTTTTTTTCATATCCTTTTACAATTTCTTAAGTTGTCATAGAGAAAATATGATTCTTTTCCTACTCATAGACATCATCTAGACTGCCTTGGGATTCATCAACATGATTGAACTGGTATAGTTTTTCCTGTGGACCTGATGACAGAATCTGATAGCCTTAGCTGGTTGTTACCCTCCCCGTGAACCAGCAAGAGAGGAAATGGCTGCAAGAGTTTCCTGACAAGGAAATAAAGCAGATCAAGTGCTGATTATTATTTGCTCTTAGTGAGGCAACCATGAAGCCAGAAGATCAATTGGATGCTATCTAGAATCAGTCTATTGATTAGGACTATAAAAGCACCACAATCCAGTAACAGCATCATGTTTACAGCACCACTAGAGCTTGTGACAATAATTATGTACGGGAAAGAGCAACACAGAATTTAACTTTTATTCTTGGTATCTATTATTGTCCAAAGCATATATTTCAACAACTGGCATTTTTTTTGTGATTTAAAAAATAATAATATAAAATGATACAATTTTCTTTCCAGTGATGCACGAAGAAATACTGTGCTGAACACAATCAAAACTACTTTGCAGAACAAAACCTTCAATTAAGTTTAAATTAAATGGCTTTTCTGGTGTAAGACATAAAGATTGATCAGAAGTTGCTACCCAAGTGCTTATACATCCAGCAGGCTGTTTTCTTGAACTAAGAAAATAAATTTTTATAAATATCAGAATTAAGTCAGTTCTCTAAAATCCTCGTGCTTATTGCCATCAGACCATGCATATATGCAGCTTTAGTTRACCCAAGTATAACAGGACCATTCCAGTAGTGGAGAAAAGTGTACTCCAGCAGTCATTGATTTACAGTCATTCTCCTCAAGCTTGAATTTGCCTTTCTGTTCCATCCAAACAGCTGGTATCTAAGTCCATCTGTTTCTTGCCCTGGCTCCACATGACAGCCTTCTGTTCAACCCTATGTAAATTACTTAATTTCATGCATACTTTTCTTATTTTTTTCATAAACCAAGAAAAAATTATAGTGCAGGCAAACCATAAAATCTTACAGTTTTTGGTCATCAATATCCAAGCAAACAAGAAAGCTTTCAACCACAATTTCAGCTCTTTCTATCCAAAGTCACAAGTCCTTTTGCTTTGGAACTTTCTACAGAAGCTGGTACCAGACCTTCTTTCTGGTCTTTGCTAACACCAACTATTCTTCTTTTAGACTTCTAGCCTAACAAGTAGCAGCTGATTAGTCACACTCCCCAAAGCTCACTCCATCTTTCCCATGCTGTTCATGACAAAACTAGGTCTAAATTATTTGAGCAAATTTTTGGTTTGACGATGGATGTCTCTGACACCCAGATGATTAATACTGCAATGTAACAGCATAAAAATTGAAGACATTTGGTCTGTCAGCATGTGACATAGCTCTAAATGTCCTTATATTTGCACTGTGACAAMGTTCTTGACTTGAGACCAGATGCTTCATAATACGGTAATGAAATGACATTTATTGGGAATACTAACAAGATAATGGTATTATAGCTCATTGTGTAATGGGGCATTAACTTTTGCAATAGTCTAAATCAAACTGGTTCTCTGATGAGTCAAGTTTTCACAGTGCTTTGGAACACAAATGTTAAAGTGTATTCAACACAAGCAAAAAAAGAAGTTTCTTAGAGATAACAGAATATTATGTTAGGAGGACCAAAGCCCTGACAGCATAGTTTAAAATCGTGTTCTTCTGTACTGGCTCTTCTCTGACATTGTGCAGCCTATCAGCATTCTGCTGCACCCCYCTCTGTGGGAATTAGTGTGGGGAGGGGAGGAACGGAAGGGATATTATTGTTACTTAATTTTTGGTGCTCTCTCAGTTGTTATTTAAAGAAAAAAACATGAAATCCTGCTTTCTCAAAGAATATGAACAAACATGACATGGTTTCCAATGCTGCTTTTCGAGACAGGCCTGTGACTTTAGGAATCTCATTTTTTATCCTTCTCTTGGCACAAATGACTTTCTGTTTTTTTCTTCTTTTTTTTTTTTTTTCCTTCACATACACATGTAGGAAAACATAGCAACAAATTAAAATTGCTCTTCTTTTATCACTCCTCAGAAATCATTTCTCTCACTCCTCATGAGAAGCTTTTTGCTCCAGCTTATTTTTTCAGCTATTTTACTCACATTGCGCTTTCGTTGCTGCTTCCATTTAACCTAAATGTAATATATGTAGCATAACTATCACCATTAGCAAGACCAGTGATTACTTACAAGATAAAAAGAAGTCCCCTCTTCAGCCAGCTGGATATTGTGAGCTCAGGGCAGAGTTGCACAAATCTCCTCAAGTTCCTCCTATAGGAGTAGGAGTAGTAGTTCCAGTGAATTCTCTTAAGAATCTAAAACCAATATTGCAACTACCAAGTCTCTTCAGCTATGTCTAAACTACAGGACCAGGAATGTCTCTCTAACTCCCACATTTAGCTAGGAGATCCAGTAGCGTCATGGCTGAAAACACATACACGTGCACTAACACATACCTTGCATCCCAACCTGATTTCCACCTGAAGAAAGCCAGACAAACTGAAAGGGGGCTGTAGTGCCCTTTCATGGTCATATTCTTGCTAGGGGTTATTGGGAGAACAGGACAAATGAGTGTTCTGTGTAATACACTTGATACACTCCCATCATAGCCTCCAGGAATTCTGTTCTTTATTTCTTAAAAAAAATCCATCCAAAAATACTATCATTAAATGGTGTGCTTTTCTGTTATAAACCTCATTTAATAACACATTTGACAAGAAACAGAGCGTTGCGTAGTGGGTTTCTCCTGCAGTTTTTGTCTTGATAAGTTAATTTCCACTATTTCTGCTATTATTTTTTCCAACAGTGTGCCACTTGCAGTACACTGCCACTACCATAACAAATATTAGTTATGCTAGATTTTTTTAGAGGGACATAAATGGCTGCTTTTAATATATGGTTATGAAAATGTACCGGGGTATATTTCAGTTTACATGCAACACTTATTTATTCATGGCATTACTTAAAAGAAAAACAAAAGGAAAAAAAAAGAGAAAGAAAGACTATGACAGCAATTTGAAAATTTGAGTATCTTATCTATAACTTTCCAAAGTAAATACGGCCAGATTTACTGAAAAATGAAGCCAGATACTCCTGAAACTGAAACCTTTTCAAATTACCATCTGTACTTTCAATAAAAAACCACTGGATATGAAAGTAAAAATCTTTTGTACACAGTATCTGCTATTGCTTAGTCAGATGTACATGTGGTTGCATGACTGACAGCTTGCAAATTGGCTGTGGATTTTCATTAAGAGAAAAACAAATAATGGTATAGATATTTTTCAAACTATTCCCAATGTCAATATATATTTCATATATTCTGATATAGGAAAAAAAAGTTATACACAGTACAATACTACATACTGTTGTATACTGCATACAGAAGCATAAAAATACTATACATTCAGTATGAGAAAATCTGTACTCAAAATACTCCTCACAACATCCTATATCTTCACTTCTGCAAGGACACAGGAGAGCAGTAAAACCTACCTGGCCTTTCACCTTTCAGTGAAAAACGCAGCCTTAGAGGACTGAAGAAAGATATTTCCTTTCGTTTGAATCCTTCTGAACCGAACTGAATATAAGGGGTTTAACTGTTTACAGGAGAGCCTTCTTAGGCTGTTAGAAAAGATGTCTTCCTTTCAGTACTCACACTCTAATTGTGGTGTTTCAGCAGAGAAATACTGTATTTTCCTTCTGAAAGCTATTCTATGTTACACAGAAGGAGGAGAAAGAGGCACCAGAAGGCAGAGGAGAGAAAGGGATTTACAATAACAGCCACAGTGGCTTCTGAGGCCAGAAGTGAATGTATTTCACTCTGAGTCCATAATAAGCCAAACCAGCTGCCTACCAAAGAGAAAGGGTGGTAGCTCTGTGAAAGGCAAGGTCTTCTCACTCCTACAATAATACCATCTCAGGAAGGCGCAGGAGCCAGAAACCTATACTTTTTTCTGAATTTGTTCCCAGTGGGACCTCCACAGCAGATGTCCATCATATCCCGTCTTACATTCAAACCTCTGTCCTACTATAAGGCATGCCTATTCACCAGCATTTTCCTTCCAGATATATAATTATTGAATTTAATTTTTATTCTGAATGAAACCCCATAAAAAACAACTTTCAGTTTATTCTTATTCAGAATGTGTGCTTTAAGCATGCCTTTAGATGTTACCTTGTAGAGATGCTTTACCTAATGGGAGCCTTGATCTAAAACTGTGCCCTATTCTGGATGCATAGAGGGCATTTTACTCTCATATTCACATGCATTTTTTTTTTCAAATGAGACAAGATGATAGTGTGACGGTTTACTCCCCAGTATCCATCACATTTCTCAAATTGTGGTCTATTCCCATATCTCCATTTTCCTTCACTACAAATTCTGACATGTTCTGACACGGTCCACAGGGAGCACCTTTATGGCTGCTGTAGGAGTAGCTGCCTGTTAAAAAGGTGTCCCCTACCAGTAACTGGCAGCTGGCAGAACAAATGGTGCAGATGATACTGCTTAGCTCTATAAAAGAGGGATGCTCAGAACCATTTTCTATCTTCCTCAAAACTTCTAAAAACAGAAATATGCAGGTGAACTGACATAATTACAGGCCATCCTTTTCATTAATAGTGGTCTAAGAACTCGGTCTGCTGACCTCACTTATCACAAACTGCAAACTCTTTGCTTCTAATAATAATGCTCTTATGAACCCTTGATCCCTTCCACACACGCTCATGCTTCTGGTTCCCCATTAGGACAGCAAGGTAAAGAGAGTTCTCTACACCCAACGATCTTCACACGGACCACTGGCTTTCTCGCAATAGACCCACCTTGCTCTAAACACAGATTCATGTCATTTCCTTATTATCCTCTAGTCACATGGTTACAAAACAATCCCTGCTCCCGCTCGCCTTTCTCAACATCCACATTGGTGAATCACAGGACACGTGCAACGTACTTCACAAATCTGGCAGGAGAGAAGGCAGGAGACAATGCTTTGAAGAGTGTGCGAGGGAGCTCCATAGCTATAAAAAGGTACAACTGTGTACATTTCATTGGAAGATGAGACTGAGATAGATGTGTTTCTGAATACAGGGCAATTTGGCAACTTTGGTTTTTCTTTTCTAGTGCCCTCAGCACACGGCTCAAATGCATCTATCCATCAGCTCTGATTTATGGAGTATTACCATATATCGGTAAAGAATAAAAATAGACTGCGAGTGCTGAACTGGAAAAAGGTTTTGGTTTTGTTGAGCTTTGTGAACACGACTGACTTTCTGAATACCATATTCTTCAATATAAGCAGCAAGTGCCCCAACAAAATGAACTTAGTTGCCGTTCATGGATGTTGGCAAGTACATTCAGAATAGAACTGTAATGACCTAAGAATTCCTTCAAAAGTGCTTGTAAAGATTTTAAACTAAATTAAAAATATTATACAAAAATTATATGTGTGACATAGTATTAACTGTGATAATCCTTTCCATTTTCTTGATTACATTTTCATGTTAACACTCCTTTATTTTATTTTTCCTTCAGAAATTGAATTGGCATCTTTGTCCTTCTTTTCTTGCCCTTGTTATACATCTTTCTGCCTTATATTGCCTGTTCTCATCACCTATTATTTTTTATGTCAGTGTCACTAGAAAAGTTATGCATAAAGATCTCAGTCTATGCAATTAAGTTTCAACATTCTAAGAATAACATTTATGTTAGCAGATGCTTCCATTCCCATCACCCCATGTTGCAATGGTTCGGGTCCACAATTTATGTGATGTGGAATATATACAAGTAAGCAAGACTAAGTTGCTTTAATTAAAAATGWATTTCTATTACTGAATTTTGTGTACCACAGTGTGTTTCACAGACAGTAAACAACATTAGTAGTCTCAGTCCCACTGTGCAGTAAGAGAGAGTTCCTGCCTCAAAAGATTAAAATCTAACTCTGCAGAGCTAAAAATGAAAGAACTTCCTTTCCAAATATGTAAAGAACTGAAAGAGTGTATGAGGTTTTATCAACATTTCACTCTGSGTTGCTGAGCATAACCTAGATTATTTGAGGAACTTCTCTTAACATAAGTAGAGTTTCTGAAATACTGTAGTAAGAATTCAACCTTTCAAAAATATCGATACAGTTGTTTAAATTTTATTGTTTTAGATTTTGTTTTTAATTTTAATTTTTGTTTTAAATTTAATATTTCCCTAATACCATAACAAAAAATAACCATAGGAAAATAGCAGTTTTATACCACTCTAATTGTATAATACACTACCATCACCTGCTTTGTGAGGTCATGAAGTAATTAAGCATTTCTGAGACCAGCAGCAGACTGGAAAAAATCTCTGTTCAAATTACTACTTGACTGTCAGGACATTATATGTCTTCCTTCTTTAAGATTTGCTCAAAATCTAAGAAGTCAGAAATGAACTCAAGGAACTGGTCTCATTTTTCTAAGGATGAAATGACTTCTGATTCATTGCCTCTTCTRTAACCGATAAATGGAAGTTCACAGCCTGAATAGAGGGAGAACCAGGGCCACAAAACTAAATTATTTGATTTACAGAGAAGGGGATTAATACCTAATAAACACCTGAGGGAGCCACTTCAAGTCAAAGACAAGAAGGGAATGATGGTATTTGCATCCTGTATTATAGGTAGGATCAAAGCAAATGATACAGACTTGCTATCCTGCTTTTCTTGTTCTATACAAACATGATGGTGTGCTTTACAGCACATGTGCTTTAAATTTAAATTCTGCTAGTTTTGTGCAAGATTTCTCTTTTATTTTTGAAAATAAAATGTTCTCAGCTTTTATTTTGTATAATTAATATATGTAACACTCATAGTTGTCCCTAAAACAATGTTCTTTCACCCAATGTGCAAGAGCAAATCAATGCACTGATTCGAGATGTTTGATTTTAATACCGTTCTACAGAACAGGGAGACAGGCACCTAAGAAAGCTGGCACCCCTTTTAGGAAAGGAAAGCACAGTCTTTTATACAAAAAGGTAACAAAGAATGATACTGAAGCAGGTGATTTGTTGCTCATACTTATACAACAAGATTTTTAATGTGCATGTGGTGGTCTTGCTGCAGTTCTTTATGCTGTCATTTACATTTATAAATTTCCCTRGGATTGTGTTTTTTAGCACTGTAGTCATCTAAGGTAACCTGAGGTTGCATTTTCATCCTATCAGCTACCACCAAGTTATTAATTAACCTTATACCCTATTACAGTTTCTGCTTGAATTTGTTTGAGCTAGTAGTTGTCAAACAAATAATGATTTCTACTATTTTGTTCCTGGGGACTCCTCATTGCTCCCTTGCTCCAGCACCCCATTGTGATGGTTTCAATGCTGTTTTAGTTACTGAGAATTTTTTTTTCTTCATCTGATGTCAATAATGCTGGGAATTCCACCAAAWAAATAATTTTATTTAAACTCATCCTAACAGAATCATTAATCAAAACATGATGTATAGCATCAAGAATTTAAGATACTGAATAAATTCTAGTAGTCCCCATTTGTTTTTGATACACTCATTGTCAGGAGCACTCTCTCATTTTGGCTCTGTTAAGAGTTTAGTTTCTCAAATTTCTGCATGTAAAGGACTATGCTTGTCTTTAAATTACTCGATAGTATTTAAAAGAAGCCTAACAAAGAGGTCAGCCTGCAGTTTCACAACAGCACTTAGCAGATGCTTAGTTTCRAGCAAATGTTTATTATTCTGCAGTAGAGTGAGAGTCAACACATTCTTAAATTAGCAGTTATTTAAATTCTTGCCTGAGCTAGAACCAGTGGTAAAACACAATGTAACTGGTATAATAAAATATGCACAGTAAAGAAAAACTGACAGCAAGCTATGGATCATGTGGCATTGTTAACTGAAGGTATTGTATGGTTTTCTCTTTCAGACGGCACCATTGTCTCTCATATGCATACTTCAAACAAAACAAGTGGTAATAAAAGCTAGAGAAAGATGAGAGAAATACTTAAAGCTCAAAAAGAACACAAACTGTCAAAGCAAGATACTCTGAAACATTCCTGTAAGTAGGTTCCTGAGATGCCTTGAAACACACTATATTAAAATTAAAACCATTTTTATATCCAGCCCTGAAGGTTGATCCTTGCCATAATATAATTTAGGGATGCAATATCTCTATGTAATAGACTTCAGCACTTGCTCCTGGGTGTACTATCTTCAGGCATAACATAAAGGTCTGATATGTGCTCAATACTGTCAGGAAATCAGTTCTGGGTTGCAAGAGAAAAGAGGACATGTAGATAAGACTGGTGTGTTCCTCACTGGCTGAAAGTGCACCTGTCTTTGTCAAATTTTGCAAGTTCACCTGTAGTGCTGCAGCGTTGCTTTCAAGATTGTAATCAATCTTGTACATGATGGCTCAGTTGATTCCTCTTTCATCCTACTGTCCTCAGTCTCCTGTAATCCATTGTCCAGGTATGATTCTGATATTCCTGTAACAAAAGCACCTTGGGAGTTCTCATTCTATTCCTCAGGGAAGACTAAATATGGAAGAAATTTAAAAGAACTTATRTCAAACATATTAGAAACACCGAAGAACAATGAGACCAAATGTCTTTAAAGCTAGTTTTTTGATATAAGGAAAACTTGAGAAATTGAAGACGAGGTAAATTTCACAAATTAATGTAGAAATTCTGTGATAAAGTTGCAGGCATCTTCAGATGGGTTGCTTCTGAACTCTTATTAAGATCAAAGAACTAACAGGTTCCTATCCTTAAAGATAAAATTATAAAAATATTTTCCTTATTACCTATCTGTGTTACTATTAGTAAGATAGTAACATATCACAGTAAAATAGCAGAGAGATGGAGAATAACTGATTCTGGACTCAATTGCATTTTTCAGTATTTTGCACAGAGATACTACACACAGATGGAAAAGCTACCCCAGTCTTAACGAGTCTCAGTGTCTGAAATGAAGTAATTTCTCTTCACATTCCTTCACAAAAAACTGTGCATAAAGGTACCTGAATTTTCTTGTCTRGCTCAATCATGATTCTTTTACAGATTCACAACCTATTTTAATAAAGTGTCAGAAAATTAATCATTTCCCACCCATGTGCAGTTTTCATTTCCCAGCAGCCCACCCTATGCCTTCACTTTTGTATTCTCTTCTTGCTTCTTTTGTTGATCTCCCTTTTGTTTTAGATTACTTTTTATAACTCTTCAAAGGCCTCCCTCCCATTGTCCCTTACTCATACCTTGCTCTGCTGAAAAATACCTGCAGCAGGAAGACTTTTTTTGAAAAAAATGACAAGAGATGTTGCTGATTCAGTGCAGCAAAGACATGTGATACAATGAGAGCAGTGGGTGGTTTTACAGCTTGTGTCAAAATATGGGCTGGCCTTAGTTTTCTTGTAAATTTGTTTAAATGACTGGGTTTGATTTTTTTGTATGAGGAGAAGCCAAGCTCAGCATCAAGTTTTTTCTGGTTTGGGAGAATTTTTACCTATCTACTGTTCTGTATTTTTCTCATAGAATTCTTACAAAATATTCACTCTCATGAAGTTCAAGGCAGCTACATACTATGAGGACAGACTTCTCCTAACCAAACATTTATGAAGGGCTTCTTAGCTTACACAGATTTGTTACTGTTTTTCAGAGCAATCCAATAATGAATGAATTCCAATCTTGCTGAATAGGGAATGTCCAATTTGAAAGAAAAAAAAACAGAACAACAATGCTATAAATGAAAAAAATCATAATGGGTTGGGGGCTTTTTTCATGGATTTGAATATGTTATTTGAAATGACACTGCAGCAGAAACTGCATGTGAACACTCCACTGTTTCTTCACACATTAGATTCGCGTACAACATAGCTTTTTTGGGCAATGTACTCTATCACTCCTATGCATGTTTTTACATCCCACTAGCTGTCACTTCAACTACATTTGGTCTCTCATAGCCCTCAAGAGCCATCTTCCTTTTTTTCTGAAATAGTTCTGGGGAGGAACAGTGAAGGACAATAGAAAGATCTTTTTCTTATCCATCCAGGCCCTGTATCTATATATTGAGAAACTRGAAAGGAATAGAGGACACAAAAACATCACATTTCTAGGCTCAGAATTCAATGTTACTAATTATTTAAAGAGAAGGAATACCTATGAAGAATATTTATCTGAGTCGAAGAAYTCTTGAAGTGTTTTGAATAGTCCAAAAAGAGACGTACCTATTAGGAGAAAATCCTCTAGGTCCTGGATACATGCAAAAGATTTTTAGGTATAAAAGTGTTCAGTTAATATAAATAACAAGTTCTGACCTAATCTCTTTTTCAACCATGGCTCAGAAGAACCACCAAAACTATATCACGGAGTCATAATGAACCACTGTCATTTGATGAGTCACTGGGCATGGTCGTGATTATGCCCCTTCCCACTCCATGGCAAGTGCAGTGCTACCAGGAGACAAATTTGTGATGAAAGAGCATTACCCTTGTTGTGTTTCCCAGTGGGTGAATGGGTGCATTTGGACTGTGCTCAAGGTTTAGGTGATATACATTGTGTAAAATACCTTACTGATATGAGTAATATTTCTTTTTGCCTTGGTTTACATCAGGTCGGATGCAGTTTCAGCGATCATTATATAAGGTCACATTTTTAATAAAAGTATCCAAACAGAACTTTATTAGTCTGACTAGGAAAGTTCTCCTATGTAAAAAAAAACCTCACTTGGTGCCTTTCTGTTACCTTCTTGGCCAGCAGCACTCTGAAAACAAAGCAGAAATGAACAGAAGTCACATGTGAGCTTCGTTCTCTCATAATCTGTGATTATATTTCACGGTCTGAGTGCAAAAGTTCATATGAGACTTCCTGCCTGACCCTATTTCAATTTTGCAAAAACATTGGGTTTTACCACATCATAATACCTTTTTTCATATCAGAGGATGAATTGTCTGTCCTGTGTATAATGGCTGYTGTTTCCAGCATTTTCCAACGCCTGCTATCTAACGTTGGTGCTATAATAATCCTACTTTGATCTTGCTGCACTGTAGGAAGCTGAAAATCAGAAGCTGAAATCTGGCCCTAAGGAAGCGTATCTTTCATTACGAACAGGATCAGCAATCAGATCCTGCTTTGCCAGTCCTTTTTTTCCTCGCTCCAGCCTGTTTTAAGCTGTCTCTTAATTCATAATATTTATAATATATTTTCTCTTTACCAGTGATGATCCATTGTTATGTGAAATTAACAATATATAAATATCAATATAAATTTATTATCATGGTTTCAAATAACCCCATTAGTTTGACAGCTTAGTTACAAATAACAGTTCTAATCCTCATAGGATCAATCTAACTGTTGACTTCACAGGAGGTTAATGACCATAACTCATTAAAACATCTTTTTCCCAATAATAAGAGGTATTAAAAAGACATTTCATTATTTTTAATGCAGAATACATTTTACCCCATTGCTTGCAATGTGTTTGTTGCACATATAAGTGGATGGGCTTTTTTTCTTGCTGTTTATTATGTCATCTAGATTAGAAATTCCTATATCTACTTTGTGTTCTATATAAAAGCTAAAATGTGGGGATTTTAAACAATCAGGATGTATTTAATGATTGGTAATTTCAGTACTTKGGTGAAAGAGCTACAGTTGAAAAGTACCAGTACAGAGAAGATCAAGTGATTATCTCAGATTTATTTTGAGACTTAGATATCTGAATCAGAGAGCAAAAAAAGAAGATCCAATTTACTGAAGYGAGGCTTGAGAAAGGGAAGAGGTTGAAGAAGAAAAGGAGGAAGAAAGAAGTAMTGGCAAATAATAAAAGACAGTAGAAAACAAAATATTCCAAAACACTAATCTTTGTTACATCTTTGTAACACAGAAGATAAGGCATAAAATGTAAGTCAGAAGACAAAGTGAAAGGACTTGCCTGAAGAACGACAATCTGGTTTTATTATGCAAGTTTTAATTTATCACATTAAACTGTATTTCAGTGGGACCCACACTTTGTGCCTTCAAAGTGTCTGGACCTGACAGAACACTTGCCACTCAAAATATAGTCAAGCCTAGTGTCCATCAGATTCACAAAGAAGTAATGATGTTATAGCTTTTATTCTTACATAACCTTAAAAACTGTCTTAACTTTTTAATTGCATTTTTTCCTAAACTTCTCTTACTAAAATACCTTAGTTGAATCTTCTGAATGCACAGTTTTAAGAAAAATTAAGATGGAATTTAATGAAATCTTGTTGCATAGTATTGTATGTTTATTCCCCTCTTCACTAGAGACTGGAGTTTAAATAATATGAGACCACTTTCTATTCCAATATTCAGTGATGGCAGGAAACACAGAAGTGTGACAAAAACCTAAAAAAAGTCTTGTTGATCTTAACAGCAATCAAAGAATCTGATTGCAAAAAATGCTGATTCTAGTAATGCTGCCAAAACTAATATGGTACGAATGTACTTAGTAATGGACTCTACAACATGCTTTTTTATTCCAGTAATATGCTTCATTAGAATGTATCACTTGTCTACAATCATACCTTAAAAAGTAATGGTAAGGTTATGCTTAGTTTCGAAATAATTACATTTTCAGGGTGCAGATATCCAGAAATGCTGTCTTCTTCCCCTTTTTACTATAACAAGCATATGCAGTGTGCAATGCTGGTTTCTTCAGCAGACAGAAGTTTAAATTAATGTAGCATGTCATATTGTCACCTTAGTAATCTTAAAAATACAGAGATGGGTTTGAGAAGAAGTAAACAAAATGAATGTTTTCATTGGAACAGCGAAATATCCACAGGAGAAGCCTCAAGGGAGCCCCAAGGTTTTATCTTACAGTATTACATTGACAGGTACATATTTAAAAATCCATTTTTCCACAAAATGCATTGAATTACCTAGCCAGGTTGTGTTTGTACATGCACTTGTGTTGCTTCCAATGAAAACTAAATATACCATAACTTTGGAAATGAGAAACAGAAGTGACTTAAGCACTGTGATTTTCTGATAGTTTTTGATTCAAGTTTTTCAGTGCCAGGACTTTTTCTCATCCAGTGTGCCYTGTACTTCAGCTCAATTTTTATGAAAGTTCACAGCATGTGATGATGGGTTTATTGTCTGCAGCTGTGAATTCATACAATGRGAACAAAGCAGTTTTGTTACCATGTCCGTTAGGATCCATGTAATTCCTTAATATCAAGGATTATTTTATAAGAACATTCTATATATTCTGTTCTATAAGGGTATAGTCCTTATGAAAGATTTGTTTTGTTCAAAGATACATTTTAGAACAGTATTGTATAGTACAGGGAGAAAACCYCAAAAAATCAAACACAGGCTGTTGGAAGGATCTTTAGAGTAAAATATTCTAGCCAGGATCAGGACTAGATCAGCCTCATTGCACTGGGGTTAAAGCACCTTAATTTACCTCAGATTTATCTACTTTTCCTGAGTGAGAATGGGAAAATCATTTTATCAGCTGTGCTTCTCAGGTGATGCATCTAGACTCAGTTAATAATTGTGATAGATAGTGGAAAGATGAACAAATATTTTGATATACCCATTTATAGCAAGATGATTAAAAAAATAAAAGATAAACCGAAGCATTATAGTCTTCAGCCAAGACAAAAAATACCCAGTATCTTAGGATGTTTTACAGTAGAAATAGAAAGAGAAATATGTAGGGAGGTCCTGGGGGCTTTCACTCCATTAAAAAAAAAAAAAAAAAAAGAAAAAACTATGTGAATATAAAGATCAAATTCTGGAGTAAAATTCAAATGATGAGTCAGGAAAGAAAAAAGTATTTAAGGAAGCTGACCTCATTTTCCAAGAGAAGCAGTAAAATAAGTGGTCCTACTCCAAATTCCTAGAACACTACTGAAAAACATCCCTCAATGACTAACATTTCTGATATGACTAATGTTCTGAGCTAGATGACTGATGCAACCAGCTTTCTGCAAATATTTTGGTAATCTTTAAAACTAATTTACAGTTTAGTTATGTTTGCTTTTCTTTTGTTCTTTTTCCATTAGYATGCCAGAAAAGGCACTTCAGTTTTCTAAATGTGAGAGGAAGACACAAGTGCTACAAAAGATATATTAATATTAGTTCCTTAATCATATCACAGTAGAATCTACAAGTTGTTCTCCCCATGGAGAGTTAGCRTCCCCACGTTATTCAAAGCAAATAATTAATCTTTACATAAGATGAAGAAAATAAATGAATGTAGATATTTACAAAAGGAAAATGTGGCTAGTCTAAAAAGCTTTACAGAGTAGAAAAAAAGATTGAGTTAACTTCAGGCTGTTTTYGTTGCTGTCAGCCACCAGCCGCTGGCACACATGAAAAAAGAGGAGGGAGTATTTTCCACCAAATAAGAAGTACAAAACAGCCAAACAACGAAAGAAAAACAGATTTAAAAACCTGAAATGTTCCYTCTCCACGCTTTCTCTAAAAGTCCAGTGTTTGAGGTGGTGCTAGACTTTGATACTCTACTTTCACCTGGATCAGAGCAACCATGCGCCAAAGAAAATGCATTGCTTCTTTTGGATTTACACCACATTATTTTCTGCACTAGCAAGACAGCAACTTGATAAGTCCMGGACATCTGTAATGGGCCTTTGATTCCTGGATATAAATAAAGCATTGTTTTATTCCTGGGGACTGTAGACTATTTTTTTCTTTGTCATTACTAATGCTAACATGTCTAAAAATAAACAAAGGAGGATATACTGGAGGTGTAAATTGTAATAAAGAATTATTCCCCATCTCTCTCACACTTCCAGGTGAATTTTAATTTATGCCACACAATGTAATGATTAAAATCTTTTAATCAAACTTTCAGGATTATCTTATCTGGYATCAACACAGGTATAAATTATCTGTAACTAGTTCAGAGAACTCTCATGTGATTTACACAGATCAGAATTTGTAAGAGACCAGAATTTGGCTCCTAAAGAAAAATCATCTCAGTCAAGACTGTTAATGAAATAAGACAGCACATGAGTCAAAAGGCAAAATTCAGGAAATCATGGCAGAGTTTCTATGACATCTAAGCTTTGGGGAAGGCTACAGGCAGGTATATGGCATGATAAGTCAAATCACTTGTGGACTTATTGTTGCAGAAATCTAGGTTTCCTCACAAGCAGAAGACAGTTTAAGCATGTTAATATATGCACACATACACACATACAAATGCACGTGTGCACCTAAGTGCAGAGAGAAGGTAAAAAAGCAAGTTTGGAACACTAAGATAAAATTTCAAGAACTTTAAATTTAAGAAGTTAAATCAGAAATGTAGTCAGGAAATAAATTTTTTTTTATGGACAGCTTTGGAGAGTATAGCAATTATTCAAAATATTAAGCTACTTATACTTCATAATCAAGAGTAGTTCAAAGCCTTTGGGATTCGTTGAAAGCAGTCTCAGATGGTAAAAAAATCTCTTATACTTCCTATTCAAAATCGGAGTTTCTCAAAGCTGTCAGATGATGAATATAAACAGAATATCAGAGTAAGTGATTTTTTGTTTGGGGTTTTTTGGGGRTTAATTATTTACTTATTTATTTAATGGCCACTGATTTCAAAATATTACTGACCTSCATCTCCCAGTGCTGCACATCCTTATCCGTCTTATTCATTTCCTTTCTACCTCCACAAAAATAGTGGGTTTTACATTCCTGAGCACTGAAGAGGACCCAGAGATTTTGCTCAGGGAAAAATTCTGTGGAAATGGGATGTTTTTATGGAAATTTTGTAATTTAGTTTGAATCCTAAGGTAAATTCTTGCAGTGTGGTTTTTCACTGTCCTAAGAAAAATTCCAATCGGCCTTCCTAATGTTGATGTTTCCTACAGCTAAATTTAAGTGGAGATGTTGTTTATTTTGTAGGGGTTTTTGTAGGTGTTCTGCACATAGGTTGTAGCTAGCTCCATTCCTCTGTGTTTTTTTCTCTATTATCTTTCATCATATGAAAACCTGGAGAGTTTGTATACTAATCTTACAAAAAAATTACTCTTGGAAATTTTTTTTCAGGAAAAACATTGAAATCTCACATAAATTCTTATTCATTTTATAGAAAGATCAAACTTCCACAGGATTAGAAGCCATTCATCTTACATAAGCATTTTGAAGCTTTGCTAGCACTAGGCAAGACAGGAGTTCTTTCTTCCAAAAAGTGAGCATTTGAGAAGACATTAACCACTACAAATGTTGGTTTTTTTGAGTAGTGGTAGGCAGAAGAAAACTGGAAACTACTAAAACCCAATTTTATATAAACTTTTCAGCAATTCATTTGAAAGTTATATTTTCTCCCCTTTCATTTTTTTATTCTTTTGCTAACAGGTTTTGCGTGCTTATTATGACAACTAGAAAAAAAATTGTAAATTTGACTGAAAAATTAGGATCATGGGTTGTTCTTTTTCACTTTGTCAAAAATAATCCTAAAAATAATTTGGTTCCATTTGAACTAATTTCCACTTAGTTTTGCAGTTCAACCACCAACTTGAAAGAGAACCATTATACTTTCAGCTTTACTTTCAACCTCAGGAACAGAATAATAAACTCAATGTTTTTTAGATGGTTCAGCACTAAAACCAGCAAAACKGTGTTGTGAGTTACATTTTAAAAAGTGTAAGTATTGAAGAGGTATTGCTGAACATTTAGGACTAATAACGGAGTAATGATGTTGCAGCTCCAACATTACTTCAAATGCTCTCATYATACATAATTATGGGAGTTTTGTACAGTAAAGACTGAGTAAAAACTACAGGAAGGAGACTAGAGGAAATGCAAATCCTTTTAATTAATTTAAGAAGGGTACTCCAGTAGCTACCACTAGAAATATTCACATTTTGATGGTTTCTTTGTGTTTGAATGTCATGCACATATCTTAACATGTTGAGATACAGGACAATTGTAATTTTTATAATTTCATCATCCTTTGAAGACACAACTATGAAATATTGAACTATTTACAAGGCAAAATGGGTTGCAAAATCAAGATTCATTACAAGGCATGTGACTTTTATATCAAAAAGTTATATCAAATTAGACTTCATGTTTAGAATATCTGGTATACTATCATCAAGTTGAAWAGGGTGGGCAGGTAATGGTGACTGTCAACATTTCGAGCAGAACAAAGAGATATTTTTCCTTTGAAAACTTGAGTCGACAGCAAACTATCATATTCTTGCAAAAGTACTAGTGCTATTATTCACTGCTGTCTTAATCTTCAGTTATTTTGTAGTTACTAATACAGGTCAAATTGTGTACTGTGTTCCAGGGTCATCTCAGCAACATAACCAATTTAAAATTCATAATGAAGGGCTGAGAAAACAGAAATGAGAGGAAAGAAATAACAGTGTTTCTGGTACAACTGCATGGTACCAATTATAAAAATAATACTGTTATTCATCAGGGTACATATTTGCTTTTATTTTAGAAGATTTGTCTTTCTCCAATGATAAAATATGGCTTTATCCAGAAGAAAAAAGTTATACATAAGTTGTCCTGATTTATACTGGAAAAACAGGCAGCATTTTTAMACTACTTTTTAAAAATTTTTTTTAAAGAAATAAGCTGTTATATAAAAACCCAGTTGGAAAGGTAGCATAATTGGAAAGTCAAGCCTCCTTCAGATTCTTGACATTAATCTTTGGATGTCATCAGAGACTCTTATTAACAGTTTATTTCACAGTGAAGTTTACTCACACAGTGTTCAATGTAAAGTCACAGTCTGATAAACAATATAGCTACATATTCTGATTAAGTACTGGTTATTTTGTAAATTCTATATCCATGAGCAGCTCTCCCACAAATTCTCCAGACTACAGCTACTCTTTTACTTACTGTCCGCTCCTGGTGCTTTTTAATATTACCCTTCTCTCTTCTTGGAAGCTCTTCACATGTGTTACAATGTTTGTGAAAATACAACAGAACTAACTCTACATTAGCTCAATGTAGCAAGTAGGAAAAAAAATTGATCTTATCATCACTGAAACTGCACAAGCAAAAATTCATAGATCTCCCTGGAATCATATTGGTCCATATTTATGTCTTTTGGTTTATTACTGAGGATCAGGAAAGAATTTACATTTTGAATTATGTGTATAATCTTGATGGAAGTTTGAAGTATCAATAAGAGAAAAATAACTATACAAAAGAAAGGGGAAGAAAACTGGGGTGGCCGGGGCCAGAGAGTGGTGTTGCTACATCCAGTTAGCGGCTGATCACTAGAGGGGGTCCTAGGGGTCAGTATTTTGGCCAGTCCTTCTTAATATCTCTATYGATTATCTGAATGAAGGGATCGAGTGCACCCTCAGTCGGTTTGTTGCCAACACTAGGTTGAGTGGCAGTGTTGATCTGCTGGAGGGTAGGAAGGCTCTACAGAGGAATCTGGAYATGCTGGATTGATGGGATGTGGCCCATGGTGTAAGGTTCAACAAAGCAAGGTGCCAGGTCCTGCACTTGGATCACAACAACCCAAGGCAGTGCTACCGGCTGGGGGAAGAGTGTCTGGAAATCTGCTTGGTGGAAAAGGACCTGGGAGTGCTGGTCAACAGTGTCGGAACATGAGCCAGTATGTGGCCATGTGTTCAAGAAGGTCAGTGGCATCCTGGCCTGTATCAGAAATAGTGTGGCCAACAGGATTAGAGAAATCTTCCTTCCCCTGTACTCGGCACTGGTGAGGCCAGATCTCAAGTTCTGTATCCAGTTCTGGGCCCCTCAATTCAGGAAGGACATCGAGGCACTGGATTGAGTTCACAGAAGGGCAATGGAGCTGGTAAAGGATGTGGAGGACAAGTCTGACAAGGAGCAGCTAAAGGAACTGGGGTTGTTTGGTCTGGAGAAAAGGRGGCTCAGGAGTGAGCTTATCACTCTCTACAGCTACTTGAAAGGAAGTTGTAGCCAAGTGGGGTTCAACCTCTTCTCCCAGGCAACCAGTGACAGCATGAGAGGAAATAGACTCAATCTACACCAGAAGAGGTTCAGGTTGGATATCAGGAAGAATTTCTTAACTGATGGTGTGTCTGAGCATTGGAATGGGTTGCCCAGRGAAGTGRCAGAGTCAGCATCCCTGGAAGTATTCAAGAAATAACTGGATATGGCACTTAGTGCTATGGTTTAGTTGGTATGGTGGTGTTGGGTCAAAGGTTGGATTTGATGATTTTGGAGGTCTTTTCCAACCTTAATGATGCTATGATGGATGTGTGGTGAAATGTGTCAAAATATCTRCCAAAAAAAAAAAAAGAAAAATCAGGTAGACTTTGATAAAGTTTTGAGCATCATTTCTCTGGTAATGAAGAGAGGACAACTATTATGAAACATGGTACCAAATAAAATGAGAAGAAAGAAGAGAAAATACCTAGATTTTATAGTGCTTTAAATCAATTTATACAGCTTCATTTTACTCATCCTTTAAAAAATGCAACCCCTTTCTGCTTTTTTAACTCTATAAATTCAATCTTTTCTGACTTATTTTCAATACTTATGTTCATTAATTCACCAGTTGTAACCTCCTCATTCTTGTATACAACCTGGTAAGAGACAGGCTTCCACAGAGAGGATCATAGTTAAAAAATTTCTGGCAGCAACAACACAGAGGTTGAGTAAATAGCTACTTCTACAGTAGTAAATCTAGGTAGAGAGTAAATCTACTTGCTCTGTGATACTGCCTTCACTCTCAAGTAAAGCCAGCCCTCTAATAAATATTGTGAAATGAACCTGATTTCTGTTGCATATTACAGTCAAAAGGAAAAACTCAGGTTTCTTTTCACCAAGAGAGTTAAAARTATTCTAGGAGTAGAAGGTGCATGCAGTCATAGCTCCTAAAGTGGATTTTAGAAAACAAAAAAATGAAAAAAAATTATTTTGGAAGCAAAAGTTAAACCTAGGTTTAATGGACACTATAATTAGTGTAGAGCATTTAAGACAAATATAAATAGTAGACATGAATTTCCATAGAGGAAATTTCYATAGAGGAGAGCTTGGTAATCACMTACCAATTCTATACTTGACCTTGCTTTGATTACTTAAGGAAACCAAGGCTAGAAGTTGGTTTTGCCATCCCTGCATAAAATACTCAAAACYATAACTTATTCTTAAACCCCAAATAATCTCTTCTATTTCAGAAAGTACACCAAATATGTCATTTAAACAGTAAGGAAGCTTCTATAAAGTCAAGGTTTGTACACCAGATGTTGTGTGGATTTTCTGGTTGAATTTTTTAGATTGAGGACTCTGAAAGTTAATTAGCTCTCTTTTTCTTTTTCTTCCCCAAATTACTAAGCACCTACAGTGCAAAAAAATGTAGTGGCAAAGGAAACTGTTTGCACATATATTTCAAAAATATATTTTAAAAAAATTTGCATGCTCTTATGGGCATTCCCAAGTATTGCCAACTTTTTTTTTAAGCATGTTAAAAGCATCCCGTGCAATCCTCTAATTTATTATTTTTAAATTCATTATGCAGTTTTTCAGAGTTACACTGAAGAAGGAAGAAAGAATTAGTAATATTTCTTTAAATRTAAACATAAAGAAGCAGGGTGCTTGTACCATTCAGTTTATCTGTATCCTACTTCCTACTTGATGCAGGCAAGAAACAGCTCTTCAAAAATGAAAGTTAGCTTGATATTATACATTAAAATACACWTACATTTTTTGCTCCATTGAGCGGTAGTTATGATAGTTCTTTGAATATTGATTTCAGACTTCATTTCTCCTGGACATAACAGCAGAGCTAAATATTTTTATTTTTAAAGTTTAGGTTGATGATTAAGTCTTTTAAAGATATAAAAATTGGAAATGTTAGGGAATGTTTGAATGATTTCTAAGTATGTTTTTAACAGATCTTATATTAACAATGCCTCTGACATAATCCTGGGGAAAATCCTTTCAATTAGCAAAGATTTTGAAAACAGCTGATTGCATCTCTGAAGCTCACTTCTTTTGAAATTTTATTACTGCTAATAAAAAGAGCTTTTGACGTTTTGAAAATATTTAACTTTGCTAAAGATCTTATGAAGTGGTTGGCAATGACATGACTTCAAAATGCAAACACTTTAAATAYAAAAAAGGGCCAGAGATTTCAGCTGATATAATACTTTAGAGTCCGTTGTCACTAGGAAGTGTTCTGTTTTGTTTTTTTTTTAATTACATGATTTAATCTCCAAAAACTGCATTTAAAGAAAAGTCTGAACACTCATGSTCTGATGGGCATTGATACTTCCGCTGACAGACTCGTGTGAGTTCACTGAAGTTCCAGAAAGATTTCACACCCATGCAACTGAATGCAGAATCAAGTTGGTAAGGTTATTTTATTACAGTGCATTTAAATGCAAATTACTCAATTTCATCTTGAATAAAATCACATTTAAATGGACTGCTGTACTCTAGAGCTACTGTCTATAATATTAACTGTGTTGGAAAAAGATGCATTTGACATTCATTAAATTGTGTTACACTGTCATTTGAATGGACATTTTAAGAATTCACTGGATAAAATAAAAGGAAATAGTGCTTAGATGCCAAAGATATGTAAAGTCATTCTTCAAACCATCTCTGTATCCAGTGAGAAGAGCTAAAATTCTATTTTTACTGGTATTAGCCATTAAAACGTATACTTTCCTCTATGGAAGAATAAAAGCTTTACTACTTTGCCAAGCAGAGCTAGATTCCACCTATCCCACATATGTCTATGTAATATGCTGAAGTCGACTAAAAGTTGTCTTTCGATAGGASTCAGCTGTTCATGAGATTTATGTGGTCAAAAAAACAGGGAAATCTCATGTCAGTCAATCAAGGTTCAAAACCAAAAGATCAGTTATTCTCATGATTAGTAAAAGGTATCACCATATAACGAAAATAGGAAATGGAAGTATTCTCCCATTCATTTACAGGAAGAACACAGTAACGAGAAAAACTTACGGATATAGGTCTGAGAAAGAATAGCATYGGAAATTTACCTGGCAGAAGTAGAAACCCTAAAACTAAATGGATTATGCCCAAGAATTATTAAGGTCTTTTAATTAACAATGTCAACCATCTCCAGGAAAGCAGGGCCCCATAGCACATAACCATTGCTTGGGAAGACAAATGCCATGCCTCCAAACCTCCCCGCCTACTTTCTTCTTCCTCACATTTCATATACTGAGCATGATGTCATATGGCCTGGAATACCCCTTTGGTCAGATGGGGTCAGCTGTTCCGGCTGTGTCTCCTCCCAGTGTCCCACGCAACTCCAACTTTCTCACCAGCCATGGCAGTAGGAATAGCAGAAAAGGCCTTGGCTCTGTGTAAGCCCTGCTCAGCAATTACAAAAACATCTCTGTATTATCAACCCTATCTTCAGCACAAATCCAAAACACAGCCCATACCAKCGTCTACCCCAGCAAAAGCCAGCACTCCATGGAAATTAATTCTTTGTTTTGTTTTGCTTGCGTTCACAGCTTTTGCTTTCCCTATTAAACTGTCTTTATCTCAACCCATGAGTTTTCTACCTTGTACCCTTCTGATTCTTTCCCCCGCCCCAGCAGAAGGGAGTGAGCGAGCAGCTGCAYGGGTTTCAGCTGCCAGCTGAAATTAAACTATGACAGTGGTGAACTTAAAACATTTTATTTTCACTCTCATCTGGAACAAAGAGAAATTTTGAAATCTGTTGCATAAAAGTCTGTACTCTGCAAAGGGCTTGTTACCACATGGTCAATGTGACACAGTGAAATTTTTACTCTTGCAGATTTAAATATTTGAGTATTTCTCTGTGGGATATTTCCTGCCAGCTCCTGTGAGTCACCAATGTCTCTTTGTCTAACCACTATCAGAGACCGCAAATGTTTTTTTCACATGCATAAGAGAGAAGTAACAGCAGGAAAAGATGGAAAATTACRACTTAAACTGTAGTAGCTTGAATACCCTATTTGCATTTTAAGTTTTTCCTTGGTCAACCATGTTCTCCAGAAACATAGCTCAGCTCAGCAACACAGTTCCTGTTTACAAAGTCGAGAAATAGCTCCAGTCAAACCTCTGCAAAGTGGCTACAGTGTCAGAAAGAAGCAACAGGTAGTTTTCCTTCAAAGGCTAAGTAAACCCAGATGTCTAAGGGTTGTAATCTCCTGGGTTACAGCACCTACCGCTGCCTCCCACCAAGGCAGTGCAAGAGTTCACCCCCTCAACGAGTCTGTTGTGATAAACGAGAAATGATAAGTACTCCTCTAAGTAACAGATAAAGATATGTGCATATCGCTTTAACTTTCGCTACACAAGATRATGCCTTTATTTTCCTCAGGTCTTTAGGGCTATGATACACATCTCCTTCTTTATGTAACTTATCAGTGAACTTGCTTCACTCAAAAACAGACCCCTATTTCACTCAGAGCATCTATGCTTTTGAAGGGTCACTCAATGTCTGCTGAATGCTGTTTTGGGAAGATTGCCATATTTTCTTTCTGTGTTGGTTTGTGAAGGCTATTTTTGTTAAATCTTTTTATGCAACACTAAAATTCCGCTTATAGGTTGTGTCATTGCTGTCCACCACCTCCCACTCTCCTCCCCTGGTATTCCTCCACAAGTAAGAATAACTTAAACTCAACTAATTCAGGTTTGTCTGTCCATTCTCATCACGATTTGATCTGACAAAATGTGTATGCATATATCTGAGCTGTCTGATGAGGTTCTCCCATAAGGCATTGAACTCTTTAGAGATGATTCACCTCATAATAAAGTAAAACAGGTCAGATGAATCTGGCACTAAAATGTCTATTTTTCTGCAGTGGCAAAACTACTTTTAGGTAACAACTGGCAACCTAATGTTAGTAAGCAGAAATTCCATCTGTCTGTCTACATTAAGTTTTCCTTCTCGTTATAAGCTGTGTTCCATTAACTCCTACAATGTGTTAGACATACACACATCACCCCAAAAGATTACRGTGTAGTCTACTTTGTAATTAAATCAGTTATGCTGCTATGCATAAAGACATACATATTATCACATGAAACAATTGTGCTCTTCTAAGTCCCTGGGCCTAAATGCCTGAAAGAATAAAGCATTTAATGTCAAATTTACTTAAATGGGTATTATACAATCCTCCCACACAGGGCACYATTCAGCAGAGTTTTTTCCTTTACCTCCCAAAAAAGGCTTAAATTGTAGGTTGTTTAAAAAAAATCCAACCCAACCAAAACCAACCAAACCACAAAGAAGCAAAAACCACCACCTACAACAACAATAAAACACGTCATGGGTAGTTCAGATCAATTAATTTTTAAATCATGGCAATATTCTTTCTATCATCTGACAAGTCATACATTGTTAGAAGTATCTGACTTCAGAAAAATAAACAGAAGCCTGCACAGTACATTGATAATGCATACTCATTTTTTTGGTTTTTACTTTCTTTTAACTTGTGAAAGTTATAAACCGTGATAATTAATTTRGAAGATCGCTGGTTACTGCATATTTTATGATGGCATCTTTAGATTTTCAAATATCCTATGAATCATGTATGTAAGATGGTAAGAAATCACTCTGRAAGTTAAGTGTAAAATTAAAGTGGAATTATTTGAGTTCTGTTCACATACAGTGTCAGCCCTTCCCTTCACTGGTGGAAAAATGTTACCAGACTAGAAGATACACTGTTCTTTTATTAAATAACTCCTTTTCTTAAGTTTGTTATATTCCATTTGAATAGCACACTGTAGTTGTGTCCAGGATGTATTTCTACAGTGCTTGGTAATGGTGCCTATTGTTGCTTTGTAACGATTGTTAATGAGTTGTGGGGRTTTGGGTGGTTGGTTGGTTTGTTGGTTTGTTGGTTTGTTTGTTTGTTTTGCGGAATTCAGCTGAGTATTGTACATGACTGGTATGTGCATAACTTTAGAATTTTGACAGAAAATCTGCCCTATGACTAAGCTATTATCACTGCAAACAAACAAACAAAAAAGTTGGCCTGCTTGCTTAGCTTGTTCCTTTTGCATCTGCAGAATAAAAGTTGTCACATGCATTATTACTGTGCTTAAGAGCAAAGAAGGGAAACTCTTTGTACTATGGTTAAATGTCCATTTAGGTGTTGCAGTTGGGGCATACAATGTAACAGTCCTTATTAATGCACTTTTTGAGTGTTGTATATTTTAAAAAAGCCTCTCTTCAAGATTGCATGCGAGATACACTTTAAATCAGCATTAAGATGTGTTTATTGTGTTTTAAAGAGCAATTTTCTTTGAATTTCATTGTGCAAATGATGTCCTGGGATTCCTAAGGACCCAGGTAAATTTTTTTTTGTACTTTTATGCTCTGGTTCTGTTATTACTCTCCTTTTTTCAACTTATTTCTCTTCACTCTTCCTATCCAGAATGGCTCTAGTGGCTCCTAGAATTAATTTTTTTAATTCTCTCTCTTCTCTAAATATTTTTAACTGTTTTCTCTACATTTATAACTAGGAAATATTCGGCTCTTCTGTTGTTGCAGATAGGTAAAACCTTGCAAAATTCTGTGACTTAATAAAAAAAAAAGAGATCATGCAATTATAATATCTAGTAGGTAGAGAGAAAGGATTTTCGATTTAAGAAGATATTGAGGAAAGAGACAACAGAGAACAATTCCTTCTCTGGTTTCCACCCCAGTCACGCTCTGGATCTGTCCAAGCTGCTTATACTCCATGGAGGTGGGAGAGGTCCCAGAAGGGAAGACATGAGGAAGAAAAGGATGGCAAGATAAACCAAAAGCTCAATTACTTGTGTGATTTCTAGCACAAACAGAGGTCCACACATTGTACTAGAAKACTATTATTATCCTAAGTACATGGAAAGTGAATTATCCTTTAAAATCCTGACACAGTCTCAAAAACTTGTGATTGAAAGGCATCAAAACTCAATCTGCAGAAGGTTTAAAGGTTTCTAAACAGCAAACATTTAGCACTGAAAGGGGGAAACTAGATATATTTCATGTTCACTGAATGTGAAATAGGTTTCTAACATCTTTAACTTAAAATCAGGAAATCTGACTAGAATTCAGGTAGTAAGGAAAAGGGGAAGGAAAAGATATGAAGAATACATAAAATGGATGAATCACAACCTCAGAATAAACAGAGGGCTTATATGAAATGGAGAAAGATATATTTTATAAATTAATAAATATTTTATTCAAATGACAGTGGCATCTATCAAAATGGAGGTTGAACTCCTAAGAACAAGTTTTTCTTTCTGTCTTTTTTTCCTGCAAAGTGTTTTGATTATATAAAGAAATCAAAAACCTAGAGTTGAATTGTTTCGTGAGACTGATGCGCTAGAGATGAGAGATCTTTACACATGATCCTAAAATCAATAATTTTTYTCTGAACAATAGTATTTAACACTGGAGCAAAGGCAGATTAACTACAGAAACCTGGATATGTGAATTTTCATATCCAAAATTTTGTCTGGGAAAATTAAGGGAAGATAATGAAAATAAGTCTCAAAAAGATGATATCTAGAGCCCTGGAAAAACTGCCACATTAAATGACAACCATCTCCAGCAAACATTTTAAGCAAATCTTTTCAATAGGGAATAATATTCTAGCAGCGGATACAAAAAAAGAAAAATATCGGCATAAATGTAAGGGGGATTGGAGTATCATTAAATACATGGTTAAGATTAGGAATAATAAATGAAAATAGACTTATTATAGATAGAGTATGTGACACCAATTTGATGTCTTTGCATTATTTCATTTTGATATAAAAGATTTTATAGGCAGGAACAAAACTATGCATCTGCTGGTGTTATTTTCTGGTCTTCAGCAAATCTTTGGGCATACTGATAAATAGAACATTATTGGCTAAACCAGAAATAAACTGGATTACTTTACAAATGAGGCAATGACTACAAAATAATTACCACCTTACTATCAGAAAAGACATCTGAATAATTTTCTTTCAGTCTTCTCATATTTTCTAGACAGGTTTTTGCTTTAGTAGGCTTTTAAAGATTGTTTTCAATGGAAAACCATTCACTGTTCCCTTTGAGGAAATTTTTTTTTTCTCAGCATAGAAACAATCATACAAGACAAAATTTACTGTACCTCTGCTTCAAACCCTCCTGGGATTATGATTGCAGGAAATGTTGGTTGTTTGCTGTTTGTTTTAAAAATATATATACAGAAGATAAATGTTACAAAAGAATAAAGCCAAAGGGCAATAATCCCTTGTGCATTTCCTATTTAAAAAAATATGTTACTTCTTTGTTCTCAGCATTATTATTGCCTAGMGTAAAGAAATTACTAGGAAAAAAACCTACAGTGTTTTATAATTTCCTTTTAGCTTGTTTTCTCTTGCAAAGCTGTTTGCTAAAAAATACCTCTAAAGCAAGACAAACCTATAATAGAGCTTATTTGGTATTTGGCTACCTTTATGATCAGCTTGTTCATATAATAGAACTCCTCCAATAACTTGCAAAGTCCACGAGGAAGTATAATTCCAGTTTCTGACCAGAACTAGAAGTGAAAACTAGATGGAAGCAAGGAAGCAGAGCTCACAGAGCATTTATTTTGATGTCAGTGCTCAAAGGATGACAGAATATGCTYCACCAGAAAGCACAGATGAGCTGTCCCATGTAATGTTATTTGACAGCAAGTTTGTTTGTTTGTTTTTTTCCTGGGGAAATCAAAATATTCTGTCTCTTTCTTTAAAAAAAAGGGACCAGGTGAATATAAGCAATAAAGTTTTTGTTAAGAGACGTTACACTCTACTACCTTTGAAAAAGTGAATTTTAAGAGCTTCAAAGCAAATCCTATACTTTTTATAGGTAGGATATATCAAGGTTTTCTAAGAGCAACATATTTAATGGTGGTACCTTAGGGAATATGTACAGTTAATAGCTTACTAAGAAGCTTTTCAAAATAACCAAATATTTCACTACATCAATCTTTTGCATACTATGTATTCATAGATAAGAATATGCCTCTCTAATAGGGGTGCACCTTATWTAATAAGATATAGGTTATACACATAATCTCAATGTTAAGATGCCACTCTATAAAGTTCGTGCATGTTGGATTAATGTTTCTCTTGTTCTACTTTTTTCTTTTGTTTTATAAACAAAAAGAAACTTGAATATAAGGAAGCTTAGCTTCAAAAWTATTTATTAATTAAACTTTAAATTTTATTACCAGTACAATAAAGCACATTGTTGTCTAAAGCAATGTTTGATTGGAGAAATATTCTGTGGTGATCATTTCAAAGGGGAAAATCACTAGAGTATTGTATTTCTAAATGAAATTACACTAATATAACAATGTTAGCCCTTACATATACTACAGATGTAGCAATAGTCAGATGTAATAGTAAGAGAGTGCAGCTCTATTCAAGTCAATAATGCAGCTTTATACATGTCAGTAATGTCATGTTCGCATGCACTGAGGCCAACTTCATCCCTGTATATGTACCACACTATAATGAACTATAAAGTAAATACTGTACTGTTATAGTTATGATGCACCAAAAGCCTTTGCACAACAGTTGACAGTGGTAATAAACAAAATTAATTATTTCAGAGCAGAGACTTTTCTCGTTACTTGGTTTATAAATTATATACAAGAAGTAAAATTAACAACAAAAAATACTGTGGTTCAGTCATCACTGACAAGTGGCCCTGACTGAAATCAGCCTTGCTGTGCAAACTGGGAGAGCTGTGCTAGTCTGCATCTTCTCAGGAACTAAGGAATTTAGGTTGTGCCTTAGCAGCAGCTAACAGCATGAGCCCAAGGTGGGACTACACAGAGCTGAACCTGCTACAGCTGTACACCTGCACACGCCCCAAAGTGGGGAGGCTGACTGACAGTCAATCCCTTTTACACTATAAAATCTGTGGCCTTTCTGAGCCCATCGGGCTCTCCTGTGTGCAGCAGGCTGCACGCTGGTGAACTCCCCCTTGAAGACAAGACTCCTCTTAAGGTTACTTCTCAAGACYGAGACACCCCTTACCTGACATCTGATATCTATAATGAAGTAAGTGACATTTTGCATTAGGCCTAAAGTTAGATTGTATGCTACTGACATTTATATACAGCCAGAGATAACTTAATTATTAGAAGTGTAGGAAGTAGTAGTTTGACAGCTGTCCAAATCATTGTCTAAGTCATCATRTATTCACTGCCTAAATTATAATTTAAATAATTGTCAGATCGTTGTCAAATCATTGTTTGACTAAAAATCAATTAGTGCATAATCACTATTTGATTGCCATTTGACTTTCATTCAACCATTGATTAATTAACATTTGATCATAGTTTGGTCATTAGTAAAACCCTTCTAAGTGACCCCACAACTATGACTTCTCTTAATAATTCAACTGTGATCACATAGAAGTTTATGCCTAGACTCCTTGCCTCAGTCTGGAACAGGAGGGAGAGTGGCCTGGGAAAGCCGAGGGAATTGTAAATAACAAGACTTTTGTCTCTATGCCTCATGTTGCATTTCTTAATGGAGTCAGCATGGTGTAGCTAACAAGGATTAGAAAGAGAGACATAAGGATGGACACCGTTCTACTGTATCACACCCCAGCCTGCTTCTTTGTGGCAATACCAGTAAGTACTGTGGCACTACTCCTCTACTATCAATAAGCTGATACACATGAAGTTATGTATTATCCGTACAATATTTCTGAGAAAAATATTTGTCCTAATACTGTTTCTCCTTTCTAATAAATGGCCCAATGTTGATGGCTGAGGAAGGAAGGCCACTTGTTATAATCAATGACCTTTATTGGTAGAGGTAATAAAATTAGATTTATTGCTAACAATAAATCCAGCACTTTAAACCAAAATGAACAAATATTAGTATCTTAAAGTTCCAAGTTATTAATAAGAGGTCTCACTAATAACACTGGTAATACTGGATAATATAGTGCCCCTACCATACACTTCTGTCTGTAAATGATGGACATACAGAGGATTCAAATTAGTTGTTGAGGAAATGCCTAAGTCCTCTGATTACCTRTTTGGAAAGCACACGTCTCCTTCTACTGAGTAACTGAGACAACTCATTGCAGCTAAACAAAACACTATATCCTCATACATAATTGTGTCTTTCTTAGGCTTCAGGCATCTGTATATTCAGATACATTCGCAAAGCTAAACTTCTAAATTTTGCTGCAGTTGAATTGTTGAATCCTTTTGTACATTCATTAGAGACCAACAACTTTGTTGTCCTACACCCAAACTTTTTTGCATGTAACCACTCCTCTCTCAAGTGAATATGTACATGCACACTCTTGGAYGGGAGTGCTGTCTGGCAGTCAGACTGCCCTTAGTGTTGTAAACTGGGGGTCATCCCTGTGGAGCTAGATCCCAGCTATCCCTCCTCCCGTGCACTGAATACCTGATATTAAATAGAGCAGAGTGAGCCCCTATCTCTCAGCTCCTCTCCTCCTGCCTGGAGG
Source organism: Amblyornis subalaris (assembly GCA_018881555.1). Taxonomy (NCBI): domain Eukaryota; kingdom Metazoa; phylum Chordata; class Aves; order Passeriformes; family Ptilonorhynchidae; genus Amblyornis; species Amblyornis subalaris. The sequence continues at coordinate 3,012,469 of JACAXG010000092.1, forward strand.
CTGCAAGAAACTCTAGGAAGAGGATAGGAAGCATCATGAGCCACTTTTCCTTTGTAGTGTCTGTCTGTATAGTGCAGACATAATCCTGAGCTTAATCGTGACCACCATCTGACCTATGGCYAGAGTGAGGGTCCCTGGCTGTATTAAGTCAAGAATGCAGGACCAAGGGCTCAAATGGGTCTCACCTGATGCCACCCTGGGCCACAATTACAGTTTTCTGGAACTTAACTCAAATGACAGACATGGAGAGGCATCAAGGAGAGCAACACGAGTACACTCAAGAAAGTTTAAACCTTTTTCCAGGCTAAGCATTTTGTTGCCAAGGTTAACTCCAATTGTCAACTGATATCCTTGATTGACAGATGCAGAAAGTAGTTCACAGACCTGAATGTAAAGGTCATGGAAAAGTATTTGCAAATTTGTGTCAAAGCTGACCAAGTAGTTTCAGCTGAAATTCTGAATATGAAATACTTCTAAGATTTTACTTTTACTAATTCTGACATATTTTGTGATGTAGCATGTACCATAAAACAGAATAAATGAAAACTGCAAAATATTTTCCAGTTTCCTATGAATGAATATTAGTAATGCTGTCTGYAAAACACATCAGGATATCATACCACAAGGAAATCTCTAAACCAGGGGTTTTCACAAGGTAAATGCAAAGGCAATTAAGCTAGGAGGAGAAATGGAGGAAGTATTTTCAAGGTTGGATTTGTATCTCCAAATGAAACCARGTTTTGATACACCATATGAATCAGCATCATTCTGTTGCATGTTAAGCTCTTGTGGATTTAGATATATTGCCTGTGGTTTCTCCATAATGGACAGATTACTTACATACTATGTAAGCTGGGGAGAATGACTCCCGAGAATGGTTGTTTAGGCATATTGGCACAAATAGCAAAGTTCATTTTTTCCCGTGGATATTAGTAAGTTTCTCATCCATCAGAAAAGTTGCCTACATATGAAGTTATAGACTCATTATCTTTCTCTAGTGCAATGAATATTTAAATAATCCATAGAATATGGCTCATTCAAACTTTTCACAGTTTCTTCTCTGCTTTATGTAGTCTTTTTGCTTTTCCATTTCTCCAGAAATCTTAAGATTATACACACAYAGTAAGGATCTTTTTTTATTATTTTCCAGCTCCTCCTCACTTGTTTATACCCTCCAGTAAATACATTTTGCATTTGAAGGTTTTTATGCATAGTCTGCAATGACATATTTCACCAGAAAAGTGCATGGCTAACCTAGTTGTAGCACAATAACTTGAATAGCAATGAAAGTTGTGCACTTCACATCAGTAAAGTTGCCCCCAAAGAGTAGATGCTAAAAGGATTGTAGCTCTGAAACTCCCCCAAACTATACGCATATGTGAATTAAATGTATCTATATGCAAAAGGATTCTTACTTTTGACCATTAGAAATCTATTTTGAGGTCAAATTCTTATTTGGAATCAAATACATACAGAAATTTTCTACTAAGTTGRCAATGGCCACATGAGACTTCAGATAATAAATGGTAACCCATAGCTACACTCAAGCAGTTTTCTTCTGAGAAAAGAAAATCCAGTAAAATCACTAGGCAGTGGCATAATAGAAGAGCAAACTCCCATGGATGATAATGTCAAGTGTGGAAGCTAACTTAGAGGCTCTGAATTTCCTTCCTAGAGAAATTTACCTCTTCCCATTGAATCCATATGAACTCAAGGGAGAATCAGTCCCCAAAGTACTAAAATTTGATGTGTTCACCCATCTTCCTTTACTGTTTGCAACTGCCACAACCTATACTTAAACCTCTACAAGGCCTACAAGTGGTATTTTTCTTCTATGGGCAATCTACATCTGTGTGCAAATTACTAAAAACCATTTCAATTACTCTCTAACTCTTTTATAAAATAGTAACTGATTCAGTGCTCTGAGAATTCACGTTAGCAGTTGGTGAATTTGGAGAGGAATTAAATACAGGTAGAGAGATTTTTTAAGTGCCTCAGAAAGGAGCAYGGGAAAAGTCATACAGAAGTGACATTGACAGAATCCTCTTTGTGTTACTATTCCTATTACCTACAAGAACACTCTGCTCTTATCTTATATATCACCTTATGAAAATAACAAGGTCACTGTCAGTTTGACATATTGTTAGCACAAGTATTTGTCACATTAAGTCAACCCTAATTTGAATAACTAAATTCTGTACAATTTCAGTGAGAATTGCTTATTTATAGTGGGGAATATGATTCCTTACATCTTCATGCCGGTTATCTTTTAACATTTTTCTTTGTGAAAATAACAAATGGGTAGAACAAAAGAAGGTTAAATGTGGATGTAAGTCTGAGACTGAGAGCAGAGTCTACTTTCACTGCTTTGCTCTTATATATAACCAATGTTAAGATAGCTTTCTGTCTTATATGTAGTTTTCCCATAAAACTGTCCAACTTTTTTTTAATACAAAGCTTCTTAAATCTGCATTCAGACACTAAAAAAGAAAACAAAAACCACAAACAAAACAAAAAACCCCAATAACAATAACAGAAAAGAAGGTTGGAGTCTCATAATCATTGAATTCTCCCTGGGCTTTTTATTTATGTCTTTATTTTGGATACACAAAAATTTTTGCAATTTTACAAGTAATTTGATTCTGTTTAGAATCATAAGTGTCCATTTGAGGAAGATCTTTCTTCATTCTCCAAAATTCACTTAATCTTATAATAACTAGGATTTTGCCTATTTTTTGGCAGGAAGAGATCAATAAATATAAATCTCACAATTGTTTGTGTTTGAACAATAAATAAATACCAACAGTTAGGTATAGAGAAGTTCAGTCTGTTAGACATATTTTTTCAAGGCAATTGGAAAGAGTTTTCCACAAAAGGTATAAATTTTGCCTCTAACACCCTTCTGGGGGGCAGGACAATGAAGTAAAAGCTGTACTGCTCTTCCTAAGATGAGATGTGTAAATATTGCTTATGTTCTTAACAAGATGAAACCTTTTCTGAAATTCACCCAGCTCACTCACTTGGCTATTTTTTGAATTAAATCACATGAAGTTTTTCTCTGAACAGCTGATAGTTTTTGGCTTTTATTTTAGTCAGTGTTTTATTTCCACTGGAAACTTTGTCAAAGGTATTCACTTTCATGAACTTCTGAAGGAGATATCTTGATCTTTGAGAAAAGTAAAGTTTCACTTTTATATCACCAGRAACTTTTAGACATTGTAGAAAGTGAGTTTAGTACTTTTAATGATTAATATACTGAAAGTCAGACAACATTAAAAAAAGCGTAAAATAAAGAAAAGGTCCTTACTGTATTAAGTTCTGCCTTGGAGAGCTTGAAGTAAAAACTAGAAAGATATACCAAGGAAATGAAGTGTTGTACACCTTCTACAGACACAAATTGGAGCCTGAGTTTGCAGACTAAATGCCAAATCCTGGCTCCTTAATCAATCGTTAAGTTCAGAAACAACAGTGGAAGGCAGAAAGGTACAATTCATGGATATTGAGACTTCAGAAATATCTGCTATRTTTTGCTTGCCGGCATGAGGCAATTTCTGATGACTAAAAACTTGTGCACTTTTGTGTTTTGTAGTTCATCGACTGAATAGAGCAATGCTTTAAAATGAGGGAAGTTGAGAGGTAATACATTAAAAAACCACCATTGTAAAGCGAATTACCTGAGATCTCTTCCAATCTGGTTTTTCTTCTCACCTTAATAATAAAGTCATATAATTTTAAAAGGCTTGGTTTTCATGTAAACAGAACACAAACAACAAAATTTTTCATAAAAATAAATTATATTTATTTTGCAATACAGAACATTTAATAAATGAACTGACAGGATTTTTGTTTCCTTCTGTTACCTCCCATATTTAGAAGAAACCTTTTTTGTGTGTTTGTATCAAAAGACCTTTCACTGAGGACAGTCAACAAGAAATTTTTTTTTTTTTCCACTTTAATAGTTTGTAATAAAGGACAACACATACAGGCATTTCTTAGGAAAAAAACCTGAGTAAACAAAGAGAAGTAAAATATCAGGTAAGAYATACCTGAAAAAGTTTAATCAAAAATATATTCTGGCAGATAACTTTATTTACTRATTTTTTATTTAGCAAATTTCTTTCCTGACATATATGATAAACATGCAGAACTTGAGAAACCTTTCTTACGTTGCACTAGATTTGTATAAGAATCTTCATTATAAATCAGAATTTAAATAAGTTTAAAATTATAGCCAGCAAATCCCAGGTAAATGATGATAATCTGCAAATTTTTAATGTAGCAGCAAAGCTATGTCTTAAATATTTGTCTTACAAAGTTCAAGAAAGTCCTAAGGTAATWTTAGTAATAAATCAGTTTTGAAATATTACCAGCTATACCTATTTCAGTCAGTGCTTGCTGAAGATAAACATCAGTATTTATATTTTTATAAACACACAATGGGGTTTTTTTTGACATCTTGTTAAACTCAAAGTGCTGGAATAGGCATGCTTAAAAAATTATACAGATTTCAAACATCTGAAGTCATATTTCTTCAGAATTTCTCTCTAAAAACTTTTCTTTCAAAYGCGTCTGCAGAGAAGTCAGCAGTACCTCCTTGTGGCGAGGAGGGCGTGGGGACATCTCCTGGAGCCTCTCTCCTGAGGACTTCCCAGCGAAGCCTGGCAATGTTCTGTCTATGGTGCCCACCCCGACTTGCAGGACAGCTCCACTTTGTGCAGGGCACTGGAGCAGGCGACCACCAGAGAGCTTTTCCAAACTGAGCTTCTCCACCTATCTACAACTCTAAATGTAGCAATGTCAGGACTAGGAATTGACAAATCTCACTGAAATTTATTAGTGACTTGTGCCTACCAGTCTGCACATAAGAAATGTGATCGGAAGTGCATGGCTTGTTCATCTAGAAACTTCAAAGGTACTGTTTCCTCGGATTTTTCTTAAGACACAAAGGAACACATCCGCACTCATCTTAAAAATCCTGGAGGCAAACTGCTGGTAAGCCCATCAGTGCAATAGATATGGACTTTGAATTTAGGATGAAGATTGCTTGTGAGCTGTAAGTAGGAGTAAAGACATAAGTACCTTTTAAGTTTTAGAAAATCAATATTCTTTGGAAGAAAGCTGTCCCTGTTAGCTTAGTTCTAATACAGACACCTAAGAAGAAAGTCCTTATTATCTTGTTATCTTTTTATCATCCCACTAAAAATCAAATTGCCAAGCTGAAAACATACGTGCATCTTTTCAGGGCATATGGAAAATATTTAGAGCAACAGGTTTAAACATGTCTTATATAAAAAAACTTTCCAAAAATACTTTTAAAAAACATTAAGGTGGTTGTAGCCCTACGTAGGCACCTATGTGCCCGACAGTCCTGTTTCAAGACATAAGATTCTAGTCCGAAATGTACGTTAATACTTCTCACAGAGTATCTGCTTTCCTGCTTCATTAGAACCAAACAAGTTTACATTAACTCTAGGTCTTATTCTTTATAATTCCATGTAACATATTTTCTGAACTAAAAATGGACTCTGGGGAGGAAGCTTCTGCTATTGCTACAATATAAATTGACTCTGAGAGCCATTTAACTGCTGGCTAGTTATTTCCATCTGGAAATCTATCTTAGTTAATGAAGAAAAAAACCACAAGAGCTGTGTTCTCTYGGATCAGGTCTATGAACTCTCAATCTGATTCAGTCTGAGCTATTGAAACAGGTTAGTTCCCTACCTGAGATGTGAACTTTATGAAAAGGGAGACAATCAATTACTTCACACGCAGAGTCCAAAAACCTTCATCACTTCAGGTAGAATTTCTTATCTAACCAGAAACAGGTATAGATAAGTTAACTAATTGATATAACCCTATCAGTCAGGTTCAGAAGTTAATTGTCCTTTATTTGTACAAGGACACAGAAACCTCYGCTTACATGCAGAGAAATGTTGCACCATTCAGCTCAGACCTTGGCAATAGAATAAGGTATTGTACAATGGATCAGAAAAACTTTTTGAAGATTAGAGAATTTTTAGGTGTGTAGGAAATAACATAAAAATATAGAAGTCATAAAGAGAAAACGTTAGTAAATCTAAGACCCTTGCAGAGGCTTAAAATTTCATTGTGTAAAGAAGTTATTACTGGCTGTTTCACAAACTATATCAAAAGTTAGACTAAATTGAATTGAAGACAAAGATGAAGCAATACCATAGTAGAGGGTTGTTGTAGACTACAGGATTGCAGTTTGAAACAGAGAGAGAAAATTCAGTGCAAGAGAAATTTGCTGAATAAAATTAAGAGAAGATTAATTGTTCTGGCCATCACTCATTTCTACAATCCTTAATTTAACCTGCATGYGTATAGAAAAAGCTCGCTTTTATCGTCACTTTTTGATGCCATCCTTTTGGAATCCCTCCAGCTCTTTCATTTTGTTTGGCTATAGCCTGCCTTAACCAGTTAAGATCCAAACAAAAGCATTAGCCTGAGCTCACAAGGCAGCCAAAGTAATGCTTTAAACAACTCATTAATGGCAGTTTCCTATATTTCCAAATGCAATATACAATTCTTTTTCTAGCAATAGGCAAAGGTTCATATCTGCTGTTGTCCCTACTGAGGATACTGCATCAGATACAAGTAGCATCYCTTCTTCATCATCTTCCCTGCCCTAAAAGAAAACTTCAAGCCTTAATACTAACTAAAAGTAACTAAGCAGGTTTTCCCTACAAAATTTTTCACAGGATAAAGAAAGATAAAGAGGGAGGTTAACAAAAAGGAAAGCTTTCTTGCAGTTTTCGAGTTCTAATGCTTAAATTACCATCTCCTCTAAAGATTTAAAATTTCTTGCCATTGTACTGGGGCAAAGGATAAATGGTAGATAACTCTGAAGCCTACAGCTCTAGGCCAATATGTACATCAATACTGCAAAAGAGAAATTCCTAGTAATAGAGACATAAGGTGAGTTTCTTCACAGGAACACAATTACCAGGAGCAGCTCCAAAGATCTGAGATTACACTGCATTGATCTCTGGCTGTGACATGGGAATACAGTTCAAGAAAGCTAAGGAAAAAAAATCTCTCAGTAAGATATATGGAGAATTTAATTTAAAATTTTAAAACACAAAGTCCACGTTGTTAATCAGAATAATATTCCACACGTAAATACAGGAAGATCCACACATGGCATGTATGAGGTTGAAGATCCAAAGACTACTTTTTCCACTAAAGAGGAGTGTGTGTTGTCCACAGCACAACCCAGCGCAGTCAGATTTTATACTGATTTATTTATTTGACAGTGATCACATCTCAGGAGTTGAAAAAATCCATTGCAGTCTTGGACTCGTAACCATTTAACCATGTTTAAACGTACCTTTTGAGAATGTATATGCATAATCTGTATTGTCATACAGCAGAACAAGGATTAATTCTGCACATATTGGTGGAACATAGATGCTAAGGGCAACTAAGATTAACATTTTGATGTTATTAACAAAACAATATTAATTTTGGTTGTCATTTAGTATTGGTTGGGCTCTTCCTGACCGGACGTGACCAGTTATTTTGCCTTGGGAGTTGTATTATAATATATGTAATATATATAATATTATAATATTATATTGCTTGCCCCTTCTTTCCCTCAACATTTTGTCCCTTAGCCTCAAAGAGTAATCAAACTTTAAAAAACCCAGCTTTTATAGAATCTTAAGCCAATGGAGTCATTAGTATTAGAGAACCCTTATGAAGTCTTTTTGAGGTCAAGGCTGCTTAAGAAACAGCAGGAATATTTCTTACTATGAAATAAAAATTTAAATTTTAATACATTTTCTTTTACATATACACACACAGAGAAACATGCACAAGTACAGATGGTCGCCACTACTGCAGACTGCTGGAAAAGGAAGAGATTACATGTTTGAATACACACAGTTATACAGTATGTTTATCTTCTCACACAGCAAGGTCAGTAACAACAAAATCAAAGTCGAGCTACTAATGACCATTATTACTTTAGTTCAGCTATCTCTGTGCTTGATATTCAGTAACCAAATTTCTTCAGAGGGTTGTATAAATGCTTGCAACTTATATTATTTCAAGAGAAAGCTGCCAAATTATGGCTAGCAAGAAAAATTTCAAACATATTTACTTAAATCTTTATTATTTCACAGCAAAATCCTCAAGTTTTATTTTATTAGCAAAATTATTTTTCTCAGATCTTATTTAATTAGAAACCAATCTTGTTGTTTCTAGTAATAATTCATTATTTTTGCAAGTTTACAGATAAAGTATATAATACAATGAAGTCATTTAATCGTAAAATAAATTTTACTCTGTCAACAAGAACAAAATCTACCTGCAATTTCATACAAGAATGTATATACTATACCTGAAATCAAGTCCAGACTTTGATTTAACAACATATATTGAGGCTTAACATCCTGTTTAAATTATGTTAACCTGTTGTTGCTTCAAGGTCTCAAACCAAAACAAACTAATAGGTAAGACTGTCAATCAAACCCCAACACCATTAAAAAATCAATAAGAGCACAGTAGCTACTTCACCTGTTAATCAGAAAGTCTGAGTACCTCACTATAGTGTCAAAAATGAGCAGAACTGAAAAAAAAAAAACTCTGAAATGAACTTTGTTTTTTAGGATATTACCGGATTCCTTTGTTAACATTTTCTACAGATATAATTTGGAATGATGAAAGTGCTCTTGTGATTGCCTGGCAAATATTCTTGTGGATAAAATAATGTAGTAGGGTTTATTTGTTTGTTTATTTAATTTGTGTTGAAATGACCACCCTAAAAATGGTAGCTGGATTGAGAAATTTAGACACAGTGCAATAATGACTTTTTTTTAACTGAGAGAAACAATTCTTAACCACTGAATTTATCCATTTGGTAGTGCAGTCACTGAACATTGTCACAACAAGGGGGATTAATCCAGATGGGGATACTATGACTTACTCCGAGACTCCTCAATCCTCCCATTATAAACTTATTGTTACCCAATTCTTCAGCAACAGTATCAGAGGAAGTTGAACTGAGCAACAATGGGAACTACATTTCCTCCAGCAAGCAGCTTAAATCATGTCCCTAACTATATGCYCATATTTCAAAAATAGCCAAAAAACATGCTTGAAAAAATTAAACCTAAATCAGCTCTTTTAAATCTACTTGTATCATAACTTTCCCTATATCCAACAAAGACCTCTATATCTAGAAGTATTCATACATATATATACATATATATATATATATATAGTCATTGACATTTATACTAATATGCCTTCTATTTGCCCCCTTCATTCATAATTAACTTCCTCCATAACTGGCAGCTAAACTTCATGGCTTGAGCAATCTTCAAAGGCGAATGACTGCTCACTCAAGCTTTAGAAGTCAGTTTTCCTTTTCAGTTTCTTTGCTTTGATGAGATGATACTTTACACAGATCTCGGCACAAAAACAGGGTTAGAAAAAGCAATTACTAATACCTTTTCACCAAAAAACCCAAAAACTCCTGTATGTGTATTCTTATATGTATGTAGCTTTTTTCTTTCCATCAACAGTCATGAACAAAAAACACATGCACACAGATCTGAGGACTCAAAGAAAGAAATAAGAGCAGTGTTTAATACTTGAGATCATCTGCTCATTACCTGAAAGTATAGGTTTGTTTGAAGAGTCCTAGGAATAATCAAAGCCTTTTTTGCATGAAAAAGAATTAGAGGGTGGTTTTTTTAACATAATATAACACTGTTTTGTGCAACCATTTCCCAAATCTATGGCTTCACAATTTTCTCAAAACCTAAGCAGCTTCATAGATTGGTGTTATCAGTAAACACTGAAATATTTAGTACATAATATATGTCTAGATAGTTGGTTTACACTTATGTTTAGTTCTTTTACATGGTTATAGTTCATGATCAGGTCAACATGTACGTCACTATCTTAATCCTACATAGCTCACTTTAAGATAATCAACAAATACAAGACCCTGAAAAATGAACAAAAATCCATGCTTTCTCCCTTGTCCTATAAAGTCAAACATATAAAAAGAAAGWGGATAAGACAGTAAGCTTCTTCAGACTTTTTTTTAACAACTTGTCTGAATTTCAGGACCTTTTCTGACCTATTTGATTCTGTTTATCCTCATCACATAGTTGACATATTGATATGTTAACACCTGTATTCAGGCAGTATTAACAGGTCTTTAGATTTCAAAAGAAAATACACTCAGATATTTTCTGTGCTACCCTTAAAACAGAAATGTGTTCCTCTCAACCTTTTGAATGGGAAATTTTGTTAAGTAAGTTTTGTGAATGATCTAACTTGCATCCCATATACTATGAAACATCAGCTTACCATGGAACATGGATCTTGCAGCAGATTTAATCAGAGAGATGGTGTTTAAACAGAAAGGGTGTAGTAACCACAAAAAGAGAGATGGAGACTGCTTCACGTTTCTGAAGGTTCCCAGGTAAACTCAGATCCAGGTTACTACGGGTCTTGTTGCTGTATTCACTTTCTTTCTTGATTTTTCTTAGACTAAATAGGCACTTTCCATTCTCATCATTCTTATCTGATCATTCTTATTTAAGCAAATTTCACTCATTTTTTAGTCACATTTATGCTTCAGCTTGTGGTAACTGGAAATGTTAACAGATACATAGATCTTTTGATCTTGATTTCAGTACTTTTATCTTTCTATGTGCATTATGTCACAACTCTGCAGTGCCAGCAAAACCAGAGATTTTCTGTTGCTTAGCTGCAATTCATTCTTGAAATACTGGATTATCAGATCTCATCTCCTCTCTGCTGATCAATGACATGGAAAGACTTTAAAAGTCCTAAAATTCTTTTGGGAGCCCTTCGTTGCCCTGCTCTGTGCCCTGCTCACCCATCTGCCTTTGGCAGCAAGAGCTGGTAGGACTTGGGTGTGGACTTGTGGGCAGTCCACCTGAGGTTTCAAGGGTACCCTGGTTTTGCCCTATCCTGCTGCTACTCAGAACTATAAATCCTGACCCCTATTCGGCTGTTTTTTATATCACACTGGATGAACCTCTTCAGATTTTTTTCTTTCTATTTTTTTTCTCTATACTTTTTTCTCTAAGCATAAGCTGACAGCTAAAAAGGCTGCAGGTATAATCCTTGCAGGAACTCGCTTTTATTATTCCATTCAGCTACACTCAAGCATGTAATAATTCCTCCTCCATAAAGTACCTGTACATACTTTGGTCCTGTATTCACCTGTTACTAATAGCTATACAATCTTATTTTGTTTATGACAGAATATAGTCTTTGTTTTTTATGCTTCTGTATTATGCAAATAAATACATATAATCTCTACCTTGTAGACTGAATACAAATTATTTCCTTGTCCTTGAATTCAATAAATGTTTTAAATAGCTTTTATGAAGACATATCACATAGATATTCATGAAAAAGAAAAAACATTTAAAATCTAATGTCTTGAGAATGTAGACATATGTTATTTCTTAAAATGTCTCCTGTCTCAAAGTTGCTTATTTTAAATGTGTGTTGAAATAGACTATCTGAGCTTGGAAGGAATGAAGCTATTTCTTCCTCTATGCTTTATTTATAAATGTATTTTCCTTTTTCTTGTTGACTTCTTTATAGGCAACATTGTGTCACTAGAAATACTCAAATGAATCAAGAACATGAGAACATCTGCATTTTTAATTGCACATTTTCCTGCACAATAATTCAGATAATAAAGCCTCGTCCAAGGAGAATCACTGCAACTGGACTAGCTGCTTAATTCTTAATGTAGATTGTCAAATTAAGCATGCAGCATCCCAAAATGGTAGCAGTCTTCAAACCAGTTAAACTGTGTCTTTGTCTCATTCCAATAAAGGTAGTGGGAAGTTGAGACTAATGATCATACCCTTTATTCTGATCATTCTTCAAGAGATCATTGCAGCCCCTATGCTCCACGCCCTTAGGTTTCACCCTGGCGTTGACACTGAGCTATACCTAAATCATTGCCACTGACAATTCATCCAGATAATTTCACTTTGCTGCTAATCAAATAACCATTAGTGTGAAGTGACATGCACTTTCATGATGGATGCAGTGATTTAAACGTGGGAAGCAGGGAATTGGGAGAACATAAGTACTTGTAAGTATTTGCTTACGCAGCTTCAAGGTCACTTACAAGTGGACAGATTCAGTGGTTGGGTGACAGTAATAAAAAGCAGAAACTTAGCCAAAATAATACAAATACTGGGGTTTAGAAAGTACTGTGATTCTTTCCTTTTAGCCCTGTCAGGAAACAGCAAGGGCAGGTTGCCCTGTGTTGGAGCAGAGCACCACAAATCAGGCATGGGCAGCAGCTTCCCTGACAAGGAGACAGGAAACAAAGTCAGTAAGTCAGGGTCAGGAACAGGCCCAGTTATGGTAACCAGGATCAGCCAAGAGCCCAGAAAACACCCATCAAGTCCATAGCCATGAGAGAGGCCCAAGGTCAAACCAGAGAGCCAAGTCATCAGATTGGGATGCAGATTAGGCTCAGGGAGGAATGAGATAGGTTRCAGATGCAGCATCATTGCATCAACAGCCTAGCTCAGTTTGGGGATCAAGTACAGGAGCCTCAAATCTTAGTCACTGCCCCAAGCAAAGTTGGAGGCAGTTGCTGCTAGGGCTTCTTCTGACTTCTCCTTCACAATAGGCCTTTTCAGTGAGATGGCCTCCAAGAATCAGCTAAACTTCTACAAGGGAGAAGGGGAACATACTCCCAAGATGCACGTCAAGATTCACAGAACTGCCTGAAATACAACACCATAAAATTTTGTCTGTTTGGGCCTTCTTTTAAAAAAAGACCAAGAATACTCATTTCCAGTTCTCATTTCAGGTTTTGTAGGCAGCAGGTACCTTAATTAAAAAATAAAGACCAAAAAGACTTTTCTAGTAGTGGAGCCTTGCTGTACTAATTGACAAGTTTTCTGCACTGCACTCCATGTAAAAACAAGGAGCACTAGATCAGCGTCTGCACATTTACCTATTTTGAATAAGGCAGCAGCATTTGTCTGTTGCTGTAAAGCTRTTAGATTTAAATTTGTGTAAAACAAAATAAACCATGACAGCGATAAAAATTCTTCTCCATATAAACTGATCTTGGTAACTGAGACTAGACAGTTATTTATCATATCACCAGAAGATTTAAAATTAATATTTAAAGAAATATCTGTATTTGAGGAAATAACAGGTCTCATACTGAATGTATTAAAAAAAAAAAAAAGTTAAACTTTTCAAACCAGATATTTCAATAGGAGTGTTCTAAACAAAAGTACTGGAATAGCTAAAAGCAAGATCTGCTCCAGAATTATTCACAAAGTATTCAGAATTTCACTAGTAACCTTTTTCTCTAGATAAAGCCATGTTACATGTTTTCAAGATGTTACCATGATGATAATTTTTGTATACAGAGGAAATGGGTGTTTTTGTGGAAGATAACTCTTCAAGTCGCATCTCAAAATTCAACACAAAAAAAMCCACAATCCCACCCAGTTTTACCTAGAACCAAAGCCAACTCAGAGATGTGCTGAAGGGTTGTTTCTCAATTCTCCTGGGCAGTGAACTCTTCATCAAAATATAGAGAGTAAAAGTACATGATGTTTCTTCTATAATTTCCTGATCATTAATGTTTAAATGTGCAGATGAGCTGAATTTCATCTTTCACTGGGTTTTAGGCAATAGGACAGTTTAGATTCTAGACAGTTTAGATCTATCAGCACATTGGGAATTTAAAAAAATATATATTGTCTTCATTGTGACACTTTATATTCAGGAACTACATATTTGAAATGATTTGTCCTTCCAAACATGGCATTACAAATACTCCTTTCAATCTTTCCATGCACTATTGGGAAGAAAAAAGTCTATAGCAGAGAAAGAATAATAACAGTAACTTCTTGTGACCTTGCAGAAAGATTCATAAGAGGGATACCCATGAAAGTTTAAGGCTTCAATAGCATTATTTTTGGTGACACGGTAAACTGTCCTGGTTTTTAGAAATTTTTTGACAGAAAAGAGGAGAAATATATTTCAGCTAGGAGTGGCAATAAATTAAAAAACCAAACCAAACCAAAACCRACCCCAAAACAGCACAAGATTTGTTGTTTTCCCACTGCAGCACACTGCAATTTTATTACTTTGGAAGATAGTGGATTTTCTTTATAACAATGTTCTATTATGTGTCCTCTTAAAAATATGTATATTTACATCACAACCCTTGTTTTTTAATCTAAAACTTATTCACTGAGACCTCAAACCATTTGAAAGTTCTTTATTCTCAGTCGTATCTTAGTCCTACTTTAGTAGCGGTGCTCAACCATTTGTGGCAGATATACTGGAGAATCTTTATTAAGCCCATCTGTTCAAATGCCTGTTTTCTCTCCTCCTTTATTGGAAGTYACCGTTTTAATAAAGTCATTTTTGGGATGAAGATAAACAGAAACTGAACGAAAGTGAGCGTTTTAAAATGCATACTATTTTTTTTTTCCCTCATGATATTGCATTTTTCTGTTAACATTTATAAAGAATAATTATTTTAAAACCAAAACGAGCTATGTATAAATGATATATATATGTCAGTTGTCTTCAGCAACAGGCTGGTTAGGGAAGTATGTTATAGGATTTATTTATCTTTCTTTTTTGTTAAATTCTTCTCTAACATATTTCATGTAGTCTTGGAAATAATACAGTTATAAATACAGTTATCAAAATGACAGTATTACTGAACTGAGAATCACACATGCTCCATCAATACTGATGGAAATTTCTGACCTTCTAAAATTAGATAAATGAGAAAATGCTCCCATTCTTCATGTTCATAAAAAGTGTTTTGTAGCTGTAAGATCAAATTTTGTTTTGTTATTCAGCACTTTCAAGACAACAAACAAAGAAAAATACAGTGGGGCCTGCATGAAAAAGGTGCAGCAAGGATTAGAAGGATTTTTGTGATTCAAGCTATGTGCCTCATCTCTATTTTATGCACCAGCAATGACATAATTCTGGAAAATAATGTGCATACTTACTCTTATTAATATATATAAAGTTCAGAGTAGGATTAAATTATTCATTAAAGTTCTAAATTCAGAGGGTCAGCTAAATTCTAGTAACTAAGAAAACCATAGAATAGAAAACACCTAAAGAAAAGACTACAAAATACAAATACTAAACACAGAAAGGTACTCAAAACAACTAAAAAAAGGATCAGTCAGTGCTGCATAAGGATAATTTTAGAAATGCAGCATTATTTGCCAAACTCTAAGAATGAACGGCAGGAAAAATTGCCCTAAAAATATCAAAACCCTGAATGCATAGTTCCCACTCTCAGAAAACTGAAAAATAGGGCCCTGGGAGAAAAGTATTAGCTGAGAAATCTTCCACAGTCTTCACTTGCRAAACCTGGGGAATAATACAAAGCAGTGCTCTTGAGCAGATATTAAAACTTGATGCTACAAGAAATTAAGAGGAGGCAGTGTTAATATGAGAACATTATCAACAAATACAGTGATCAATTAAATAAAATCTTGCCAGCAACAGCAAAGAAATGCACAAAAACATAACACATAAATCTGCACATTGAATAAGTGATTTTGGATATAAAATTTCTTTTTTAATTGATGTTTTTACAGCATGTTATGTCTCTTTTGGTGTGGTACTGTGGCAAACACCACCAGCGGATCATGGTATAACAAAATGAAGAGTTTGTGAGATGATCAAAACTACCTAGCAGATGGGAAGAAAAGTCATTTGTGAAGTCAGAAATACAGCAAGATACTGGTAGGTACAAGCAGAATGTCTCTGCAGTCTTCTTTCCTTTGAACAAATATAGAATAGCAATAAAAGAGGGGACGGAGAGAAGCTGTTGCCAGAGGCACACAGGAAATGTGAGGTCCGTGAATACAACTCCTTAGCAAAACTCAAAGCAGCAGGCTGCCCTGACAAGATGGAGGAGAGTTCCAAGAAGTCCAATGGGCCTGGTTTCCCCCAGATGAAAGAATTATTTCCATGTATGAGAGAATTAAATATATTTCAAGAAATATCTTTGATGGAATCTGAAATTGTTGAAAACCAGAAATGTGAATGAGCAATGTAAGACATGCAAGAAATAATATGTAAATGCTTCAAATTTAAGACTGCTGTAATGCCTGCTTTTACCAAGCTGTCCACTCATGTGCTTCACTTTCTAGGTCTGTTTTGCACTCTCCGGTCAAATAAATAGATGATTTGTTTATAAAAATAATACAAATACTGGAAATTATAAATAAATTTTAAAATTAAAAATAAATTTATAAATATAAATTAAAATAAATAATATAAATAATAGCAATAATAGTGCTTGCACAGTCCATAACAGCAAGAAAGACTGTGGAAATAAGAATTAGAATATTAGCTACCCTTAGGAACAGATTMTTAGATTTATCACTCTATAAGATTTAAACTCAGTCAATTTCTAGTATTGAAATTGTTGTTGATTCAAACTTCAGAAGGAAAACCAGATTTTTTCTCCCTTGCTAACCTTCCTTAAGACAGYTTTTACAGAAATGCTAGAAGCAAGCATATTCTTGGTGTTCTTCGCTCTTAAGGTGGGCTGCAGCTCCAAGCAAATGCTATGTGATCTACTTTCTGCTTAAATCAGACACCAGTCTGAAGTTCACTAACTGCATTGATAATTGAACATTTGCATTTTCATCACATGCCATGAAATCAATTGGTTTGTTATCTCTGCATGTCTATCTGATAGTGAAACTGAACCCCTTTTCAGTGTTTGAGTGATCTCAGAGTGGGATTAGTTAAACAGCAAGTTAAACAGCGTCCTGAAAGGCAGGAGTAGCAGCGGCGAGTTCGTCACGAGGCAGAAGCACACTTACTGGGGCTGGGGAAGAGTCAAGGTCAGGACAAAAAGAGAGAAATCCATGCAATAAGAGATTAGTTCCCGGGGCTATTCCTTTCTTTGCAGATTGCAAAATTCTTTATAGGTGTAGCTCTGGGGATTTATATACAGAACACTTTTCATTTTCTTTCTCTTTTTTTGCTTCCGCCAGAATCTTTGTGAGCGCAACAATCAAATGAAAACTTTAGCAGTACAGAATGGATTAATACAGGATTACGAGAAGAAGATTATATTTCTGGATCCTCTCATCTCTTTTTTTAAAATGTATATCCCAATATTACATTGCATGTATTCAAAATGACTCCTTTATGCAGAGCCATATGTTAATATAGCTGTCAAAAGAAAGTAGTTTCTTAAAAGTAGCTGAGATTTGTGAAGAATTCTAAGAAGATTTACTTAGCTTGTAAAGAATGTTAACGGGGCTATTCATTAAAACTCTAGAATAATTTAGGATTTAAACGTGTCCTTACATCAAGCACACTTTGTATTTAGCTTTTAGATCCAGTATTACCTGACATTATATTTCTTTCTTTTCCTCCTTCAAATACTTCATGCCCTCTGACATTTTTGTGTAATAGAAATTCCAGCACAAAATATCATGGGCTCTCCGTGGTCCTTTCATCCTAAGAACATTATTTCTCTAAGCTTTTCCAGTCACAAACATTTGGTAATCTGAAAGGTCTGATCCTGCTCCTACTGCGGTTCATTGAAAAGCTTCAAATAACAGTCAAACAGGCTTTCCAGAGAGCTGGAAAGCCTTTAATCCAGAATATTTTAAAAAGGAAAAACTCCCGTGTTCTTAAAAATGTAAAGTAATAGCAACTTTGGCAGAGTTAAGACTCGCAAAAGAAGTTACAAATTTTGAAATAATTCCACCAATTCTGCATGTTTTCGTTCACTTAAACATAACAAAATGTGCACTCTGGGTTTTACCTGAGACATGCAATAAGCCTCACGACAGAAATGTCTGTTGTTACACTCTGGTTAGATTGCTTTCCATCTACAAGGAAGTGGGCTGAGACCCCTGCCCTTACTTCCCCGTGCTGTACTGCCAGTCTGAACACTGGTATCCAAAAGTTACTTTTTCGTCTTATCATCTCCTTATCCTATCCTCCTTATCTTGCCCGATGAATTGCTAAACCTAAAAATCAAACATACTGTTTCTCACTTGATCCTCCAGAAAGAGTTTAACCTAAGAACTCAAAAAGATTCACAAATATCAAATTCTAACAGAAGATTTAACAGCATAAAATAATCTTTTGTACTTCTCTAAGCACAAACAACAGAAATTTGGTAAATCCTGGTATGGGTTAGACCTAATTTCTCYTTCTCACTTTTAGGCAGAAGAGCTATTAATGTAGATATCTTCTGTGGTAACATGATTAGTCATTTATCATGGAATAATAGAATCCTAAAGTGTTTTTTTGTTGGATGGGACCCTAAAGATCATCTATTTCAAGACCCCGAGACATAAGCAGGGACACCTTCCATTAGACCACATTGCTCAGAGCTCCATCCAGCCTGGCCTTGAACACCTCCAGGGATGGAACATCCACAACTTCTCTGGGCAACCTGTTTCAGTGCCTTACCACCCGTAGGGTAAGGAATTTCTTCCTAATATCTAATCTAAACCTCTTTCAGTATAAAACCATTCCACTTTGTCCTATCACTGCATGCTCTTGTAAAACATCTCTCTCTGTCTTTCTTGCAGGCTCCCTTCAGCACTGGAAGGTCACAACTATGTTGCCCCAAAGCCTTTTCTTTTTTATAAAGGAAAGAAAGAATAGTCATTCACAGAAATAAAGGTTTTATGGAAAGTTCTTCACATTCATCTTGTCAATCCATACCATGAAAGAGATTTGCAAAGCTGAAGGTCAACAGTAAAAAAAACRTGGAGAAATACAGGCTCTCATGTAGGTACTCTATGCTGTACATGTCTCTGCGTCATGCAAGTATTAGGATAAAAACCCTTTCTTTTTGTGATAGAGAAATTCAGGGGAAACACAAAAAAAAAATCTATTTTTTTTCTCTGAAATCAGGTCTTGCAAAGTTCCTTCTGACTCTTACCTGTATTCTGCCAGTTTTCACTCAGACCTTCTCACACCCGAGCCCATCAGTCAGGGATCCTGTCAAAGATGCTGAGTGTGAGGGGAGAAGTTCCCTTCTTACACAAACTGCTTCATGTACAGAAATAGAGAAAAAAAAAAATCTTCAAAGATATCCCAAATTTAGGGAGGAATCTTGGGGATTACGAGAACCCCTTTCATGCACTRTACCTAACCTATGTTCCTCTAACTTCAGTTTGTTGCACCACTGCAGAGCAGGAAAGGAGGAACTGTGACTCATCCACCTCGCCTTTCCAGAGATCAAAAATAAATGTAGCATAATTAAGCAAGGCCTTCTAGGTTGCAGTCCACTTTTCTGAAATGAAATATATTTTAAAAGCCTCTTATCAGGAATAATAGGCAAACAGTCTCTTAAAAAGTAAGCAGCATTAAGCAGTCAATAATTCAATTAATCAGCTGCTATAAAAAGTCAAATATACCAATAATTTATGCAGCTGCTGAAATGTGCAAGGTCAGCAGAAGAGTGATATGAGTCACCTACCTTTAGAAAGATTTGAGCCTTATCTGTTACATTTCACATTAGTTCCTGGCACTCTGTGTTACTTTAAGCATAAATATGATATACAAGAGCCCTAGGCATGATTCAAAATGTAAGACAGCAGGACCACTGCATGCAGGTATCTCAATTTACTGCCACATTCCTCGTCTTTCCCAGCAGCAAGAAAGTTGCTTGCTCTGTTGCTGTGTCCTTAGGTGGTTAAATGATCAGTTGTTTATATTCAGTGACCTAAATGATTCTTTAAAAAAGGTGTGTCTCTGCTTCCTCTGGGATCTCAAATCTAGGCAGTTGACTAGAAGAGCATTGCAACTCTTCCTTTTGGGTTAACTCTTTCTACCAGCAGACATATTTTTTGATGTTTCTAAGCAGATAGAACMCATTTTTTATAACTGGCATCAGCATAAGCATTTACTGACTTCCCTGTCGCCTCTGTTTGCAGAGAGATTAGACCTGGCCTTGCTTTATTTCAGGCTCTGCAAATTCAAGCCAAAGCAGATGCTTCACTGCACCTATCTAATCTTGGCTCACAATTTTCTCTCCAGAAAAGATTCTCTTGGGACAGAGAATGTTTCACTTCAGAAATGTGAGATACTTCTGTCCATAAAAATTTTTTTGCAGTTAATAAAGAACAGTATGTGGAATGAAGAATACTTATATACAATGAACTTTTCATGTAGCGCTCATTTTAATGTGGATTATTCTTACTGGATAGACAGAAAAAGCCTTATAGGTGATAGATATGAAGAAAGAGATTGYTGGGTTTTGAAGTTAAAATTTCCAGTTCTTTCACCGAATCTGCTGAATGTATCTGACCTGTGGCTCAAACACATGAGGAGCATAAAGGTTCAGGTTTTAGCTGTAGCAGCTCTATTTATCCTGCAAACACCAGGCTTGGAAATAGGTCAAATAATTTTACTGTTCTGTTGCACCACTGTTCCTCAGTTCTGAGGCGGGGGAGATTCTTCAAGGAATAGGAGCAATCCTAGCTTTTACCTTTCAATCCATGCTTTCCAGACAGAGATTTAATAATGGATAACAGCAACAGATAATTTTAATGATGGGCAGCTGAGCCCTCTAGGAGCTGAACTAAAAGCAACAACTAATTTCAAAGACACTGGACAGAGGAACTTAACATTTGCACTCTAAATTTTGTCTCTTACATTTGGTTCAAAAAACCCCCAGTAAAATAAATTAAAAACAAATTAGTGAAAATACACATTCTATTGATGATTACACCGGAAAGACTCTTGTGTGAATCATACTCAATTCACCTGAGCCCATCACATGATCCACACCTGGATATTTAAACCAGGGAAATGGAAAGGTTTATCTCCTTTTACTAAACTCCTGACCAAAGACATCTAGACAGGTATTTCAGGCTTRAAAACMAAACAAACCAAAACAACCAAAACGTCTCTCTGCCTCCACAGAGTTGAGAGATTTTACTGCATCAACTGTGTTCTGCTTCAGGGAGCAGCGGACTCAATAAACTGAGTATAGAGCTTAATGTATTTATTTTCAGGGTAATGATCAGTCCCATCCCTTGTCTCTMTTTATTGTTATTGTATAGCATTAGAAATGTATGCGTTTGTGCAAGAACAAGATTAGTTTGTCTAATATATTTAACATATATTCCAGATTGAGTATTTTTCATAAAAAAATATTTTAGGCAATTTTAATTTGAAAATGTACTTTTTAATATCTTTGGGTCAGTCCATCATACATATACAATATTTTATTCCACGGGTACTCGTACTGAAACCAGTGGAACCACTAGTAAGCAAGAAACTAAGCAGAGCTGGCCGAATTTGGACCTTGTATCACCATACACAGTGTTGACATATTGATTTTCTTGAAAACAGAAAGACAACCACCTCTGCATTCACTTTGGTCAGCCTTAAAACTTGGTGTAATCTGACTGACTTCTTCCAGCCTGTATCTGTTTTCTTTCCTTTTCCAATGTCTTCTCACTCTGTTTTCATTCCTTTCTTCTGTTTATGAGTGTTTTAAAGACAGCAGTGTAATTAAAACAGTGTTTTAAAAACCTATCTGTGCTTAAGATTTCAAAATATCTTTTTTTTCTTCCCATAAGGCAAATTTTTCCTTCCATCTCCCCCAAAAACTCCCTGTTTCTTGTTCTTTATCTCTGACTTGTAGTGTTTTCCTTTTCCAGTAGYAACTTTTCTCAGTTCTTATTTCCCCCCTCACAATATATCTTCAAATTATTCAGACACTGATCCTTTCCTTACTTTTTCCTATGCTACAAAACATAATGTCACTGCAATTGTTGTGCAAACATTCTTTGCCAAATAATTACCATTCCCAGAGGAATTTTTCAATCCCAACAGACCAAATTGTCTACAGCACCAGCCATGATAAGTAAACAGATTTACCAAGACTGGTCTAAAATAAAGGGATATCATTTATGTCCTGCACCTGCAGGATTGAAACCAGAATCAAAAATGTATGCAGAAAAAGGAAAGAATAGTTTTGTATGATAAATTTAACCACTTCAGAGCAAGATAATTACCTTGTAGTTTTGCTTTTGGACTATTTCACTGATATCTTTTTGGGTAGTCTGTCCACAGTCATGTATTTTCAAACAGAAGATAAAACCTCCAGGAGTTCAGCTGCTCTCACCTCTCTGTGGGAACCAGTTGCTTAATATGGTCAAGCAGCCATGATTGAGATGCCTCCTTATTCCCATACCTCATCCAATATGGGCTAAACCAGTGGTTTGGTTCAGTGATTCGGGAAAGTAGTCTATTTGTCATCAAACTACCTCTTTTTCTTAAAACTTGCCACTGCTCCAGAGTTTTCCTCTGCATGTTTGAACTATTTAACTGTAAATATAAGAAGCACCATCATGTTCTCAGTTATGCACAGAAGAGCAGGACTTGTTCTTTCACCTGAGGCTGTAAGTAGTACTGAGAAATTTATAGGAATACATGATGGATTATCTCCATGTTTTCACCCTACTTAGAAGCTGAATCCTTCCAAGACAAGTGCGGCCTTCCAAAAGCAGCCAAGCAAACAACAGTTAGAAATCATTCTAAGTTTMAGTAACATATAACAGAAGACTTGTACTATGTTCCTTGCTTTAGCAAGAGCTCCTTCTAGACGGTCACAGTCTTCTATTTGCTTATATTGCATAGCAGACATGGGAAAATTGCACAGCATGTYTGATGCATGTACTAAAACCCTTATGTAGGTACAGATTCTCAGCACAGCCATGGAAAAGAAATTGAGAGACATTTCTAATTTGGTGTTATGTTTCTAGGCTCTGTGGTAATGGACCCATGGAGTTCCAAGTGCTGGTTAGGAGCTTGTAGAATGAGTGAAAGTTCTAGTGGCTCCTGTAGCACATTCCCACACTCTTCAGGGCTGCTCGGTACAAACTATTCTTCTCAAAGCTCACATTCCACTCAAATTAATTCCCGTAATCCAAAACAGGATTTTATTCTGTCTCCATGTCTAATGTATCTGGCTGGAACTCAAAATGTAATTAGGTCTATTATTCATTCACAGTAGCAGTTATTAGATCTTTCATGCTGCTGAAGTACTTAAAGAACAAATTTAGGAGGAAAGAGTGATACAAAGTATAATTCAAAATGTACTTCTCGTCAAGATATTCCCAAAACACTCGTGAGAAGTTTGGATTTTTAAATGATACCTCCTACTCAACAGAAGAGTAAGATAATGATTATATCCTAAAGCCGACTTGTTTCTCTTCTCTCATTCTGGTGATACAAATAACTAGGCAAATGGAAAGAGCACAATTGCAGCAAACATATTTTTTAGTTTCTGTTTTTAGRTATTGCTGCTTCACCCAGACAGTTTTATATGTATTGGAATTTAGACCTAGCATCAAAAATTGAATGGATATGTAAGTCCTCAGGATGAACAATTTCAGGCTTATTTTCCAGGATATTCATATATTCTACTCTGGGTCAAAAAATAGCTTGAAAAAATATTTTTCTATTATTTAGATTGATTTCTTTTTCTATCCAATACAAATAGTGGGAGCATTTTGAAGGTAACTTGTTAAAGGTTCCCATAAGTAAGGATAACGAAAATGAACTTTCTGAAAACATCTTTTCATTGCCATATAGATGCAATAGCACCTGTGAAAATTCAGTGTACTGGCTTATGGATGGGTAAGAAAATACAAACCAAACGTTTATTCAAACACAGAATTACTTGTTATAAAGAACAAGAATAATCACATTAATAATCTTAGGATCATATTTTAATATTTTTCTTCATTTAGTCTGTGACACCTCAGGACCCCATCTTGACACCTGACTTGACACTGACAATGTACCTGTGTTTTAGAAATTGCTGATAGGAGGGGAAGGGAAACTGGGAAAGCAGAGACATAAGTGACCTCTGCACTGCAAGCAAATTACTTGCCCTAAGGTGTGATCGTCCATGGCAAAAGTTCTCACTTAGAGTGAATGGAAATAAAAAGAGAAAAATTTAGCAAAGTTTTTTCTCTGATTTGAAACTACTGTATAAGATAAAAAACTCCCAAACCTCTGATGCTCTGAGCACGTACTCACTGTTTCAAAGACATATTGTCAATGATATAGTTTTGATTTGGACTGTAGAAAAGATCCAGTCTCTCAATAGGATACTGAGGCACAATTGTTCCACATTTCACTAGAAACACTTCTTTTAATTTCTTTCCACACTAAGCAGGACCACCTGCTGTGGATCATATCTTATTGTAAATGGAAAACAATTCCTTTTGTAGTCCTTTGGTTTGTTTTATGTATTGGTGTAAAATAATGATGGAGCTATTTCCTTCATGTGTGTTCCCTGCCATTTTACGAAATATATCCCATGACACCACAAGTGAAGGAGCAGTAATTGTTCCCTCATGCACAAGAGCTGGAACTGTTCTGGCATGCAAAGGGGACAGCGTGAAGGAGGAAAGAAACTCAAGTCTTCTTTCCTCCTGTTTTTTATTTCATTGTCTCTTTCATTACTAGTCATAGGCATACTTCTGCTCAAAGAGAATTGGATTTAAAATTCACTTCTTGGCATCCTGAAGACAGAATTCCTATCCAAAGTACCATCATTTTTATTTAACATTCTTCTTGACCAAACCCAGATATTATCTGTGGCARTTCTGACTCCCAATCTCAGTTCTTTTTGTACTGGTACTGGCTGCAGTAACATCAGAAATTCAAGGGAAGGATAGACAAGATGAAACCACATATAGCCCTAAATTATAAGGTAACTGAACAGTGAAATTGCCAGAATCTTTAAAGCAACCCAGTCTACTAGAGCAAAAGGAAATTTCTGAGATAGGCAGCCTTAGACACAGGAGGTCTAAAATCACCTCCTCTGAAGCTTGTAAAAGTTAACATTTAATAGTTTATTGAGGTCACACCACAGTATATATAAAAGAAAAGAGAAACAAACTGAACTTTTTGGATTCCTGCGAGTCTCCTGTAAGATAGCATAGCTACATAGCAAAAGAGTTCAAAACATTTTCCCAAATCTAGATTTCTGACAGAATCACAAAATCACAGAATGGGAAATGTTGAAAAGGACCCCTGGAGGTCRTCTAGTCCAACCTTTCTGTTCAAGCAGTCTTCCCTGCAGCACATCACATCATATCACTCAAGATTGTGTCCAGACAGCTTTTGAATATCTCCGGGAAAGGAGACTCCACAACCTCTTGGGGAAGCCTGTTCCAGTGTTCTGTCACCCTCACAGTAAAGAAGTTCTTCCTCAAATTCAGATGGAACTTCCTGTCCATCAGTGTCTGCCCATTGACTCTCATCTTATTGCTCAGCAGCACTGAGAAGAGTCTGGTTCCATCCTCTTRACACTCTCCTTTCCAATATTAACATGCATTAATAAGATCCCCTCTCAGTCTTCTCCAGGCTAAAGAGTCCAGCTCCCTCAGCCTTTCCTCACAATAGAGATGTTCCAGTTCCTTAATCATCTTTGCTCTCTGCTGGACCCGCTCCAGGAGCTCCATGTCTCTCTTGTACAGAGGAGCCCAGAACTGGACAGAGTACTCCAGATGTGGCCTCGTCGGGGCTGAGGAGAGGGGCAGGATCACCTCCCTCACCTGCTGGCAATGCTGTTCCTAATGCACCCCAGGATCCCATTGGCCTTCTTGGCAACAAGGACACACTGCTGGCTCATGGACAGCTTGTTGTGCACCAGGACCCCCACGTCCTTCCCTGCAGAGCTGCTTTCCAACCTGTCCTGGTACATGGTACATTCTTCMCCAGGTGCAGGACCCTGCACTTTTCTTTGCTGAATTTCAGAAGGTTCTTCTCTGCCCATCTCTCCAACTTGTTGAGGTCCTTCTGAAGGGCTGCACAGCCCCCTGGGTTAACAGCCACTCCTCCCAGCTTTGTGTCAGCAGTGAACTTGTTGAGGAGGCCTCTGCCCCTTCATCCAAGTAATTGATGAATAAGTTAAACAATACTGGGCCCATTATTGAACCTTGGGGGACACCACTAGTGACAGATCTCCAGCCAGATTGTGTGCCACTGATACTAACTCTCTGAGGCATGGCCATTCTGGAAGTTCTCAATGCACTTCACTGTCCACTTACCCAGCCTGCGGTTCCTCAGTTTACATATGAGGATATTGTGAGAGATGGTGTTGAAAGCCTTGCTGAGGTTGAGGTAGACAACATCCACTGCTCTCCCCTCATCTATCCAGCCAGTTGTGCYGTCACAGAAGGCAGTAAGGTTGGTTAAGTACGATTGCATTTTGATGCATACATGCTGATTACTCCTGATGATCTTCTTGCYTTCCATGATGGCCTCCAGGATTGGCTGCTCCATCACATTTCTAGGGATTAAGGTGAGACTGAGTGGCTGGTAGTTCCTCGAGGCCTCCTTCTTGCTGTTTTTGAACACTGGGGTGATATTTGCTTTCTTCCAGTCCTCAGGCAGCTCTCCTGATCACCATGACATTTCAGAGATGATTGAGAGTGGCCTACCAACGACAGCCACTATTTCCATTTGGAATAAGTAATTTTATGTATTGATTAAATCATTTACCTAGATATTTAGACACAAACATTTATGGAAGCATGGTTCTCTTCACTCAGCATGCTGCTTGCAGTGAACATGATCCACTCTGCAAAACACAATTAAAGTAATGTTATTGTACACTCTGGTCTACGTTCAGGTTAGCCTGAACACAAGGCTGTACTCTGTGCTTAGGAATTTAAAGATGATGGAGTATCTCAGATACCTCTTAGGCATGTTATTATTCTGAAGCATAATTTATTTTCCACTCATGGCACCCCGTTTCTGCACAAACAATATCTTTCCCAAAGGCAGTTATGATGTTCACTGCTCCGTCTCCCCACATCCATGTGTCTAAAAGTAAGTGGCAAGGAAAGTCAGCCTCAACACAGATTTTCTTTCTTATATTTGAGATATGTTCTAGATAGATTGTGTAAAGCCACGATGCACAGAACAAAAATATACTTACTTCTGAAATACTGACAGAATCTGGACCTTTAATGTTTTGTGACTGGGTAACTCGAGACAGAGAGGGATGACCAAAAATGTTCTAATTCAAAGGTTCTCTTGCTAGTGATAAATGAGCCAGCAAAACCAAAACACAGCAGGTGACCATGTATCTCAGGTAGGACTTCCTTTATTCTTTTAGGAGTCTTTTTATTTAAATCAGTGAACCATTATGAACTTTTGAATGAATAGCTTGTAATTTGCTAAATTTGGTAACCAGTTTCTTAACATGTCTTTGTTACTTCAGTTGCTTTGACCTGCAATGACATGAGAAAATGTCTGGTAATTTTTCAGTGGAACTTAATGACTCCAAATTAATGGGTTTTTAATAAAGTAGGGAAAAGTAGAAGTTAATATTTCTATAAACACTAAATGAAATAGCAACTATTAAGTTCTCATTAGAATATGAAATTAGATAATGGTTTGATTTTTTCAAACATAGGACTACTTATTAGATTGAGTCAAGTGTCAGAATGTATTAAAAAGACCTTTTAAAATAGAAAAAAACAGTGTTAGAACTTGCTCCTTAGCTAATACAGTGTACCTAATGCTTTATTTCAATGACTACTTGGACACAGTCTGTTCTCTGTACAATCAATTCTTTTCGTTTATCATATGGTCTTCTCAAAGGCACGGTAGCCTATAACTGCACAGTATCTTCAGTCCTTCACTGCACACCTGTGCATGAGCGGGTATATATATATTTATATATATATTCAGACCAATCTGAATTGCACACTACCTCAAAGTACAAGATCAGGCTTCCCAATCCTRTCTGAATGCATGAGCCACAGTGCAGAACATAGTCCTTTGGCCTCAGCGAGTGTCCTCTGCTGGCAGCAATTTCACAGGACAACTGAGCGGATGAATCTTGCTTGAATTTAAATCCAGAGGTCACAAACTTAGTTTGTGTTATCTTCTAAGAGGCCATTCTGTGTAAAAACTATTTTCTGCAAGTAGCAGAAAATTTGTTCRATCTCAGCCTGTAACTCTATCTTCCTTTCTTCCAAAATAAATAGATATTAGAAACAAACCATCTTAACRCCACACTGTAAAGCATCTAACTTGCAGAACAGAACATCTGCATTGGAAACTATTAGGCATTAGTAGAATATATCCAGACAACTTTTATTTTCAGGGAAATAACATAAGAATCCACTTTGTGTCAATCTCTGAATTAGAATGYTATCCTATGGTGATTCAGTCAACAGCTTTAGAATAAAAGATATAGGCCAAAACTAGAGTCTCAGTTCAAACAGTAGCAACTGAAGAGAATTGAAGTACAATACTGATTTTTTACATGAGAATTTGTGGTCCACTGCACTCAACTGTTAACAAAGATTGAACATGTATTAAAATGCATGTATGCAAATATTCTTCAGAGTAAACATGGGTCTTCGTGCACGTGGAGGTCACCAGATATACGTAGCCTATGCAGGAGCAGGGTCTTAATCACTAACTTAAATCTTGAGACGTAAACTAAGTYTGAAACTTGATTACTGATTTAGGTAGGCTTCTGTGGCAGGCAGGCAGGCAAAGATGGCTTATGTCAGTTCACAGAGAGGTCAGCAGTATAGATTTTGGCATAGGTTGCAGAGTAGACCATACAAATATTTTATTGCCTATTATCTAGTAAAAAATYTTGGAGTAAAAACTGAGTGAACAGCTTGCTTACAAAGATAATCAATCATTCTCTTTTTACATAGTTAACTTGTCCAATAATACTTTCAATACAATTCAGATAATGTTTGTATAATAAACCATGATCAAATAAAATAGAGATATGAAGAAATCTTCAGTCTATATATAGCAAAAGTGGTTGGCTAGATGACAGAGAAGGCAGGAGGATATAATTTTGTTAGTACATTATATGTGGTCTGCACACATAAAACCATTAATATTGCAATACATAATAAAGTTTTTGTGGTTTTATGCTATTTTTGAGATACAAAACAGTTCATTTACTATTATAGTATATAGTGTAYTAGTATATTAGAAACAAAAGGTAGCAATGAAAGCAAAAACCTGCATGATTTCTAAAACATTAACTAAGTTGGCACTTATTTCTTTTATATTTGCTTTAAAGTAAGTAAAACAAGATCTGTTTGAGCTCATGAATTTACTAAATCAGATCACACAGATCCTTTGGAAAKTTTCCCTTGATTTAGGAAATGTTCACGGTAAGGATCAGTTTCTCAAGACAGACAAATTAACTGCTGCCCCTTAGATAACAGGATTAAGATCAAATCTGCTTTTCTAGTAACAATATATTGATTTTAACTACTGAAGACCAATATAGAAATCTTCTCACCAACTCACACTCTATGGATAACAGAAGACAATGTGAAGACCATGTGAAATAGTGCAACGAGAAAACTCACTTGAAGCTGCAAAATTACCACAGTTACAATTTCTATCTAAATGACAGGTAACATTTTGTTCTTACAGAAATGCCAGTGGTGTAAAATACATAGCAYACTGCACAAAGCAAATTTTGCTGTGTTTTCATTTGCACATGCAGAGATTTCCACAGAGACACTACTGATGTGATTCTGCACCACAAGTACCTAAGAAGGTCAAGTCCTTATACTACAGGGAAGTTAATACAAAATGTATTGATTTAAATTAGCAAGTAGGAGAACAGGGCTGCTTTACTTAGGGTTACAGTTTTTTCTTCCTGGTAGAAACATCATTTCTATACAGCCCCCTGTAAAAAGACAGAATGCAGAGAGTGGGTGTATTAGTTGCACATCATAAGGACAGATTTTACACTGAACCTACTGACACAATGATAAAGCTACAGCTGTAACAACTTATTCCAAAATCAATTCCTTGTTACAGGCTTTTTACAATTGTGCTAGAAGTGTCTTGAAGAGATTTGCTATTCTCACTACAGGTGTAAAAACTACTGGCAACTATTCATGTACTCTAGAAATGATAACCAATAAATCACTTATTACGGTAGCAATAATATTCTCTGTTATACTAAGACATAATAGTAGTACTTACTAACAAGATAGAGGAACCATAATCACTATAACCTAGGAAAGTAGGTTATAGCATTCATTTTAACAGATTTTCAAATCTTAACAAAATCAGCTCTTATTTTAAAGACAAGTAAGAAACTCCAGAAAGGAACATGGCAGGGGTGTTACTTATTAAGAACAAGCTGCTTTAAAAATAAAAAAAAAGCCTATTAAATACATGTATGTTGTTTCGTGAAACTCTTTTAATTGGTATCTTTGTATCTTAAGAGAAAACTTCAGCAATGATAAAGTAATAAGGAAGACCTAACTGGTAAGACACTGCTGAGTTAAATCATAGAAGTAGAAATTTAAATCCTGCACCTTTTCTCACTTTGCATATTTACATAACTATTTTTCTACTTCCAAGGAAGACGTATTTAGACATATTTTGAAAATACATGATTGGGTGGCCTCTTCTATTTTTTTCTTTCCCTGCCCCTCCTTCTTTTTAATAGAATAATAGAATCACAGAATAGTTTGGAGTGGAGTTTGGGATGACCTTTAAAGGTCATCTAGTCCAACCCCCCCTGCAGGGAAGGTGGACATTTTCAACTACATGAGGTTGCTCAGAGCCCCATCCAACCTGACCTTGAATGTTTCCAGGGATTGAGCATCTACCACCTCCCTGCGGCAACCTGTTTTAATGTTTCATCACCCTCATTGTTAAAAATGTCTCTCTTATATCTAATTAACTCAATTAAATCAACCCTCCTTCTGTTTAAAACCGGTATCCCCTTGTCCTGGGTAAGGAAATCTGTGGCAAAAGTGGTAAGAAAGGAGATTGGAAGTACATCAGAGATCATAAAATTATAAATATATTGACTTGAAGTGGATAGTACAAGCTGCAGGAACTACTACTTGAAAACCTCACAAGAGAGATCAATGAAAAACCAAAGTTGCAGCTGAGGACTCTGCTGCTTCTCAGGTGAAACTTTGGGAATGCACTGACAGAGAGAAGCCAAATACAGTCTGAATGCCAAATAAATTGAAAAGAAACCATCTCTTCATGGGGTTGCGGCGGTGGGGGTGGGGGGGGAAGAATTTGAAACACTGCTACAATTTCAAAGCTGCACAGCAAAAGAGAAATCCCTTGAAAAAGAACGTGGCAATTGAAAAAGAAACAGCAAGAAAAAGGATAAACTTTCTGTTACTATGAGCATAACTCTATTACAAATTTCAGCCAACAAATAAACTCTACCTCCACTTGAAAACAAAGATTAGGCCAAAGGGAAACAACTCAAGCGGCTGTTTGTCAATACGTTGAGTTAGGCATTGGTAAACAACTGCTTTCAAAGATATCTGTGAAAGATATGAAACCATTCATTATAGGCATAATAGGAACACAAAACAAGACCATTTGTGACTGGGATACAGCTGGATGAAAGAATTAACTATTTAGAAGGGCCGAATTAAAATTAAAGGTGGTGGTACAGTATTGTGTACTCATAAAAATGATGATTAAATAAAGATAATATTCCCCATAGATTAAAAAAACCCACTTTTTTTGGGAAGACTCCTCAGGTATATGCTAATACTTCTGTATCAGGAATGCAAAATGTTGTTGGAGGGTTTTTTGTAAGTTTATGTGAGACATATAAAGTAGTGTTACTTTTATAATTCCTATTGACTTCTTAGCATTTATCTTCCAACCTTTATCAATTCACAGTGGTAATTCTCAGGCATGCTTTGATATAAATAAGTAGAAAAACTCCTAAATCAATTCACTTGTGCTGCTCTGGTAAACACTCAAGATGCTGTGAAAAGAAACATCCACCTTTTGGTCAAAAAATCTCAAGATAATTCATTTTGTTTTGGATTGGCGCCAAAGACAGAAACAGATCAAAACCTCAGGAACTGGGTTTATTAGTATGGCAGACAGAAAAATTAGGAGGATGATAAATAAAGTCAAGAAGAATCCAAAGATTTGAATGTGGAGGTAGAGGTACTGAATTTAAATAGAAGGGTAGTATCTGGAATCCTCACAAGGAAAACAGAAAATCAGAAGGCTGACAGTCTGGTTGGATAAGTAAGCAGAAACCCCAGAATTTTAAAAGTGAAAATATCTATAAACATATGGATAAAGGATCAATGAGTTACACAAATCAAAGTCAGAAATACAAATATCTGTAAGCACATTTGAACTTCACTCTTCTAAGGAATTTAAAATAGCATAAAATTAGTTATCTAGAGGTAGGGCAATGGAAATGACCGCATCAGATGTAGAAGCAAGCTTACTTTGTTAAAATTGAAGGGCAAGAAAATCCATAAACTGGGACATTTATAGATTTCTGGTAGCAAATTTTCAATTAATCATCCATGTAGAGGTTGTAACCTGAGACTAACAAATAGAAAGCCTACTACTCTTCTTACTGTCAGAAGAACATGTGGGGGGAAAAAAAGGAAAACAAAATGCCTCAACTACTATGAGCCTGCTTGACTCCTGTTCAGAAACAACTCAGAAAGGAAATGACAAAGAAAAGGTAATTGTACATGGAGGGAAGCGAACTAAAATCAACACTTTTTTCAAACATGAAAATGTGCCTTCATTGTTTTATCACTCTTCTCAGACAATTGAAATGCATCCATACTAATTTATCTAAATTTAAGCAGAATCTTTAATATAAATGCCTCATGGGAAATTGTTTTTTAATGTAGAAAAGATCAGGTTTTATAGAACTGACTTACAGCAAAAAAYTTTACATAAACAGAAAAATAACAACAATAAAAACCTCCAAACTAACCAGGAAAACCCAACAGCAGAAAAAAATACTTACATTGAAAGGTAGGTTATCACGAAAGAGATGGCAAAGATGTTCTTTAATAACAAACCTTGATACTGATCCCATTTATAATTTTCACTGGGGACTGCAGTATGAGGAATTCTAGCAAGACAAATTTCAGAGGCAGTTTCAGAGGCAGTATTGGTACTGAAGACTGCATTACTGTCCTTCAGGAGCATTTAGATTTCTCTGCAGATTAAAATCAACCAAACATACGAACAAAAAAACACACATAAACACCCCCCCTGCCCAAACCTCCAACAGAAAATTTCATGCACTTAGAGAACAACAAGAAGAGTGTACGTCCCGAGATGAGAGGCAATATTGGTTGATTCTACTGTTGCAGGTGATTACTATTACTGGAGTGAAAAAGACCCGAATTAATTTCTACCGTGCAAGAACCGAGAAGTATTCAGCAATGGGGAACTAGGTGTACTTATCTACAAAGCATTGAAAATGCCTCATGGATAATCCTTTACAGACATCTGATAGACATTTAAAAATACAAGATTTGTTTAAACCATGTTGGTGTGGAGAAGAACTTCTAGGCTTATTAGAGGAAAAACATGATGTTGAAACAGTCTCATTTTTCATGCTAGGAATATGAAAGCTGTAATGAGATATAGTTCCAGACCACGATATGAGATCTATTTGTGTTACTTAGGAGTACTAAGCTTTTTTGTATTTCAGAGAAAGCCAGCTTCCACTGCTCACTACAGCTGTAATTATTCTATAGTTCGAAGAACTGTACTGAGAATCTTTTTGGGTGATAATGGAGCATACTATGGTGCTATAACCATACTATAGACGGAGTATTAGGAGTTTTCCAACCATCAGAGGTTCAAAGTTCTTGAAAAGCTCGTCATCTTAGAGGTAAATCATTTTGAGATTGGATTTTACAAGTCCATGACCAGCAAAGGAAGAGTCAGGTAGAATATAAGGCTAAATAAGCAATCTTCAGACATGAAATTTTAAGAAAATAAATTGTTTGTATATTTAAGAAGATGGCAGTGGATTGCTGTGCATTGTGGGTTTGTATTCAGCAGGCTTTAAGCTTCTATGGTTACCAAGTAGTACTGAGAAATTCTTGAAGTGACAGACAAATGTATAGAAAAGGAGAAACYATGCAGAGATAAAAGTTGGAAAGGATACCAAGCCCTTGCCTCCCCTTTGAGATCAGCAGCAGCATTGCAAAAGGAGAAGCAATTGCACATGCATGTGGTTGTTCAGTTCACATGAGAGCTGAATGGTTCATAGCGTAGRTGGAGTCTGTGTCTGTACACAGCTGTCCAGGTACACACAAAAAAGAAAAATGTCTCAGTAGAATTAAAGATGTRTGCATGTCTGGAAGACATGGGGGGAAATATCAAATCCTATGTAATAATATCAATCATTTGATAGAAGGCAGAAAATCCATATCAGACTCAGGACAGCTGACTGATTCCAGAAAGTTTATCTTCAGTTAAAAAAGCAGAATCTCTATCTACTGATACCTTCAATATTTCCTCTTGTGCATTTCATTCTATCATTTCAGTATCAGAGAAAGAAGAACAACATGCTGAGTTCTTCGCTTACTGTCATTRCATGGCTCAGAATCCGATTCACATTAGCACAATAGTCTCCATGCTACAATTTTAGGGTGACTTTTCATGGTTTTCCTAGAAACTCAGGCTCTGGAGTCATGAGGTAATGATCATGAAATATAACTACATGAAGAATAAAGCACCCTTAACTTTTAATTGTGAACCTAAGAATCTACAAGTTATCACTTGTACTGGTTGCTMACGTGATCATGAACAATACAAGCATACAAAATCTGATGACCTTGTCTAGACAACAAGATGAAAAAAAGATAGCAAAATAATAAAAACCCTATTCAGTTTATCTGTAATGTGGTTCTAAACTCACCCAGTAGTACAGGCTATTTAAAAAATTTAAAACATTTTTTTCTGGTCAGCTTAAAATGAACAGTGAAACACACAGTTAGCCTTAATTCAGCCCCAGCTGTTTGACTACAGTCACTACTTAATGGCGATGCAAGCAAAGGTTTTTATACGGAAAAAGTGAAGTACRGACCAAAATTTCAAAAATGCCCAGACTACAGGACACATACAAATCATGTGTTCAAAGCTCACATTTTAACCCTCACATGATAGAAATCTATAGGTTTCTCCATAGTTACGTATGACCTATATGCCCACTAGTGGCTGAATGTACATGGACCTCAAATTTCACCAGCATTATAGGAGGTGTTTTTACACAGGATTCAGGAATAAATTGTTATGCAGAATAGCTCCATTTCTCTWAGGCTCCAAATTTACACTTAGCAAAAGCAGAAGCTACTAAGTCTCAAAATAATTTTAATGGTGTAATTATTTTAAAATATTTGGTTCATCAAGACAGCTACTGCTGCTCTAAAGAACTACAGTGGTGAATTTCATAATGCCAAAGTGTTTTGTCAGTGAGCAGTCTAGACAGTTTTACACCTTCTCTGCTCTTTTTACTCGAACTGTAGAAACAGCTATAAAAAACCTCCGAATATTGAATGCCTCCCAAAACAAGATATTGATACAGCCAACACAAAAGCAGAAAAAAAAAATAAAGCCTAGGATAAGCTCTGAGGTGTGTTTGTAGGAAAAAGGTTAATGCCTATTGGTATCACTGAATCACAAAACTACTGAGGTTAGAAAGGACCTCAGGAGGTCACCCAGTGCAACACCTCATGCTCAAGGAGGAACACCTAGATCTGGCTGACCASGATCATATCCAGATGGATTTTCAATACCTCCAAAGAGAGAGACCCCACCACCTCTCTGGGAAACCTGGGTAGTGCTCACTGACCATCAGYATAAAAGTGTTTCCTGATGCTCAGAGGAAACCTTCAGTGGTTCAGTTTGTGCCCATTTCCTCTCATCCTGCCACTGGGCACCTCAGAAAACATAGTCCTCTTTGTGTCCTCCCTTCAAGTATTTGTATACATTAGTAAGAGCTCCCCTAAGCCTTCTCTAGGCTGAACAGTCCCAGGTCTCAGTCTTTTCTCATAGGAGAGATTCTCCATTCCCTTCATCATCTTGGTGGCCTTTTGCTGGACTGTCTCCAGTATGCCCATGCCCTTCCTGTTCTGAAGAGCCCAGAACTGGACACAGCCCTCCAGATGTGGTCTTTCCAGGGCTGAGTAGAAGGGAAGGATCCCCTCCTCCAGCCTGCTGGCAACACTTTGTCTAATGCAGCCCAGGATACCATTGACCCTTTGTGGCAACGGCACATTTCTGGCTCACATTCAACTTGGGTGACTAACAGGACCCCCAAGTCCTTCTCTCTGACAAGAGGCTTTACAGATGGATTGTCCCTAACGTATACTGATATTCAGGGTTGTTCCTCCCCAGGTGCAGGACCTGTTGAACTTACACCGGTTGAACTTCATGTGGTTCCTTCCATCCCATTTCTCCAGTTTGTCCAAGTCTGCCAGGATGTCATCACAACCTCTGGCCTGTCAGCCGCTTCTCCCAGTTTTGTGTCATCAACAAACTGGCTGAGGGTACACTCTGCCCAGTCCTCCAGGTCAGTAACAAAGATGTTAAACAGGACTGGACACAGTATTCATCTCTGGGCTATTTACTGGTCTCCAAGTAGATTTTGTGCAACTGATCATCAGCCTCTGGGTTCAGCCATTCACCCAGTTTTCAACCCACCTCACTGTCTGCTCATCCAGGCTATGCTTCAACAGCTTGTCTATAGGATCTTACAGGACGCAATGTTAAAGGCCTTACTGAAGTCTGGGTTGACAATAGCAATGTCTCTCCCCTTGTCTACCAGGCCAGTCACTTTACCACAGAAATTTATCAAGTTGTTCAAACAGGAGCTCCCCTTGGTGAGGCCATGCTAACTACTCCCGATGATTGTCTTGTCCTTCAAGTGCTAGGACTAGCTGTTCCACCATCTTCCCTCAAGACTGATGTGAGGCTGACTGGTCTGTAGTTCCCTCAGTTTTCATTTTCGCCCTTCTTGAAGGCAGAGGTGATATTTGCTTTCCTCGAGTCTTCAGGCACTTCTCCCATTCATCGACAATCACTACTGATGGTGGCTTAGCAATGACATCTGCCAGATCCCTCAGCACTTTTGAGTGCATTCCTTCATCTTCTTGTTCATCTGCAGAGGCTTCCTGGCATTTTYATCTGACTTCCTGTTGGTTGGGATGGACATTCCTTGAGCATGTAGGTGATCCTTGAATATTAACCAGCTTTCTTGGGCGCTTCTTCCCTCCAGGGTTTTATCTCACAAGTCTCTCCAATCTTATCTTTGAAGAAGCCAAAGACTGCTCTCCTGAAGTCCACTTTGCTCCGTCTCCTCAGATCCTGAACTTCACCATYTCAGATTCACTGCAGCAAAGGCTACATTTAACCTTCCTATTCCCAGTGAGATCTTCCTTTTTGGTGAGTAAGAACTCCAGCAGAGCACCTCTCTTTGCTGGTTYCCTCTATCACTTGCAACAGGAAGTTTTCATCAATTCACTGCCAGAAACTCCTGGATTCCTTTTGTTCTGTCGTGCTGTCCTTCCAGGAGATATCAGGATACTTAAAGTCCCTCATGAGGCCCAAGACCTGCTAGTGTGAGGCTGCTGTTCTCCGTCTGTAGAGGCCTCATCTGCTTGTTCTTCCTGGTCACATGGCATGTAGAGGACACCTGCTATAATGCAACCTCTGCCAGCCCTGTCTTTAATCCTAACTCCTATGTTGTCATTTGGCTCCTCGTTCATCATCAGGCAGAGCTTGATACACTCAAGATGTTCTGTCACATAAAAGGCAACTCACTCTGCTTATCATTCTGGCCTGTCCTTCCTAAAAATCATGTATCCCTCCATCTCAACACTCTAGTCATTAGAGTCATCCCACCACACCGCCAGGATCTCATCAAGATTGYTGCCTTGCTGCTGGTGTTACCAGGATTCCCTGTGTGCGGATCATGTTTATTGTTGTCAGGCATTGAACACAGTCTACAGGATGAGCTGTTTACTCAAGGGAAAAAAAGAAAAGTCGGGGTAATAAAAAAAAAAAAAATTGGCAAAACCTTTACTGTGTYTCATGACAGTTTCTTTCAGAGAGTATAGCTATAAGTGGCATTCCAAAGAAGGAAAACTTGCAGCTGAATGAAGACAATCTGAGTACACGAATTCTTCCTCCTCATTGTAAGAGGCTTTGTACAAAAGCCATAAACCAGCCAGCATTTAGGAACTGGCTACCATGGAACTTAAAAATCATTGTCTTTGTTGTGGCATTATGCTCTGAATCCATATGGGTGTCACAAACCCATAATTTCGCCTCACACCTCAGAGCTTGGTTCAGCCTCTCCATGCACCTACTAATAGCTCATGATTTATGCTTTATGGTCTACCCCCTTACACCAACGGGGTGCAACAAAGATGATAAAATTATGATAATGAACATTTTCAGATGCTTCTCTGTCTAGAAATCTTTCTTTTTGAACAGATTTTTATAACACCTCTCTTCCTTTTGCAAGCATTTAAAAATCAGAGCTGGGTCAAAGTCTGAGTCTCATTTTTATCCTTTGGGAACTCTACATAATATYAAATCTCTGATTCCCATTTGAGTCAAGGACTGTGAAATGAAAGAAAGCTCAGAAGGAGCCTGTAGCCTCTTATTTTCCCTTCCCTTCCCTGCAATTTTTTTTGATTAACAACCTAATTCAGACTATGAAAAAAGAGAAAATACCCTGGTTAATGCTTGTCAACAAAATGACTGAATTTTGTGTGAATCACTAGTGTATTACATTATTCTAAAGACAGACAAGAGAACGTGATGACAGTAAATATCAAGCGGATTGCCTGATGCTAACTGACGGTTTATGATTTAATTTCTTAATTATCATTAAAAATAAGCAAAATTAAGTTTCACAAGGCACCATTATTCGAAACCAGTAATSTCTGTACTCCAGCTTATATATACCAAGTAGTTTAAAGGTCATTGTGACTGGAATCAGATTGCCAGCCTAGTACAATGTTGAATATACAGGCACTACAATTGTGGAGATGCATATTGACATGCCTTTTGTGGAAAAATGACTGGGGGTAAAAAGAGAGTGGTACAAAAATTATAGGGGGAAATATGGTTGCTACTCCCTGGATGGAATGCAGTCAGTATGACCTCCCACATACAATCCAATCCAAAGAGAACTAAACAGAGAGTGGAACGGAGTGGAAACTCCACAGCCAGACTCTGTTGAAACCCTTACAGAGGAGGGAACTCGGTGGTACTTTTTAGCTGATAAACTGCACAGCAGCTGAAAACTAAGGCAGATAAAAGGAACATATTCTGCTCTTGAATCAGTAACYATTGAGAAATTATTCTCTTTGGATTGATGCATGTCCCCATCCTAAGGTTATCTCAGATACTACACTGAGATACCCACCCCCAAGGTACGACCACCGCTCCCTGAGTAAGATATGTGATAAAAATAACTCAAGCTCCATCTAAAWGCAAGTAAATAGTATAAAAGTAAGTTAAGAATGGGCTGAACCTGTCTGTTTCSCCACAGGGACCCCCAATTGGGTAAGAACTGTACTATATGTGTGCTGAACAATTATCTCAAGCCAGCTTTTTTTAGGGATTAGAGCTTGTTAGGATGTTGCTTTGAATATGCTTTTGCAGTCAGATATCATCACTACAATCCTCAAACCTTAACCCGTCACAATTTTATTAATAGTTTTTTTCCATAAACTGTTAGTGTGAGTCCCTCAAGAGCTCTGGCAGTGGCTGGCAGTGAGTGAAGGTGTGGAGACCCAGGACGGGGTCTCTCTGTTAGTGTGTGACCCCGAACAAGACAGTTGAGCCACCCTCTGATCTATGAAGTGCCCACTGATGGGTCCCCATAACAGGACATTGACAGACTGGTTGGGCACAAGGGTCTCAGCTTTCCTGGGACACTGACAGACAAATYAAACACTAAGGATTTGAGAAAATCTCCCCTTTTCACTTGACACCTTAAAAAAAAAAATATTTAAAGCAAAAGACAATGTTAGATCTTTAGTCCACAACTTCTGTAGAATTCTGGTTATTAGGTGCTTGTTGGTTTCATTAGATACTTATGARCTTATGGGGATTTGTGAATCCGTTGTTATTGGTTCTTTCACACACTGAGCATCATTTTTCACACCTTACATGATGTTAGCTCAAAATCAAAAGAAACTGTGCAACTCTGTGGTTTAATTAATTACCAATATAAAGATCTAAGGACTTTCACAACTGTTTATTTTTTGTTGATTTCGAACAACAATGTTACAGTTAGATATCAATTCCTGAGAACYCATGGAGTCACCTTTTAACTATTTTTGTCAGGAAACTGAAAACTCTCACCCAATTTTTGTACACCCCAATTATGTATTTAATGTGTCTTTCAGAATTTGGTGTTTCTTTTTTTTTTCTCCGCCATTTTTCTTTTTTTATCTTCAATTCTTCTGTATTAGTGTTTTAAGTATCACACTTTTAATTTGGCGTATAAGCAAACAGGAAAAAATGTTCTGAAATAAAGCTTTCCTTGTATTGTAGCAATAAAAGAACAATATATGCCTTGCTTAGCTCACTGTTCATCTTTCTGAAAGTAGATGAAAAATTAACCTTGTGCTTCCTTACAGACAGTAGCAGTTAGGGCCATCTCTCACTGGGCCACAGCACTGAATGCTGAAATCTATTCTCTTATGTTGGATTTCTGTACACATGTGAATAAAAATGCTCTCCTCCACAAGGTCATATTCTCTATAAAAGTGCAGAGGCCAGCCTTTCATAGCTTTATATAATAGGGAGGTGCTCTCTCAAATATTATTGTTTGATGGTTCAGTGCAGCACTTTCATAGCCTACACCTTAATGTAGCATGTAAAAGTGTAATAGACCATTACCGCATTCAGGCATATCTCCAGATCAGTGATCAGGTAAAACCTTAATGGAAGGAAAGGCTGCTCAAATAGCTACAACCCACTTACCTCTCTGCAGCCACAAAAATACTAGTGAGCTTTCAATATACAGCTTCTCAATTATTTTCTTTCAGGAAAAGAATTGTCACCTGGGGAAAGCAAATGAATAAACATTTTTCCAATC
Source organism: Amblyornis subalaris (assembly GCA_018881555.1). Lineage (NCBI taxonomy): Eukaryota > Metazoa > Chordata > Aves > Passeriformes > Ptilonorhynchidae > Amblyornis > Amblyornis subalaris. The sequence goes on from JACAXG010000092.1 coordinate 3,053,429, forward strand.
TTCATTTGTAACCTGTCAGGTATGACAGCTGGAAAGGATTTTGAAGTGTTGAATTTCTGTTTATTTCTTTGTTCATTTGTTTGATTTAAATTAAAGTGCATACATCTATGTTGTTTACAAAAATTTGTGCATCTCCAGGTTTCCTTCACCTCCTCAAATGGGAGTATGAATGACTATGAGGAAGTTGCTTTTAAATAACTTTGAGAAAGCATTTTTATTCTCATCAAGAGGCTTATGCACAAAGATATCTGCAAAATAAAGATTTTTTTTTTTTAAAGGACAGTGGACTTGCATAATGTTGAGAATCAAATCTAGTCACGCTTTTTTCTCAGTTCAAAAATCACCGTGATGGAAAATAAGATCAAATGTATAAATGAAAATAATAATGAGAAACAAAACAATATATAAATAATTCACAGTCTAAATACTACAGCGAATGAAAGAAAAAAAAGCTGGGAGGAGCATCCAATACCCCAGAGTACCGTGCAGCCCTTCGGAAGGAACTCTACAGGAGAGAGGGGCAAAGAAGAACCTTCTGAAATTCAACAAAGGCAAGTGCAGGGTCCTGCTCCTGGGYAGGAATAACYCCATGCACCAGGACAGGCTGGGGGCCGACCTGTTGGAAAGCAGCTCTGCGGAGAAGGACCTGGGGGTCCTGGTGGACAACAAGCTGTCCATGAGCCAGCAGTGCCCTTGTGGCCAAGAAGGCCAATGGGATCCTCGGGTGCATTAGGAACAGCATTGCCAGCAGGTGAGGGAGGTGATCCTGTCCCTCTGTTCAGCCATGGTGAGGCCACATCTGGAGTGCTGTGTCCAGTTCTGGGCTCCTCTGTTCAACAGAGACATGGAGCTCCTGGAGCAGGTCCAGCAGAGGGCAGCAAAAGTGATTAAGGAACTGGAGCATCTCTCTTATGAGGAAAGGCTGAGAGAGTTGGGYGTCTTCAGTTCCTCAGAGTCTATAAGTATCTGAAGGGAGAATGTCAAGACAGAGCCAGGCTCTTCTCAGCTATGCCGACCAATGGGAAGGRAACAGGCAGAAACTGATGCACAGGAAGTTCCACCTATAAGGAAGAACTTGTTTACTGTGCAGTTGTCTGTGCCTAGAAAGGTTGTGAAGTGTCCATCACCGGAGATATTCAAGAACTCTCTGGATGCAATTCTGTGCCATGTGCTCTAGGATGGCCCTGCTTGAGCAGGGAGCTTGGACAGGATGGCCACTGTGGTCCCTTCCAACCTTATTCATTGTATGGTTCTGCGAAATAAAGTTATTTTCTACCAGTTCTTTTAAGTTGGTAGGAAATTGGACTTCTCATTTCAAGGGATATGCTTCAAAATTCTTTCAAAGCATAATATATCAACATATCAGTATATTAACATCATGTATCTTTTAATACTGCAAAATAATAAACATATAAAATAGATCCTAAACTTAAAATATTTATTTGAAATATTTTTGGGCTTCTGGTAGTAAACATAAAAACCTGAAAATAATCATAGAATCATAGAATGTTAGGGAATGAAAGGGACCTTAAAGATCATCTAGTTCCCTCTAATTGTGACGTATTCTAGGGCATTCAGGTGGTGTAATCTGATTCTTACTCAGTGTGAAAAGTGTGTGAAAAGAAAGAAGCTAAGAGGTGGGAAAGGAAAGAATAGATACCACAGCATAATTAATTCTATGATTACTCATTTAATCATTCAAAAGCCTGAGTCTTCTATGCTGGATATGAACATATACAGCATGGTAATTGAGATAATGCATTTTTTTTTAAAATCATATTGGAAAAAATGGTTCAAATTAACTTTTATTTGTTTTTTAAATAAGAAAATCCAGTACAGCAAGAAAAATGGTTTTTGGCAAGAAAAATGGTTTCACACCAGAGAAGTTGTAAGAAAACTGCACAGATTCAAAAAATAAAAAAGATAATTCAGGACGTGTAACTTAGTTATGTGTCCACTTTCCTAGATACGATTTCCACAGTATGCAGTAACACACCCCCTCAAGTTTTAAGTGCTGCAAAGCACTAATGGGCCTACCACAATTGTCTGTAAACAATACTCTAAACCTCTTCTGGGTTTTTTTTGCAGCTATTCACTTGAGCCAGAGTATGCTACACTGAAAACTAGCTGAAGTTAATATAGCTCATTTGAAAAGCGTGAGAGGTTGATCGAGACATTATTATATATTGGTAGGAAATGAAATCCACAGAATGTGTAGCTGTAATAACGCTCATGCCATGTATAATGTTGTACTCAGCACAAAACAAACTGAAAGATAGAGAACACTTTATTCTGCGTTTCCCCGATCTGAATGATCAACTGAAACCTCAAGTAGATAATATCCAAGAACAAYTTAAATTGTATACAAAATAGCTAGATAATTAAGTCAGTAGAATACTTTAACCATACTGGCAACTGGAAGCCACTAAATATATATATCTAATAGTAGATTCATTACCTTGTGTGATAATCAAAAGAACTCCTAGATTTTCAATAATGTTAATGAAGACATAAGAGAAGTTTTTAGCAGTGGTATAGTATCTGCAAATCTGAAAGAGAGACAATGCCTGGAGTTGTATCCCAGGACTGATCAATTTCTGATTAGTTCAAAATATCTCAAATTTACTATCTGAAAATGTATGAAGTGAAACCTATTTGCTCAGAGAAGACTTTAGGCTCTTAGGTTTTACATTCTCTCTGAAGTAAGGCATCAAGAATTGCACACACACACACACAGAAACTAAACAATCGCCTCAGGAGTTTCAGGTCTAATCTTCCCTACGCTATTTTGTTCCACCTTTCCTTCCCCCCTTCTTCATCTGCATGGAAGCTTAAAATGGATTTGGGATAGGGTACAAAACTCATCTCACAACAAAAAACTCCCATCTATTTTATAATTTCTACTAAGTTATCTATGCACCTTGAAAAATTAGTGGAAAGAATGTAAAGAAAGTTACAAAAAGTAATAAATGTATTTGAGTACACACATATTTAGAAGTCAGGAAGAGCTGGCGGGAATGCCTGCAAGATTGAAGGGTTGTCTTAAGCATGTCCAGCTATGAATATATGAAAGTGCTTCTGGTATTTCAAGTAATGCTCAAGAAACATTTTTTATGCTGTTTCRAACATGCTTTGTCTAATCATGTTTGTAAACCTTCTACATCACTCAGAAGATCACCCACTGGGACCCTCCTGAAGGTGACATGAAGAAAAAGTATGAGTTTAAATTAAACACTCAAGAGAAAACGGTATTGAATCTTTCAGAAATATATATTACTTGAAATATTCAAATTTTACATATGATGAAGAATTAATGGTCAGAACTTTTTTCTAGCTCTGTTTACCTGGCAAAATATTAGCAAGGTAAAAGTAGGTAAAACCTTATGAAAGAGATTACCTTCAGTCAAGAAATGCTAAATATTAGGATTTGTCAAACAAGCATATTCAGATGGAAAACTAAAAAAAAAGACAACCACCAAAATTTATATCATGGCAGATTACTATAACAGATCTTTGCAGATTTCATGTGCAGCTATACAGATTTAAGGTATTTCAGCACCTTTTAGAAGTCTCAGTATAAGTTAGGCTCTTGCATACCCTAACAGATCTGGGCTGAGATTCCCAAACCAGTCCTTGATGACTGAGTTAAAGTAATTATGTATCAGTTCAGGAAATCATGCTATCATAAGAATTTACATCACTGAATGTTTTAAAGATGTGGTCCCTTTCTGAAACTCCTATATACAAGACATTTTCATCAACTACGCTATATTAAATCAATGACTAAACATATCACTGAGCTATGAACAACACTTATGCAACCCCAAAACCCCATATAGAAGCCCCATATTTGAGATGTGAGTTATACCAGCAAATATTCTAGGTGAAAAAATGGCAGATGCCAGCATTTTTCAAAGCAGCTGACTCTTTCCTTTGACTAAGCATGTTTTTGATCATTTATATCACAAATAGCAACATTTCTAGACAAGGTTAAAAAAAAAACAAAACTGAAAACAGGAGAGTAGTGTTTTAGGAAAAATATCTTCATTTCCAACACCAGAGACCAGATTAATTCAAAATTTCAGTCATTTACCAGGTCTTTTTCTCTGTTTGATGACTACAACTGTTCCCAGGACACATGGGCAATATATAAGTTGAAGTGATGATTATGGCATCAAATACACTCACGGTTTGTGACCTTGGAATCCGTTTTTATTACAGCTTTCAAATTCTTTAGGTCAAATTAGAAATACTGGAAACAAACATTGGCAATATCTTACTGGTTATGGCATAGGATTGTTCTTCAAATAAAAGCCAAGTACTGATGGTCTCAGCAAGCAAAAAAAAAAAAAAAGAAGGAAAAATACTTGGCAGAGGTTATTGCACACTAATTTTTTTTAAAAAAGTATATTTCTATCAGCCATTGAGCTTTTAATGCATCTCAGCCTGTAAACAATTCAGCAGTAGTACACAACATTAAGCAAGAGTAAATTATACTGAATAATGGTACACATCCTTGAGATCTTTTCATCTACCATTTCTAAGCAAAAAATTTCCAGTAATGATTGCATTACCCAGTTCCTCACATGGCTGGAAATTTTAGCCACATGGTTGTGTGCTGGTTTAAAATAAATGCAGGAATACAGAAACACTGGACTAAACAAACCGACAGAGTCATGGTACAACCTGATACCCCATTGACCAGGGTGGTAGATGTATAGTCCAATTAGGTACTGGTCCTGTAGAAGGTCTGGTCTGCTGAGTGTCCGGTGGTCTGGGTGTCCAGTGGTCAAGGGTCCAGACGTGGTGGTCCAGAGTCCTCTGGCTTTCCAGCCGTCTGGTAGTCCAGTCCTGGTAGACCAGTCCTGGTAGTCCAGTCCAGYAGACCAGTCATCTCTCCCAAGCCTACTTTCATGTCRTGTTTCTTGGCTGGTACCTCCCCCAGGRGCAGGGATTTCCACAATGGAAGGGGATGTTCCCAGCGTTCTRCTGGTGGGTTTGGTAATGAGCTCGCATGAGCCGAGTCTCAGGGAGCAAACGGTTTCTGGCATTCTATTGGTTGGTGTTTATCTGGTTCGGTAATGGGCCATTAACYSAGATAATCCACTCAGGGTGGTTCCGAAGTTCTATTTRTCCATGTTTATCAAATTCAGTAATGGGCCATTAACCGAGATAATCCACTCAGGATGGGTGGTGCAATGGGCCATTACCCAAGATAATCCGCTCAGGATGGGTGGTGCTTGCTGTMGGCCGGAATAATTATCGCAATTGAGATAAGGAGTCCCCACTTCACATGAGCACAGTCTCAGGGAGCAAACGACCCAGTTAATCGAGGGAATATGTGGGTGGTGATAGAATACACCCTTTTATGGTTAACCCAGGACASGTTGTTGAAAGCTCAGTAYCATAAATCTAGTTTTGATACCTCTAATCGATTATCAGGAACCTGCAATGATTGGTACATTTGGATTTATGTTCCTCTGAATGCAAACTATATTATGAAAATCATCTTGATTTTTTACRGGTAAATCTATTTTCTACAAAGTGTATGTTTTTCTCTCTATTTCTCRAATTTAGAATAAGAACCCTCAGTAGTCTAGGATTAACTAAAATATATTCCCTCTAGCAATTTTAACATTAGGTGAAAATAATTTCGTGGTCAGAAATGAGACCAGATACTGGATGGAATTTCCCTGAGTTCTTCTATACCATGACAAATATGAAATTGCATAAATGTATATCAGGTAGCTAACAGTTGTCAGGTTTTATATGTACATCTGCTAAAGTCAGATCATCATTCTAACTTCACTGAACTGGGTATTCAGYATAGTCAACATTAAGCTACTCTCTTATTCGTTTTTTCACTGCACAGCAGAACACAGATTAAGTCCAATGCTAATATCAATTCAAGCTGGTGAAGCTTGAATAGTCCGGTGAACTGGGAAAATACTGCCTCTGATTCCTATAGCAAAGCAAGTCCATTGGCATGGCATCAGTCCTGGGCTAGTTACACCTTCCACTCATGGCTAATTAACTAAGGSACAGCATAATGCTGCTGTGAACATCTGAATTACAGACAATGTGTGTCAAAAGATCAGAGGCTGGGTCTCTCTACTGCATTGTATTGTAAAGTGCAGATGTGCTCCACTGTAGGAGTAGAAACCCACAGTATTACAAAATGCGAGAAACAGCTGCTCTATAAAGATGTATTTCATGCATATACCATATATGAGAATACCTTTCATAACCCCATTAAAAACTCATGTGAAAAAAAGTAGTTCTTTATTAAAATCTCTATCATCATAAATCATTTTGTTACAAACTGAATGAAAAATAATATGACTTTTTCTAATCCTTTACCTTAAAATCATTGGGACTGCAGAAAAAGAACATAGAAAAMCAAAAATTATTTTCAGAAGCTAAAAGGTTTTAATGACTTAGTCTTTATTCAACTTTTAGAAACAACTACTTTCTTTTTATTGAGATAACTTTCTCCACTAAGAGATTTCAATTGAAAATAACCTTTTTTAAAACTGTTTTGTTTTTCAGCTTGCTCCCTTTAATTAAACTGCACATTCCAGAAGAAAATACAGRCTACTTTCTGAATATTAATTATAATTCCCTTGAAGTCTCTTAGGTCATTAAAATATGATTAGCTAAAGGCTTTTCCTAGGTGGAATGAATGATAAACATCAAATATACAGATCCATTTCAAGTCTACAATGATTATCTTGTTGGGATTCAGTTAATGAGAAAAATCYATCTCTGCTGGTTCAGTGACATGGATGAATATTTCAATTCCCAAAGATGCACAGCATGACAAACATAAATCACAACACCTGGAGTATCAAGTTAGCCACCTCACACTGAAGGGTCTGCAAACTACTAGGAACCACACAGGTATTCCTGCTGAGTATATTACCTAAAGTCTCCTCTTCCTTAATTATTTTTATCAGATTACTTTAAATCAGCCCTGTGCCGTGGCTTATTAAAAAATGAATCTTGTTTCCAYGGCAATAAATTTGTTTTACCAACTTGTAATAAAAGGATATACTAAAACATTTGCAATTTTTTTTCCATTTCATCTTAGATGTAAGCAGGAACCAGATAAATCTGTCCAGGAAGTGTGATATGCAACATTTCATTGCTTATTTAGTGTTTCCAAGTTCTCTTTCTGGGGTCTAGACATAGTTCCAATTAGAAAGAAATGTTGCAATCATCATTATCAATCTGTATGAGGTTTTAAGGGATATATTTGCATAGTTATATTCAATTAACACCATCAAGAAATGGGCGATATTATATTACCCACTATCTAGGGAAACATTCCATCCAGAAATGGTCTGAAACCATCTCACCTTCGTGGAAATTAGACCACAACCACACCTGTAACAACTCTGCTTACATAATGACATATTCTGAAGTGTTTTGTAAAATTGTGGTGCTGTCTTTGCATCAAATAATACGAGGAGAACAACCTGATTTCARCCCCTCCTAATCCATCTCTTTTGGTGCAGCAAGTTGTAGTGAAACATGATTTCCAGGTCATCTGTGTGCCCCAACAGCTCTAAAGGTAATCACAGCAGCCATAGCACRACACAGCACATCCCTGACTGTCAAAGCTAAAATTCAGGAACCTGCACCAAACACTACTGTAGTGTCTGCACTGTGCTGACCACAGGACCCTGAGCAAGTATGTATCACAGTTGRGTCTTCTATTTACTCTTTCTCTAAACCACTTATGGACGGCTTAACTGGATCTGGATTGTGCTTCAGCAAAACTCATGTACTGAATATCTTTTATTATGTTAATACTCTACACGTTGACACTTACAAGTACACCTCTACTTTGAACAGTCTTTGGAGCATCCAAAAGTTCTCCATGCAGTGCAAGGAGAATCATCTCAATTTACTCTGTAAAGCCCAGAGGATGGGCACCACCTAAGGAGCTAGGTAAAATGTAACAAAACCCTCCAAATTTGCTTCATAGACTGGCAGCTCAATTAATTATAGTATGCATTAAAACGGCATAAACAACTACATATCCAGCAAGATCTTAAAAAGCCCATCTTTGCAGATTCACCCTTCTTTCCAGATTAACACTCCATGTGTGATAAGTTTGCCTAAGAGTTCAGATCCATAAAGCATGGATAATTCTCTAGGCTGCCRCAGATAATTATGATGTGCGTGGTGCGGGTAGATGGGAGAAGTATTTTAGTCAAACACAGCATTAAAGTAGGCTATATAATCAAAGTAGACACAGTTGGCTGATGTCACTGTGAGGCCACTCTCAGTTTTGTTGCAAATGTCATGACAACTGGTGGAGATAGCCAGGGACAGGGAGAAAGTAAATRTCATGGTCATCACCACGAAGTGAAAAAAAAAATCTGAGGAATCACTGGCCAGTAAGCCTCACCTCCATCCTTATAAAGGTGGTGGAGCAAGAAAAATGTCTGTAAATGGCTTCCAGTACTAAGTACAGGAAAGTGATTGTGAGTAGTCAGCAYGGGTTTACAAAGGGAAAATCATGCTTAACAACCTGATAACCTTCTTCGATGACAGATCTGGATCAGTGGAATAACGGAGASCAGGGGATATCATTTATCTTGATTTTAGCAAAACTTTCAGTAAAATCTCCCACAACATCTTCACAGACAAACTGATTAAGTTCATACGAGATAAATGGACAGCGASGAAGAAGGACTGACAACTGTCTAAACTGCTGAGGTCAGAGGGTTGTGACCTATGGCATAAAGTTCGATGGGAGGCCAGTCAACAGTGGTGTACACCAGGCATCAATATGTTATCCACTACTGTTTAACCTCTTAATAATGACCCAGAAGACTGGGCAGAAGGTTCCCTCAGCAAGTTTGCAGATGAGAAAAAAACTGTGAAGAGTAGCACCGGGTGAGTGTGCTGCTCTTCAGAGGGACCTGGACAGGTTGGAGAAATGAACTGACAGGAACCTCACACAGTTCAACAAAGAGAAGCGCAAAGTCCTGGTGATGGAATAACTAGCACCCGGGTAGGAATAACTCCACAAACCCCTGCAGGGTGGAGCTCACTGGCTGGAAAGCAWCCTTGCAGAAAAGGATCTGGATGTCCTGGTGGACACTGAGCTGAACATGAGCCAGTGATATAGTTTTGCAACCAAGACAGTCCGCAGCATCCATCCTTTGCTGGATTAGCAAGAGTATCTCCAGAACKTTGAGGGAGGTGAACCTTTCTCTCTGCTCAGCCACTGGGAGACACACCTTAAGACCTGTGCCCAGGTCTGGCTACTCCAGTACAAAAGTCATAGACTTACTGGTGTAAGTGCAGCAAAGGGCCAACACAGATGACTAGGACACTCACGCTTTTTTCATATGAGTAAAGGCTGAGAGAGCTGGGACTCTTCGGCCTGAAGAAGCAAAGTGTCGATGGAATCTTACCAATGCCTCTAAGTACCTGATGGAAGGAAGATGGCAGTCAGACTCTTCTCAGTGGTGCCTAGGAGAATGTCATAGTTTGGCAAGAGCCAGCCCATGATGTGTGATAACACAACACTGTGTTATCAGTATTAYTCACATACTAAATCCTAAAAGCACAGTACTGTACTAGCTACTATGAAGAAAATGAACTCTGTCCCAGCTGAAACTAGCACAGACAATAAACAGCAATGGGTACAAATTAAAATACAGGACATTCCAGTTATCAGTTGAAAAAAAAAAATCAACTGAAACCTTTTTTTTTTTTTAACTCTGAAGTGGTCAAACACAAGAAGGCAGATATGCAGCCTTTTAAGATACGCGAAATCTGACAAGAAACAGTCCTAAGTAACTGTAGTAACTAGATGACCTCTAGATGTTCCTTCCAATTTCAGTGACTGCTTGATGGAATTCATCTAACCACTTCATAAACACGGAGAGACAACTTTCTCACTGCAAACCATCAGATGCTTAATTCCCCCCACCCCCAAAGAGGCATGATTCTGACACAATGTTTGGATTTTGACATAAATAGGACATTACAACTCTTACATATCTGAATATCTATTTTAAAGCAATTCTATCATGACCRTCTTCTGCAGAAAACTTTTAGACAATAATTCAGTTAGAGAGAATTTACGAAAAACAACTTTTTTATGGTTGCAGCTAACATATATGAAGTATATAAAGCAGACATTAGCAGAGTAAATTGCAATTAATCTTACATTTCTGCCTTATCTATTTTGAATAGCTACTGAGCTAGATAAAGATCAGACCTAGTTGCTAATCGTTATGTTTCTCTAGGTTGAATCCCTCCGCATGAGCGTGTCCACACACACACCACACACACACMCAGAGAAAAATGTGATTTAAGTTTCAGGTAATTATAGCCTGAAACAGTCTGAGAAACAGCAACTACATAGAGGTAATTAAGTCTTCAACAGAGTAAGATTACAACTGCGGGTGGCTAGTGCAGGTATCCTGGGCTGCAGAAAGCGGAAAGAAAAGAGTCAGATCAAATGATAGGCAGATACAGACATATGGCACACACACAAGAAATACACATATTCTCTATCTCTTCAGATGGAAATATGAGGAATGAGAATCCACCTGTATACAAAATAACTCTCAGTACTGCTAATTACAATTTATGAAAGTACAGCTGCTTTTTACTTTATTTTTGTACCTTCTTATACCTTTAATCATTCCCTTAACTGCAAAGAGCACCAAATTGAGTCCACTGATATACCTTACCCTTTTTGATGCTGAAAAGAAGGGCTAGTAAGTGACAGCAATAGTAAAGCAGCTCTAAARTTCTGATGTCATTATTATACAGAGAGGAGCTGATAGCAAWATATATTTTTTTTAATTTTAATAGTGCATCAGAAAGCAAGAAGGAAACAATGTAAAAAAAAWTTCTTGGTCAGAATCATATAAGAAGCTTAGGGAAGCATAGTTCCAAAGTGATACATCATAACATGTATCAGAAAATATAACAACAGAATACTGCAGGATATTGAAAAATTGTACTTTTTTTCTAAACTCCAAATGAAAAGCTTGCTTTTCTTCTTTGTAAACAGTAATTATGGGCCAGATTCTGATATTGTTTTCTCCATTACTCGTTACACTGAGTAGCATTTTATTTTAAAAGCTGTCTCATTGGAGTAAGTATCTTCTTTATTTTAAAAAAATCTTACCAAACTAAGACTGTCAATTAGTAGTTAAGAATATGTTGATACTTTTCTAAAGGTACTCAAKGTCCTATTTTCATCTTAATATGAAAATATCTACTCAAAAACCTATGACCACTTTACAAGATGGCACACCTCTCAGGAGCTTGCAAAGCACACAAAAAGGTCTGCAGTAYTTTTAATTGATAAAATATGATAATACTTTTTTCAAGCTATGCTCATATACTAGTTTTATCTTTCTCAGTAGCTGTCGGAAATACCAAGCACAAGAATGGAAAAGATGTATACTTAGAATTGAGTCTGACATCACAGCAAGACAAAAACTATTAACAAGTGAACTTTGGTAGCTGAGATCTGCAGGCTTTTGTGTTGATGTTGCCCAGTGTCATTCAAGCCCTGGTTAACATAAAAATGAGGCATCTGTGCTGCCTTCTCTTTCTGGAAAAGACTGTAATTTGACTTGACTTCTGTTATACAATAAAATTTGATCCAACTTCTATGAAAGTTTTTATAGAATTAGAGAGCAAATGGCRGACAATAAATGTTCTGCTCTAAATTCCTGACATAGGACGCTGTGTGTCAAATCAAGGGATGGCAGGATACAGAACAGGTAGGAAGTAACTGTGTGCTTAGCYAAGCTGATGTACTTTGCCACTGATTTCCTGGGGGTCAGGATTTCATTCTCAGACTGGGAACAGTAGAATGGAATGTCATGGTGATTCACACAGACAGTACTGGAGGAGTGGTAAATGAAGAGGTATGAAAAGAGTACTCAGGATTAACAAAGAAATCTCGATTACAAGCAATGGTGGCTAACATGAACAAACGTGAGAAGAAAGGCAGCYAATGCTTATGATTTTAGACAGGTAATCAAAGCTCTATCTTCAAATGGTTAAGAGAGCAGGGGGAAGCAAATACAGAAGATTCGTTACCAGGGTTGAAGCATAACACTGAACCCAAATTTCTTTACTGTAAACGCAGTTGTTGAGTTTAGGCAATTTAAGCAAGAACAAGAAAAATGCTATCTTCATCCTACATTTCATAAAACGTATTTCTTTAAAGAAATGCCTCACACTAACAGTAACCTCTAACAGTGTCCATGGGAACTGTATCTGGACAACAGTAAGTCCATGAAAAATATATGTGTGTGTTAACAAGCTTGCTTGTGCTTATAAAACATGTACATACCACTTGTGCTATTTACTTAACCCATTGTTTAAACAACTACAAAATATACAAATAAAATAGGTATAAAGGAAAACATTACAGAAACCTGTCAAAAGAAACACAAGGCTGTTGAACGCTGTGCTAATTAACAAGGAAGGGTTCTTACAACAGGAATAAGAGGCAGATAAAGAGTCATCTGATCTCCTCAAATGAAAATCAGTGATATCTATGTAAACAGAAGCACRTTTGAGTGATAACACTGGTAACACCCATCCCCCCAAAAACCTGAAACACTAACCAAYGTACCAACAGATTCTCGATAGAGCTAGGAAGTCAGAAATATTATTATACTTATTACCAAATAAGTAACAAAACTTAGTTTTGTAGCGACAGTGTTGTTCATAGCAGACGAAGATGAAAACTGACTACCAGTGCACCTGCAAGTKTGGAGTATGACTTTCTGTGAGCCTGCTAAGATGTCTTCCCTAAATAATCTTTACAAGTCTGCACAGCATGTTCTCCTCAGTTTACAGTCTCTGCTGCATTCTAACTTTTTGYTGCTGCCTCCTGTATGTGCTTCCATCTACTTAAACCTTACTCCTCATGAAAAGAGATGTAAAAAATTATACAAATCTTTCTAACAACTGATCTGAACAGAAAAGTAATTTTTTCAGCTTGCTCACATGGTAACAAACCCAACTACCCATGAGCTGGTTGGAAGCCAACAATTCCAGAACCAGGGATTTGACATAGCTGGCCATTTTGATGATAGAAACCTCAAAGCTTTAAAAGTAAGGAGTCAGTTACAGTCTGCCTCCCTCAGSCTTATTACAGGGATTGAAAGGAAATTGGGGAGCTGGAAGTCCTTGTGTTTTGGGTACCTGACTGAAGGTAAGGCGAAGGGACAGTCRATACTTCCCAAATTCCCCAAACTAGGTAGTTAGTCAGTTGCAAAATGTTTTGTCAGTTGAATGAAATAAACTTTCCAGCAAAGGTTAAATCCCTTAGCAGATTAAACTCATCAACAAATCTGGTTAGTCTGACATTGCTWGTACACAACACACAGTCTGATAGGAACAAAAATTTTGCCTGCTTCAGAGAGCAGCTGTATGGCTTCCTTGTTTACAACTCTACTGCAGCATGCCAGATTAATCCAAACTTCCATTTCTGTATCTCTAATTTTGCAAGAAAACTCCTGGGTAGACAGGTATTTACGTGCCTGATTTGCAGACTCCTGTAAGGCACATATAAGCCCTTCTGTCTACAGCAGTATCAGCAAGATTTATGTAGGTAGCTACGATACAGATTTAGGAGTCTGCCTGCACACATTGCACAGTATAATCAATGCCTAGCATATATTTAGACAACATATTGGTCATACAGATAAGTAGGGAAAAGTATATTATTTCAGAAAGTTTGATCCTGAATGTCAACATTTAAAGCAGCAATATCACAGAATATTCAGGCAGCTACAGAATTTTCATTATTATTAAAAAGCACATCTCCATGAATATTATTATTATTAAACATTCATACAACCTATTAACTTTGCATGATCCTTGAACGAGATTGCAGAAGGACAAAGTCCTTTTCTGGAAGATTTTAAAATCCAAATAAGGCAAAGATGAGTAAGAATATGCATAGAACAGGCCAAAAAAAAAAAAAAAACAAACCGAAAAAAGAAAAACGAAAAAAAGAGGGATTTAGAAAAGAAGATTAATACAAACTGTGAATATTTTAGGGACAAAAGCCTGCTAATATATTTCACTGCACAGAGTGACTTATGGTAAGACATGAAAGGCGGCACAGGAGGTGAAAATCATAACTATAACTAAGCAGAAAGTAGTGGATTGGTAACCAAAAAAGGACTCTTAGAGAACACTGTTTCAGAGGGGAGTAGCACAAATACCAAGAATAAAAGATATCCTCTGAAGACACAAATCAATCAGAACAATCAAAAAATCGAGACAGCCTCAAAACTCTACACAAAATTTTAAAAGCAATTAAAGTACTGAGAATTTCCAATGCCTCTTCAACTGCTACAAGAACTTGCAGTTAGAAGGGTGATTTATTTTTGCCCCATAGACATTATCCTAAATTTACACTTCCCAAAAGGAGGCAACTGCACATGTATATCACATGATATTTCAGAGACACTTCCTTCATTCGGCAAACACCTTCTCAGACAGTGCCCATACCACATACATTGCTTTTTGCWGACTTCATTTTCACTGGAAATGTCGTTCTGTGCTTGTGTTATATATACAATTTCCCCCAGGTGTCTGATTTGAGCCAGATGTTTGGGAAAAGATACAGACTAGAAGAAACTTTTCCTGGACTGTACAGAGTTTTTCCTGTGTCAAGTCTGAGAAGTAAAAATGAGAGCAGCCATCCAGTAAAGTCACTAAAAGTGGATATCTTGAGCAAGACTATTTTTTGTGTTGCCTTCATGCTTCAGAAGAATACAGAAGACATTATATTTACTTCTCTAGCCTGCTGCAATGAGGCAAGTTACTCAAAAATCCTGTGTCACAAAAGGATAAAGGATGTCAGGATTTGAGTGAGCACGGTGGAGAGCAAAGGCCCAAGAAATCTCTTGATTTTCAGTTAATGCAAATTTTTGTAGCTCTKTCTGGTTTAGCATGGTACATGATTACAAATTAACTACCGAGGTTGTCCACAAGGAGAATGTGTCTCAGTTGAAGACGCATTGGAACAGTCCTGGTGGAGCAGAGATGAGACAAATGCACACAAGTTCAGGTTTGTTGTAATGAGTTGCATTCCTACRTTAGTGCACAAATGTGCCCATAAAGAGGGGACATAGTTGAATGACTCTCAGGTTAGCACCACTATTTTCTAAATAGAATGAATGGCATTTCAGTTGCTTCCACTATAATTTATAATAATTTTTGCAAGTTACCAGTCAATGCAAGAGACAAACACTTTGCACACAGGTGTGGAATGAAATTCAAGTGAAATAGACGCTGTCATACCCAAAGCTGCTATTCCCAAGCAAAGCTGGAGCTAAATGCTTTGAAATATGTTCTTTTTAATGTAACAAAGATTTCACCTACCACAAAAAAGAATGTGAAAAACAGTTTTACAATAATCACCTGAAAAAATTTCTTGCCATTCATTTTTGTGGGATTTTTAAGCAACTTCTGTTGTCTAGCAGGGCTGTTACTATTAGAGACCTCACAGTGATTTAARGTTTTCTAAAACTTTTCTTTACATAAGGTAAAGCACAATTTCAGATATCCTTTAGAACTCAGCACATTTCTTAAAGATCCCTGAAGCCTGTGCTTGCTTTCATTTTCAGCTGTCKTTCACCTGAGTTTATATTGCTTCAGCCTGCCCCCCTCAATGTGTTTTCAGTTGAAGGCTAAATGTTRTGTCCTGTACCAGATACCACTAGACGGATAATGAAGAGCTTAATTTATACCAATACAGGGGGTTTTRAGGATCCCAGTGAACTTGCTGACAAACCCTATGAGTGATAARCCTTTTTTTCCAAGTGTGAACAGCTAAGGACAAGCCCATTGCACTGTGCAGCACATTAAGCTGAGGTGTCCAGCTGGAATCATACACCCGCATAAAGAGAAAGTTCTCCAAGTTGATCAGTCTTGTCTMAGACACCTCAATTTCTAAACCTGACATTTGCTACATATTGTCAGCAAGCAGCCATTCCCACAGTGGGGCTTTCATGGGCACAGAGGGTTCAGAAGACTGGCAAACAGCAGAGTGTTACGGACCTTAGGTGCTAAGATAACATTCTGAATCCCACTCTGAGCACTAGTTAAAGGGGAAAAAGAGAAAGGCTCTTACAAGGAGCACATCTAATACACTAATTAAGAAAGGAAAAAAAGCAATATATGTGTGCTTTTTTCCTGGTACATGGCAAAAGTACTTGATGACAGGTTGATTTCTGTCCTGTCAGAATGGAAGAAGTATAGCTAGTTGATTTAAGGTACCAGGAAAAGATTGCACTAAAATTTATCAGTTCTTCTTTCGAAAGACAGGCTATATTTTCAACAGAGATAATAAATATTTCCAGTAGTAATGGACCTTGATTTTTCCTAGTTTCCCAAAATATATAATTCCCCAAATTTGGATCTGAAGCAAATAGCTTGTTTATGTAGCCTCTTAAATTACAGTGTCCTATATTTATAAAGGCTTATACATACAACTATGCACCAAACTGAAGATTTCTAAATCTTTGCCTTTAAACCATTCTACTTGCCTTTGAGTTTGCATAGAGTCCACATACGATGTTCAAACACCRGAAATCAGTGATTTCTAGGTGGATTTCTCCAATTATGGACTTGTCCTCACCTCCCACTAGAAAGAGAAGCTCTGTCATAYAAGGCCTTCTGAAACACACTTGTCATTTCATAGGACTAAGCATGAACGGGCTGATAAATCTGGTCATGGGACAACTGTATTCACACCTAATTGCCCTGCACAATACTACAGATTTAGGGTAACTATTCCTTAGTCAWCAGCTGGGCTAGCTCTTTGAGGAAGTGGTTTATCTAATATATTCCAAGGTATACTTATTACATCTTGACATGCAGCAAAATGGTTTTGTGCTTTGGCTTTTTTTCTTATTTTAAAAGTGRAAATTAATGTATTAGGAATCTATTTCCAATTAAACCAGATGAAAATTACTGAAAAGCAACTGRATTTTTCTCCTACCTATGACTCAAAAATCACAGTTCATTTGTTCCTCCCTGAATATATATTTATTAGTGCCACGTGTAGGTGGAATATTATGCCAAAAAGTCTATAGTTGCAGAGAAGATACAATAACTTCTTCCAAGTGAATATGCTTTCAGTATATTTTTASCATGTTACATACTCTTAATTACACAGAAGAAATTTTATACAGATAGTCCAGAACTCTGAGCTGCTAAAATGCAAAACTGCTTGGGGGGTGGGCTGTGGTAGAACATTATTTAGGAGCTCCAGAAAACAGTTTAGACAGTACATTACCTCATTTAGTTACACTAAAAAGTATAAAAATATTTGTRCAAGGAAGGTTTGGAATTTTCTTTTAATAAGTTCTTTTTGTAATTTTAAAAAATTAAAAAATAGCAGATATACATAAAACAGGGAACAATTTGATTAGCAGATAATGGACAACCCTCATAGTCCAGAAYAGTCTAGGCATGTAACACAAAGTTCTATCCCATTAATGACAGCAATTATAGCTCCTAACAGCAACAAGGACTTTGAGATTTACCCTGACTGACCTTCTTCAAAGAAGAATCTAATCCCCAAATTTCTGAATTTACTGTCTAGTGTCTATCCACTACTTCTCCAAGACCATTCAAAAAATATGAAGATTTTTTAATATGCCTTTATGTTTTCTTTTTTGTTCAGATAATATGATTTGCTCATTATACACACACAGGTGATATAAACTCGAGGTTCCAAATTTAGCCTTTCAGTTATATAACCTTCACAGCATGTCATTTGGAGGAGGAAAAAAACCCACAATCTTTTCCTTCATAAGTAGTAATGTATTACCAAGAACTCAATAACCTATAGCAGTCATTAGTTAGTAAATTTATTGAAGTATGTATAATACATAAATAAGTAAAATTAAAAGTAATCCTGAGTGTTTACACCATAGTACAATACACATCCCTGGTGGATCCTTACCTGGATCACATGTTCCACTGTACTGTCTGCTATAAAACATGTGTGCCTCACTGTTCTTGACAGATGTATCTTAAATCCCCCAGACATACAGAGAAAAAGCCTTTTCTTACATCTAACAATGCCCTGTGACTCTTTCAGGCTTTCTACAACCCAGGGGTCTTAAACGTATTTCCCCATACCCTCCCAAATGCCATAAAGCCCTGAGCAGGCACTAAACAACACTCCTGATGCCCCTGGCYCTTGAACCTCTAGCTGGCTTGTATGGCAGAAGCCATGGTGGGCACCTGGAGCTCRTGTGAAATTCCCTCCAGCAGCACCTACAGAAACTCAGCACACCCTTAAATGGACAACACCTTGCTTCTACCCAGATACTTAAATCCTCAGAAACTTAAAAATGACTAATATAAAATGCAACAAGCATTTGTCTATAAAATCCACATAAAATAAAATATATAAATGTCTATAAAAGATACAAGGGAAGAAATGAAAGCAGAACTATATCTAAAAAATTTACRCCTGAGTTACCACAAAACCCCCTTTCTGTTCCTCACTCAGCTACCTTGCTGTCTCTCCTGTTTCTCCTTCTTTCTTCTGTGGCAAAATGTTTCAAGCTTTGTATCATCTATAGTTACTACAAAGCCTGTCATAAAGCTCACCCACAGAAAAACCTCATCTCCTGGAGCACTCTCATTAGAGGACACCTCCAGTAATACTGATCCCATCCAACCGCCTTGTGGCAAAGAATGTTAGTTCTTGTGGCAAATATTCCCTTCAAGATTGTTTTCCTTTGAGACAGTCCTTGCAGACTTCATCTTTCATCTGAAAGTTTCTTTGGCCTCATGCTTACTCAAGGAGAGTCCAGGCAATCGTTTAGTTAAACAAAGMCGGTCCTTAGGAAAGGGTGTTTGGTAAGGACTGAAGTACAAGACAATTTTACCGCACCTTCCTGCAGCTCCAAGAAGCCTCTAGCAGAAAATGCTGAGGAGTGAAAGGAAAGCTAAGCAGCAAGGATCAATAAGCAAGCCTAAAGCATGATCGCTTTGCATRTGTCGTGTAATATTTCAGAGGCTTCTTTTTAGAAGGAGGGTATGAAATCCTGAGTTTACAGTAATATACAGTTCTAATATACAGGTCTAAATAAATCTTGAATAAATTGTAATAGCAATCCTTGTTGATAGTTTACAGTGTTGCGATACAAAGGCTAGAAATGAAGACATTTTGGAAAAATAAAATTCTGACTTTAACATTAAGAATCACTTGTCAGGTAAGGGATATAGTGATAGGCCATGTGGTGCTGTGCTTTAGACTTGTGACCAGAAGAGAGCTGATGACAGCATTTTAGCTGTTACCAAACATTGCTTTCACAGCATCCAGGCCTTCTTTTCGTCATTCTGTGACACCCCAACCCCACCCCCCAAATAGGCTGAGGGTGGRCAAGAGTCTGGGAGGGGACACKTCTGGGATGGGTGACTGAATTGAGCACAGAGCTGTGTCATCATGCTCAACAACAATAACTGTGAAGGAGTTATTCCAAAGGAGCCATTGCTCAGAGAATAGCTGGGCAACCTTGTGCTGGTGATAAAGGATTACATTGGCATCACTTACGGGTTTTTTTTCCTCCTCCACACCCACTCTCCCTTCTTCACTTATTAAACTGTCTATTGACTCACACGTTTTTCTTGTTGCTCCCTCAGCCTGTGGTGGGGTGCCTGGTGGGTGCTTATTTGCCGGCTGAGGTCAACCCAGCACACCAGCAAAGCTGCTGAACTTGACTAGAACGGGTGGCACAGTGTATGAAATSAGGTGAGAAAATAGGGAGAAAAGCACTGTGGAGCACATCTAGCACGAGAAGTGATACAAAGTAGAGGTAGAGAGAGTGGAATGGAGGGGGAGAAGTTGTGTCAAACGTGTCTAAAGGGATGAGGAATAGAGCAATGGGTAATGCAGAACAGCAAGGAGWGGGGCTGGCAGCATGAGATGCAACAAAATCAGAACCAGGTGAGATCAACACACCAACTCAGCTTAAATGCAACCTTACCCCCCATCAAGACTTCAAAAATCTTGAACAGTGAGTGCCAATTACTACAGGAGAGAAAAAGCAACAAGCTGACCTAGCAGCTGCTTCCTCTGAAGAAAACACAGTAAAATATTATTGGTCTAGTTATGTTAAAGAATTAAGTGCTSTGTTTACTTACCTTTTCTAAGCTTTTTTCTTTCCATTTAATAAAAATGTTCTTGTTAGCAATTTGATTTACTTTTCATAGCTGCTTGATATAAAGCATTTTTCACTTCAACTTACATTCTGTATCAATCTTTAYATCAAAAAATATGCAGGACTCAAACACCTAAATGAAATAATTTGGTGTAGTTCTTTAATGATGAAGACAAGGTACCACAGTAATTACCAATTTTTTTTTTTTTTTTTGTGACTGATCTACAACCATTTTGTATACCATTTTGGTATACCATGAAAGTGAACTTTCTAGAAAAGTTACCTTTCTATTAATAWCTTCTCCCTTCCCTGTCATATGGCTAAGTTGCAACAGTCAGCCACTGTTTTATGCAACAATTTACTTATGTAACACATCAATGCATTTTATGTTATGACAAATTATGTGGTGTTTTTTATAACAGTGACATGTCCACCTAATACAAAGAAACTGTATTTTCTTATACAATGGTAAAATGAAGAAATCTTACAGTACAGTAAAAGAATCATTGCTCTTCTCAGCTTAAGGAAACACAATACAGCAGCAAAAATTGGAAAACCTAAGGAAAAAATGTGACAATTTTCTCCTAAGTTTGTTGCAAGAAACCCAGACTCAGAGGGKTTGGTATTGTAACATTTAAGAATTTCATGTATCTGTTTATGTGAATGACTATAAAAGGTTATGCCATCTGAAATGACTGTCACTCCAAAAAGGCAAAAAAGTATTAACTTCTGATCCAAACATGAGTGGCACTTTWATATAAAAGACCAAAATACCAGGTTTTTGACTGGGAAGAACAGATATCATCCAGAATTAAACAACATCCCTAGGAAGTAACAAGGATTTTTATCTAAGCTCCTCAAATAAGAGAAAGCTCTGTGTATGTTACTTAAACACAAATTAATTCAGCTCAAGGTTTGTTAAGAATTTAGGTAAAAAAAAGGGCAAAATTAACAGAAAGCCATGCCTATTTGCTTAAACAATCTGGTGCSCAAGAGAATTTCTTACTTCACTTATGTCAGTCCTGGAAACTGATGTAGTTAYGCAAAAGGCAAAAAAAAAGTCTTCTTATGTATCTAGGAAAGCTTTTCTAGAAGACCTGCCAAGACCATATRACTGCTAGATGGAAAATCCTATTTAGAATGCTGAGTGTAATTCTGTCACACATGTTAATCTTTCTCGAATTTATATTGACATAAATGAATTAAAGAAACTTGGCTTGATTAACCACACCAAAGGCTAAGATGGAAYGGAAGCATTCCCTGCAAATAAATCAGGATGCAAATACTGGGGAGAAGGAGATAATTCAGCTAAACAAAGAGGCTGGCAAAAGAACAAGGTCTGAATAAATCAAGCCGGTGACTAGAAGAAAGCTCCCAATCATTTACAGTGAGAGGGTCTGAAAGAGCTTCTCAAGAGGCACAGTGGGACACAGGCCAACTACTGCTGACAAGCCTGGCCATTTATGGAATTACAGGACATGAACCCTATGCAGTGTGTCTGTGCRCTTGACAGGACAGGTCCATCTTGTTCCCTGGTCATACAGGATGGATTCAATCTTTCTCTGAGAGTGTCCAGGTTTTCCCTTGTCTGGTGTACTGGTTTTGGYTGTGATAGGGCCAATTTTCTTTATAGCACCTGCTATGGTGCTACTCTTTGGATTTGTTTTGATAACACAGGGATGTTTTAGCCATTGCTGAGCAGTTYGTGCTTGCACAGTGCCAAGGTCTTTTCTGCTTCACATACTTCACCAGTGAGCACACTGGGGTGACAAGAAATTGGGAGAGAACACAGCCAGGACAGCAGACTCCATACATATGGCATCATACTCAGCACATAAAGCCGAGGAAAGGAAGAAGTGTGGGAWGTTTGGAGTAACGGCAGTTATTTTTCCAAGTCACTGTTGCACATGATGGAGCACTGCTTGCCTGGAGGTGGCCAAACACCTGCCTGCTGATGGGAAGTAGTGGATGAATTCTTTATTTTGCTCTGCTTGCATGCACATCTCCTTTTTTTCTCTGTTTAAGGATGTTTATCAACCCGCTTTACCCTTCCAATTCTCTCCCTCATCCTACTGGAGAGGGAAAGAAAAGTGGCTGTGTGGTGTTTAGCTGCCTGCTGGAATTAATTCAGAACATCTGCTCAGTGGCTGAATCTTTATTATATATTCCYGAGTACTGTACTGCAGGGCCGGCTTGGGAAGGAAAGGGTACAAAACCAAACCAAAACATAACAAATAAACGGCTAAGCATGCCTCCCACAAACCAATCCACAATGCTTTATCTTCCACTTCCATCATTATAAAATTTTTGAGAACTAGTATTACAACTACATCTCACTGGCTTGCCACAGCACAGGTTCTCATTCTATTCAATTAAAACTCCTCTTATTTGCTGTGTAGAACCATGCCCCAGACTACTTTCACCATCAGGGAAACTACTAGAAAACTGTAGGGAATCCAGCAGCAGACCCACATTGGTCAAGAGAAACTTCCAAACACCCAGTAAGCTTAGTAAATAGCAGCATTTACCAGCTCCCCACTTGGAAATTTTGGCAGYGAAAACACCTAGAAAAGGCCAAGGTGTTTTTTTCTGTTGTAGCTATTTTAGCTGTGTAGACTTACCTTTTGTCATTATTTACAGAATAAAGACCATGGCCCAGTGCCTCATGCAAAACCCCTCTAGRCATTCTCCTTCCAGCCTGCAGCTCTTGCTCTAGCTGGCCTATCACACGAAGGCTACATAATAGGATAAAAGAAGTTTTAACTCACAATGCCAACAGAAAGAAGAAACATAATTTTTGATTGATATAACAAACCCTGTACAGAAAGTAATAGCCTAAACAATCTACTTGCAGTGTTTTAGTCTGTTCTTCTTCTGAGCACAACTTGAAAAATGGTTCTGTTTATTTTATCTTATCACATTAGCCTGGTATTACTTTTTGCTCATAACCATTCAGACATATTTGGCATTTAACATATGCTATTTTGGAAAAGATTCTAATCTGTTAAATAAGTTTTAGGCTTATCTGAAAAGGCATTTTTCTTGCATACTGCTATCTGCAGATAGTGTGATGAAAGATTAAAAAAAAGTCAGCATCTCCCCTTTCCCTACAAGCAGCTCCCACTCCACTAATCTTGGCAAGTATAAGGAAGGATGTCAGAGACCTGGCAAAAAGGTTTTTAGACCAAATTGCCAATTTTATATTAATGCTTTTAGGTAATTATATTTTAAATTTACATGAGAATACTGATATATGAGCAGCTGAACTGTAAATTACAGTTCCAACTAGTGTTTTAGAAGAGAGAAGCTCTTCCTTTGAAGGGGAAGGGAAAAAAGAAGTGAAAGAAAAAAGCCTGGGGATATTGTGACCATCTTCAGCAGCAGGCAGCCCCAATACTTTTAGCAATTAAGCTTGTCAGAATCCCTTCTCACAAACTCCTGCTGCTCTAGCAACATCRAGTGCCAGCAGGCAGCTGTGTTCCCAGAGACTGCAAACATAAACCCAGCAGAAGACAACTTGGTAGTTCTTTGTGGAAGATGAAGAAAGCCAGACAGAYGTACTCCCTAATAAACTTCTTCTAYGAACTCAGACCTGCAGGGAGCTTAAGCTTTTATGCTTTTATTTGCATAATGACCAGCATAAGTTCTCATGCCACAAAAGCAAATGGACTTCCTTGCCTGAGGCCACCACACTCTGCGTCAATCACTCCATCATTTAAGTAGCACAGCCTGATAAAATCATCACTCCTTCATAAAATAAATGCCTTGTAAGGAGCATGGGAGATTTCAGCAGTAAAAACAGAGGGACTCACTACAGGTTAGCAAGAGATTTGTGAAGATATGAACAAGACTGGTGAGGTTCTTTAGTAATTAGATGCTAAAACACTAAAAGGCCATCTGAGCTCTATCTACCCAGCAACTGATKTAACTGTCCCAAAGCACAACCGACTTAAGACAAGCACCTCCAACTAAATTAAGAATATGGACACAGAAATGGGTGTAGCCAGCATATTGGAATCCTAAAATAATTTGAGTTGGAAGGGACATTAAAGACCATCTAGTTCCAAGCCCCCTGCCATGGGCAGGAACACCTTTCACARGACCAGGTTGCTCAGGRCCCCATTCAACCTGGCCCTGAACACTTCCAGGGATGACACATCCACAACTTCCCTGGSTRACCTGTTCCAGTGCCTCACCACCCTCACTGCAAAGATTTTTTTTTCCTAATATCCAATCTAAACCTGCTCTCAGTTTAAAGCCATTCCCTCTTTTCCTATCACCACGTGTCCTTATAAAAAGTAGGCCCCTTTAGGTACTGGAAGGCTGATGYAAGGTTTCCTCAGAGCCTTCTCTTCTCCAGGCTGAACAACCTCAGCTCTCTCAGCCTGTCTTCATAAGAGAGGTGCCCCATCCCTCTGGTTAATTTTGTGGCCCTCCTCTAGGCTCACTCCTAGAGGTCCACATCCTTCCTATGTTGGGGGCCCCAGAGATGGACACAGTACTCCAGCTGGGATATCACTAGAGCAGAGTAGAGGAGCAGAATCACCTGACTTGGTCATGCTTCTTGTGATGCAGCTGAGGATATGGTTGGTCTTCTGGTCTGGAAGGTATTTACCTAGAACATAAGCTATTTCCAAACAACTGTCAATAATCATACTCTGAACTTGTTTTGTTTTGGTTTGCTTGTTTGTTTKGGGCTTTTGTTGGTTTTTTTAGTTTGAATTACAATTCTTTTTGTTCACCAAGAAGAGAGAACACACCTATATCATTCAGCCCTACATGTACATGCACTAATATGCAGCCTAATTATTCTTACTTCTTATTCCCAATGCAAAATTCACTGCTTTATTCAGTGCAGAGCAGGAAACAAGTTCTGTGCATGGGCCTCAGTTGATGCAATATGAGTTCTTTTCACATTCCTTTTTTTTTGCACAATTAAGCCC
This sequence comes from Amblyornis subalaris, assembly GCA_018881555.1. Lineage (NCBI taxonomy): Eukaryota > Metazoa > Chordata > Aves > Passeriformes > Ptilonorhynchidae > Amblyornis > Amblyornis subalaris. The sequence continues at coordinate 3,078,573 of JACAXG010000092.1, forward strand.
TCAGGGCCCTGATATGCTTCATTCTATTCTTTAGATAAAGTGAAATTTCTTTGCCAATTTTTGCTTTGCCATCGGAAATATATCATGGCAAATTCACTGGTTCRGTATAGTCCATTCATAATAGAGCTCTATAGCCAAGTATAATAGATGATTCAAATTTCCATTTTTCATGTTAATATCACTGACATTCATTACTTTTCATGGCAATAATGACATGAAACACCACATGATTCCAAAAGATGATGGAAAACAGGAAGATATTATAGGAAATACATGACACTATTTGGACACAGGGTGAAAAATGCATCCAATGTATTGATAAGGAAAATTATTTTCAAATACTAGTTTAYAGATTTAAAAAATCCCACCATTTAATTCAATTATATTCATGAATTCTTTTATGTTGCTTCTTGGGCTAGTGTTAATGAAATATTTTTCTGGGAAAATATGAGGTTTCAGTTAGATTTGTAAGCACTGAGAGAAGCAGTACTGCAGGTATATACTGCAGGAACATTCTGCCAAAATGAGAAGTTAACCTGCATTCAAGGTACACTTTTTTTTATAAAAGAGTATCTAGAAGTCATCCTCAGGTAGGAATGTAGCTGCTTTAATTTGCTGTACCAATGCCTAATATAAGTGAATCAAACCTGGGTGTCATTTTCTCCTTCCAAGGCTTCTAACATCTCTTAAACAGGCAGGAAGCAYATTAGAAGAGAAAAATCTATTGGCTAGTGAAAGCATTACCTCTTCTGAGAAAATATCCCTAGAGCTAAGCTCTGGTCAGAGCAGTTTCCCCTTGGTATTTCACCTTAGGGGTGATGAAACTGCCAACCAGACCTTAGGAGATGCCACAAAGCCTTCAGGCCCATTCTGAGAGGCAGAGAAAATACAATAAAGACAAGACTGAAGCCCCACTAGGTCCAGGCTCACAGGAGTTTCAGAAAAGACAACAGAATGCCTAGATCCTGATCTGAATCTTAAAGTGTATCACAACTATAAATGGTGAATCATAAGAGGTGAACTCAGACAGCTTTGCACTTATCTTCATTTTTCCCCCAAAAGGGTGCATTTTACTCCAATTTGCRGATGAAGGCTGTCACCAAACTACAGTCACAAATTATTCTGGTTGAGACAACAGACATAGCACATAAGCTTGTCGTGTTCCAGGTGTCTGATGGTAGAGAGGGAAAAAGGCCTGAGGTTTTCAAGATTTTTCTCTTTATGCTCTGTGTATACTGGTACCAAAAAGGATTATTCCCCCTCACCCTTCCATTTCTCTGGCTCCTTTAATTCTGTTTTCTGAATTAGAATTTGACAGAAAGAATTAAAGAGATGCAGTATAGTGGATTCTCAAAGCAAACATCATGGATACCTGTCTCATAACCATCATCCTTCTTCATGTTACATTATCCCACATAATATCTGACAAGGGTATAAGTTTAAACTGTTTCAGTTCAAGTAGTATGATTTTCAACATACTGAGTGTGATAGAAATAATTCTATTTTTCTTTCCCAGAGGGGTGAAGGATGCATTGCTTTATTTTCTTTTAAACCTACCATCCTCAAGTGATATGGTTCTACTAGCCTTTGGGGGGCAGGGGTGTTAATTACTCCCTCTGGCATTGGGATCAACTGTTCCTAAGCTTCCTATTTGGCATGGAGAAGTCAGAGGAAATCTCATGGTTTTTTTCTCATGAATCACCTTAGCAAAAGCCAGTGAACAGCTTTTATATATATCCTTGGGGTGGAGGGGATGACAGTCCTTGGGAACACAGAGTGTACTACAGAGGTGTAGCATAAACACAGGAGGTAACCATGAAATGCTGCAACCCAAGGGATCCTTTAGACAGAAGCGAGAGTGTAAAAGCAGTGGCCAAACAAAACAATTTACTGTAGTAAAGGCTATGTATTCCTTTAAGCATGGGAAAAGAACTCGCGGTCCCTTCAAGATGGAGGGCTCACAGCCAAGTGTGCTCACTGCTCAATCAACAAACACAAACCAGAAATTCAGTACTATCAGAATAGGCCAAGTATTTACAATGTAGGAGTCTTGGCAAAACACCCCAYGCACAAGTTGAAAGAAAATGAATGCTTTTTCTTCTGGAAACTGCAGTTAATTAACCAGAGAGCCATTCCACCTTGCTTGCACTATTCGTGGCACTTACACAAAAGATCAGCCTATTGAAACTAAATCTCAACTAAAGCYGATTTAAGCTTCTAAAGAATCTTTCTGGATGTCCAAGCATAAATTCTATCTTCTCCTCTGATTTCAGCATGTATTTTTTCAGATTTATGCCACAAAATTAAGTTGGGATGCACATCTCCCCAGAAGTCAGCAAGGAASAACATTATTTTCTGTTTATAAGCCAGAATTAATTTCCTGGATGAGAGGGACGTTGAGAGTGGGGAGAAGAGGAGTTACTTAAAGGGAGACTGGCAATTAAATGGAGAGTAAATGTATCAGTTCTTAAGAAAAAAAATCAGCATCATTGGATTTCATGCTTAACTGAAGTTTCTAAACACGAAACAGGATATTAATATTTGCTGTAGAAACACTACCATCAGAATTTTCAAGTACAACAGATTTGCCCAGTAGGAAGCATCCATCAAAGCAGCTTTAATGATCTAAATTTCACTGTAGAGCAAAGAAAYTCCAGGAATGTTCTTGTATTATGCCTGGAACAGTAACATCTATACCGGTAATATTTAGAAAGGAATATGAAGAAACAGAAAGCAGCCGCACTCTRTAATGAAATGGAGTATTATTTGCTCAGCAGGATCTTTTGCCTTTTTCAGGTGGGTTTTTTTTAAAAAAGAACATGTACTTGTTTCTGTCAAAATACAAATGTGCTGAATGTTTTTTCTCTTTGCGAGAAACTAACTGATGCATGTCACTGTGTGCTAAGAATGCATAGTTTAGGTAAGATGGTTTTAACTTATTTTAGGCCATAGTACCTACTAATAGGAATGGAGATATCAAGTGAATTGGTTAACACTGAATTCTCTTTGGAAGTAGTAGAAGCATGCACACTATAACAAAATTGGATATCAGAAGTAAAACGTATGTAGAAATTAAAACCTGTGAGTTAAATGTTATATTATATAAGTATAATAATATTGAGTTTATTATATTATGTATATCATGCAAACATAATATTGCATAATATATATAACAATAAATGATATATTACCAATACGAACAATTTCTTTTCAGTTGCTGAAATCAACCAGATCATTGCCTCATTGTCTCTCGAGTGATGTGTAGATCTTGCCAAATGAGAAGTTAGAAGAAACAAATTAATTCCTCCTAACTCATGTGCTTTAAAATTCAATTTACTTCATTTAATTTATAACTAGGCATCAGTATGGACAAAACATGAAATGTTTCTTCATCTTTTAAAAATACTGTCTATAAAAATACTACAATTCTGCTATCTTGCAAGTCAAGAGTCTAAACTCAGACAGCATTCCAAATCCTTAATAGAACTATGATAGCAGTAGTGAAGAGATTAAGATGATCATTGTTTGTGTTTTACTTAAAAGACTAAGTCTATTAGGTTTAAATTTTCATAAAGCTTTAAAACCCTTTACACTATTATGAAGGATGCAATACCTTCATATGATTTCGTCTCATGCCAAAATGCTAGACAATTCTGGTAAATGCCTCTATCTGTAATCCACATTGAAATTTATCTTCAACCAACTAAAACTATATTAATTTCTAAAATGAACATAGATTAAGATTTCTGATGTTCTGCAAGTTTTTGGGTTCCTTGTGATGGTGAGGCAGCTTATCTGAGAAATTCTACATAACTCATGATTGCCATAGGCTAATGCTGAACACCAGTCCTAAGAAAGTGGTTTGAGTTTCACAAACTAAACATGAATATTATACATGTTGTTATTTTTTTTTCTCTTTCTTACTTTGTTCTAAGAGAGCTCCCCATGTTAGCCAGTTTTCTTCCAACAAAAGGTGTGAAAATACTAATTCTAAGCCCAGAACGCAAAATATGACATGAACTTCCATACATTTCTTCTCAATAGTTGAAAAAACACACACACTAAGGAGTTGCATCAATTTAACTCTCTTAAATCAGTATAAGTGAATARTATTGATTTAGCTTAATTCTCTAACAAGCTAAATGAATGCACTCTAATTCAGAATAACCAGAGCTGTACCTATTCAACAAAGTCAATTTAGAAGGAAATTTAGTAAAATTCAATTCAGTTTGTTTATGCATGTAGAAAAAGTCTATGGGGAAGCATATGTTGGATAGCCTTAGGAAATGGTATCACATATTTCCTTTCCAGYGTGGAATGCAGCACCCATTCCAAGAGTTCAAAAGTTCAAACAGGAAGTTCTACCAATAAGAAATCATCATGAATTCATCTTTTACCATATTATTGCAACTCACAAAATGAGTGTGTGTGTGAAGAGGCATCATTTGGTGCATTAAAAAAAGAAACAAATATTTTTGGCCATGAAATGTAGATTGTCAATTTCAGTAAGCTTTGAATATCAAGTACAAAATTAATGCATGAAAGCATTAAAAAAATATATAGGAAAAATTAATGGGCATCTGAAGAATCATAGAACTACAGAATATGCTGAGTTGGAAGGGACCCATAAGAATCGTTGAATCCAACTCCAAAAGCATCAGAAACTTCAAAAATCAGGCTTTAGATTTTTTTGCCCCCTTTTAATATTACTGACAAGAAACAGATTTTGTTATAACTTATTCTAGTAAAAATTAAAAACTGAATGCAGTATTGTTCAYGAAATTAATTAATTCCTATCACATAAAGAATTGTTTGACATTGCTTAAAGGTTGCTTTACACTATTTTGCATTGTTTCCCATGGAACGCTTACCGGATGAGGTGCATTACTTTGAAGTAATGGCAGCAGGATCCATCCTGATTTGGCTAAAGAGGAAATTCAGATGTGTATTTCTATTATTCWAATTAAGTGACTCAGCAGGACTTCATTTTTTCCAACAATTATGAAAAAAAATTACAAATGTGTACAACACTGGTCTCTCCTCACAAAAATCCAAATGTTTTTCCACTCACATGGTAAATAAGTTTTGCTAATTTTGCTATTTCCAAATTCAGCTAAAAATAAAATAAATATGTGCCAATTTCAATGTGATTTTATTTTAAATGCCCCAGATATATTTTCATTCACCTTTTTTTGCTTTGGCCACAGAAAGAACTGTCCAGTTTCCATCTGTAGCATGGAGTAAGCATGTTTGAGTAAGCACTTATTACCTTATGAATTGTCCATCCTTCAGAATAGACTAGAAGTTTGGAGGAAGGACCCCGTTGTTTGTGTTTTTCCTAATAAGTTTTTCTATTGTTTTCTATGAAATATACTCACACAATCACCTCCATCTCACTGAAGAGTGAGAGGTTCTGTCTTTCCAGAAAAGCTTTGTACAGAATTTAAGTTCAGATCTTCAGTATTTTAATACAGAGGAAATTTATTGGCCTACTACAATGATAGAGAAAGTACAATTTGAAAATAATTTTWAAAATGCACATGCTTTTGGAAGAACTTGGATGATACTGTATTTCAAAAGACGAGGTCATGCATCTGCAGACTTTCAGCTTAATTCTGTGTTTCATGTACATATGGAAACTGTGACTTTTCAGTCACAAAGTATTTTTACAGTTTCAAATTCTTTGAAAACTTCATTGAAGTCTAGGAACATGCATGCAACTGCACATTTCCAGCCTCTTCTAAGAGTGCTGATTTTGTGATTCATACCAAAGATATACATTTTAAGAGGAGTGAGGATATGCTTTTTAAGAGCCCTAAAATTTATTAGTATTTTCAGGGATGCTTGGCAAGCATTAAAGCAGAATTTGACTATAAAAATAATTTAAGAAAACTACATGCAAAAATGTGCTTACGACGATGCTCACCGGTAAGTCATTAAATTCAGTGATGCTGTTTAAATTCTAAAAATTTAAAAGCCACAAATCTCCATATTCACATCTATCCCTGCAGTACCCAACTTTCTTCCAAGAGAAAGGACATTTTTCATCATAGAAAACTGAAGGTGCATGACAGATCATTTGCCACAAATAGTAGTGGGACTTCTTTGAAATCATYGACTTGCTGAATGCTTAGAATACACTTAAGCATGTGCAGACAATTGTGTTAAGCATATGAAGCTTACATAAAGCTTCCAAAAATACAGGATTTATTTTGACACTTCTGTGATTAACARTCTTAAATAAAAAGAAATAATACTCATGTGCCCTGCACATTGTCACATATCAGAGRAGGTATTCCCCAACATTAATGATTTATAAAATGGTCTCTGACTATATCATGGGTTTTGGTTTATGACAGGGTTGAATGATTTACCTTGGTTTTCTTGGGGCAAGGATGTGATGATTTTATTGAAACCAGTGTTCTTCTGTCAGAAATATATTTGTGTTCCTTTATTACTGCATGAAGAACAGAAGCCTCTTATAGTCCTGCTTATAGTAAACAGAACATAGATCACTACAAATACAAAATGGGTTGCATATGACTTGATGTCCAATCCTCCAAACTCTTACTTGTGAAAATAACACAAGAGTTTCGAAAATATTACAGACAAGGCCTACAGTAATGCATTCAGTCACAAAGGCAAGGGAAACCCTTGGGCTAAATTAAGGCAAAACGGTGCCCAGTGATCAATTAGAATGTTTTATTTATGCCAGCAGTGATTAAACCTTAAACCTTATGAAAGGTTGAACAGTCCATGGCAGCAACGATTTAAACTTTTCTGAGCAGCCCATTGCAGAACAGAAATTTAAATTTTTCTGACTTTATCTTTTCTAAACAGCACATGGCAACAATTTCTGAACAGCCCATGGTAGCAGTGATTTATACYTTTAATCTTATGACAGGCTGAATAGCCCACCACAGAAGTGATTTGAACTTTTAAGGMGAGGAAGAGAAGAAGAAGGAAAGACAAGAAAATGAAGTAAAAGATCTGGATCACCACCTAGGGGTCCAGAGACATCTCTGGTCCATTTGGTTCGGATGGAGGGTGCACACCCAGCCCCTCTCACTTGTGCCAGTCCTTGCACATGCACAATTTGTTATTATTGAACTTTTCAGAAGGCAGTTGGGGGTGTCTTGTGGTTTCAATCCCACTCTCTCCGTCAGAGACATAAATGCAATGCTGTCTCAAACTTTGTTTTGGAGATAGTTACCCAAGACAAGGAAGCTAGTCCCAGGAAAGTGCTATCCTGCCTCTGCAAGACCCTCTTTTCTAATCACACTTTATCTCATTAGMATGGTAACATTCCTTTTCTCTTCTGCTGAGTGCTTGAGATATTTAGTCTTTCAGGTTTTCAGTCTCCCAAGCAAACATTCCCAGATTTTATGCTGGGGGACAAATCTCCAAAGCAGTTCAGAGCATAATTCCCTGAAGTAAATGTAATTACCACATTTCATGTAATTTTTCTATTTCTGTTTTTAAACCATTTCTAGATATAACTAATTGACAAAAAACTCCAAATGCCAGTAGCAATTTGGCTGGAAAACACACCTTGATCCCTCRTCTTTCCAAATTGAGAATTTTCTGGTTTATTTGACATTAAGTAAACAAAACTTTTACAGGACAAGTAGTGACGATGCGCTTCCGTTATGAATTTTCATTATAGCAGTACATGCTGTATATGGGGACAATAAAAAGGGCACTTTAAGTTAAAGCAAAAAGGAGACCAGAAATAAGGATGGTCACCTCACAAACAGGGACACAGACAAAGCACAGATGTGAGATGTTTAATTTTTTCTTTGCCTCAGTCTTCAGCACCGATTGTGGTCTATGGGGGACCCAGAGCCTTGAGCTGGAGGAATATGGCTCTGAGAATGATAAACTCCTGGTCAACACTGAACTTGGGCAAGATCTGCTGCTCCATATGCATCCCTATAAGTCTATAGAGCCTGATGGGATTCATGACAGGGTACTCAAAGAGCTGGCTGATATTATCACAARGCCTCTCAATGATTTCCCAGTGGTTCGGGGAATCTGGAGAGATCCCAGTCAACTGGAAGCTGGCTAATATTATCCCAGTTTTCAAGAAGGACAAGAGGGATGACACTGGTAACTACAAGCCCGTCAGTCTCACTGCAGTGAAAAAGAGACATTTGTTTAGTGGTGCTCTTCTGTGCAGAGTTTCCTGATCACCAAAACGTAGCCCAGCCAGTATCCACTGTAACAGAACAGCGAGGGACTGCCATCACTCAGTCTAATTCTTCAACCTGTCCCTCAGACACCTCAGATCAATACCCCCCACAAAAAGCAACAACAAAACAAATCCCCACATCCAACCCCAAAAAACAAATAAGCCAAAAGTATTTATTAATACTCAAATGTATTATTCAATATACCCACTTTTAGATTTTTGCAATTTATTTCATGTACTGGAAATCAGTGGATGGAAGGACATAAAATAATGTCCAGATGCATTTTTTAAAATATTTACTGCCACTTAAGTGACGGTCAACATGATTCGTTTAAAAGTTTATGAAACTTTTTTTTTCTCCACCTGATTGGCTGGGGTTTTTTTGGTTGGTTGGTTTTCTTTCTGTTTTGTTTTTGTTTTTCTTTCTTTGCTGGGTGTTTTGTTGGGGTTTTTTTCATTTCTGAAAAGAACATGTCTTCTTAAAAATCATGCTTTGCAAGAAGTGCATTGCACATAATRTGTTTTGCTCAGCTCCAGCAGCGTGGAGACCACTGTAGAGGATATATTGACAGCATCTTTCAGATCACTCTGACTCTTTGAGATAAAGCTTAAATCTAGAAATTATATGCACTCCCAATGTGGACATCAGAAACCAGAAATGTTCACAAAAATATGGCAGCCATTAATGTAAACTGGTAATTATGTGCACAATTATTTGATATCCTTGCATAAATGCAGAGTTTGCATGTGCAAGCATTTTTTGTCATTACACTGATTTTATCGCTGCCTGAAAAAGTGTTATTTTCATTTTTATATTCTGTCCATTTAGCAAGTAACAGACAGAGAATCTAACTTGAGGCACAGATGGGCTATATAAGAAAATATTGAGAGACTTTTCCATGCAGAATTTGCTCAATTTAGTTTGAAAGTAGATGCAAGCTATCAGTTTAGGAGTTTGTAAAGAGCCTTTATGCAATTATTTGCTCTCCAGTCTAGAAGAAATTTGCAGTTGAAGAATACTGTGATGGTAGGATTCAGATTAAATAAAAAAAAATTGTTACACCGTGGAAATGATTCCTTTCTGACCTTGCCAATTCTTGCTGAATGCAAGCCACTGCAGGGGGATCTGGACAGGCTGGATCTACGGGCCGAGACCAATGGCATGAGGTTCAGCAAAATCAAGTGCCAGATTGTACATTTTGGTCACAACAATCCCATGCATTGCTACAGGCTGGGGGCAGAGTGGCTGGAAAGTGCCCTAGAGRAAGAGGACCTGAGGGTGCTGGTCCACAGCAGCTGAACATGATCCAGTGTGTGCCCAGGTGGCCAAGAAGGCCAAGGACATCCTGGCTTGTATCAGCAACAGTGTGGCCAGCAGGACCAGGGCACTGATTGTCCTCCTGTACTCTGCACTGGTGAGGCCACAYCTCAAATCCTGTGTCCAGTTCTGAGCCCCTCAATTCAAGATGCACTTGGGAGCTGAGAGAGCACACATGACCAAGGGAGTCTTTTTGGGGTCTATAATAGGTTACACCAGCCAGCAAATCTGCCTATGTGAAGGGCTCTAGGAAGGGGTGGTTTTGGTTTTGGGGTTTTTTTGAGGGCTGTATGTGCTGAGGTTTTTTATGCCTACTGCATCATCTAAATCCAAACAACCTATAATAAAGAAGAAAACTTTGTAACACTGCTAATAATAATAATATAAAAAAGGTCTGTCTTAYAAAGTAACTCAAGTATAACTATCTGCCCTTAGGTTAAAAATCGAGAAGTATCAAACTCAAACAAGAAGTTATTACAAAGGAGTCTTGGAGTATGACAGAGGATACTTTTTCCAAAAAGTCTGCTGGCAAACTAGAGCAAAATCATAATGAAAAGAATAACTAAAGGGCTGAAGAACATGCTTTATAGTCTTTCAGGATCTCAATCTATTTAACATGTCAGAAAGATTAAAAAGATAATTCATTTACAAGTGGGAAAAACCTCCAAGGGAACAGAAGTTTGATCACAGAGAGTTGGTACAGAAGAGTTTATTAAGACCCGGCAGCTGAAAAGTGAAACTAGACAAGCCCATTTAATCAACAATGCAAAGCAGATATTTTGGTATTTAGAAGGATCAAGGATACTTGAACATTGGCTAATGATTTTTCTAGCACAGAGAATCAGCAGATAATTTTTAGTAACACTAAGACTTCTGAGGCTTCTGCATAGTAAATYGCCAAATGCAAAAAGAGCAGACCAAGCTAAACATACATCTGTCACTGTGATCTATAGCTATACTGTTCTCTGGTTTTGTACTTCACAGTAATGCCATCTGGAGAACCATCTCACCGAACATTTCGAAAGAGCATAGCTGTTTATGCATCATAATGCATCTGGTTAATAATGGGTTAACATAGCACTATATAAACAACACAGCTCCTCCCACCATGCCCTCCTTCTTCCACCATGCAGCGATAAACCATCTTAGCGCCCTCTCTCTGGTGGGGCTTTCCTTTGGAAATGTGAGCAATCAGGGTCAACTCTCTTACTCCTTGGACAACGGCTTTTAACAGAGTGCCAGGGGAAGATGATGCTGCCCTTTTCTTTGTTTCACAGAGGATAAAACAGGAATCAGATTTTTAAATCAAATTACTCATTTGCACTGGGTTTACCTGACAAGGTGCCAGCAGTAGCACTGGAAGGTCTGCAGGGGTGGTCCCTGTGTGGGGAGGCCAGGTCTTCCTCACCCGGTCGCAGGCGGTGCCAGCGGCTCCAGCGGCCCCAGCACAGGGCACGGCTGAGCCCCTCAGGCACGGGAGGCTGCCTTGACCCACAATGGAATTATGGATAGAAAGAGCTAAAGCAATATGTAGCAATGAACATATAATGCAGAATATTTCCTACTGGTATGCTATGCAGTATGAAAAAGTGAGATAACTGAACTTATCCCTAAATTAAGAATACGTCACCATTCCTTGCTGGATTGCCTTCAGTTAGCAATGCTGATCTTCAAAATGGTTGTAAGGACATTTACCAAGTAAGAGAGCAAGACTGACCTGCTAAGTCTTGATCATATTCTTTCTGTAGCTTTCTGCAGTGCCCTTATGGTAGGCTTATGTTATCAGATTAAAGGAAGGGACAATTTTGACATGCATCTTAATTTTCCTGCTCGATGCAGCTAATAGCTCTCGTTGCACATCAAAGCCAGAGAGACGTGAGAGATACATAACAGCTGAAAACCCGTGAAGTTTTTGTGACACCAAGGGGACAAGTGCACTGCTGTCCTTAACAGATTTGACTGGCATGGTCTGAGACGTGCTTAGATATCCTAATGAAAAGTTTGATATTCACATGGAATTACTGAAAAGGAATTGTAAAAGAGAATAATCTAGAGAAATAAAGTATGACAATATGTTGTTACATAGCAGTGGGGTGAAATCAAAGCATTCCATGTGTTTGGGAGCTTGTCATATACAAGCAATGCAAACATAATCTTACCAATTGCCTTAACAGACTGTTAAAAGTAAAGGGAGAATATGAGCTGCAGGGAAAAGTACTCTACCTAAAGATAAGCAGAGCCATTTCCAGTACAGGTACACTCCCCTCATCTCCAACTGGCCCACTAAAGCATGGTTCCCTGGCTCCAGCACGGACTCCACAGACCGTGGCTGATAAATACATGGCTTTGAATCCCAGCCATTCCATAGCCACTTTTAAAAGTAGAAAGATGCAAGCTGTGGATGGCATTCTAGAGAAACACAACTGGTTGATCTGCAGAGTTGAAAATTCATACCTACATATAGTCTGCCTTTATAAGGTCTTTCCTCAATTCCTAGGCTATTTAAATGAAAACATTAGACTAAATTAAAGCATTCTCTTCCTTGTACTTTTCAGATAACATTTCATATTATCAGAAGAATTGTCCATGGAAGAATTTATCACCTATTACTTGCAATTTCTGTGTTAAGAAAGAGAAATTCAATCCCTTAGTAATTAATTTTTCATTTGCATCAGTGAATTTAGGCAGCTTGCTTTTCCCTTTTTCTCCTGTATATGCCATGGTGTTTCTTCACAGCAACACTTTATAGAGAAATATAGTAGTTATATACACTCACCTTCAGATACCCTGGTTCAAAACCAGAATATCTGTTACTAATTTTGCAATGTATTTAGTCCCTGCAGTTGGTGGAGGTAGTGAGAATAACATTGATTTCGAACTTCTCACACAGGTTGTTTCAGGAAAAGATCACAAGCATGCATGAAAATTACTCTTTTGCTTCTAAACTGTCTTGTTTTTTTTTTTCTTCCACTACTCAAGTCCTACTGACATCACTGGGACTTCACCAGGAGAATTAACCTGCAAGGGAAGGAAAAACAGTTATGGAAAAATGTGTGTGACTAAACAAGGGAGGTCTGCAGAAAGGCAGAAGTCGATATTGGGGAATAACAGATGAAAGGGTGAACATATTGGACCTAAATATTACATATTTATTATTAAAAAAAGATATATCTGGAAATCCCAATAATGGAATAATCAGCAAGGAACAAAGCCCTGGAAGTGAAATATTCTTTCACAAATCATGACAGTTCCCTTTTACTAAGTTGATTTATCGCACAGAACTAAAAAAGAACCTTAATAATGTGGAAAGCAAAACAGTCACTCAATTTAAAAATAAGTCACAGGTTTACTGGAAACACAAAAGACTTCTGACAGTCTTTTAAATACCTACAAGGAGAGTTTGCTCTTCAGAAATTGAAAACTTAAAAGTGAAAATAAAAAAAAAAAACCCTGAAACTTTAGCAAATTATTTTAAAAAGGCAGTTTCTGGATTTAGTACAAATTTTTCTTTCCATCAGTTTATGACAGGATGATTACTTTTTAAGTAAAAGATAAACCAACACTCAGATATGTGAAGACCATTTAAGTCAGTAACTGGGATGAAAGTTTCACGTGCAGTAAAGGATTAAATATGACAAAAGTGTATTCCACCCTAAATATATTGGCTGTATAGATTTCTACTTTTAGTCATTTTGTAAAGGCATCTCACACTTGCTATGTCATTAAAAACCAGGAGTATAATAAGAGATCTTAACTTTTCTRGAAAATATTTAAGCATCTGATTAGTCACTAAGGGAAAAAAAAMCACAAAACCCACATGTTTGCTGAAAAGATTTTAAAACACTCTTGATGAGGGAGGGGGTGTATGTGTGTAATAAATTTAAGTTAGTGACTTTTCACAAGACTAAAATTTGTAAATGCAACTCATGGTGTGTCTAAAGTGTACTTCCACAGAAACACTTTTTTTATATATCTAACAGCAACTGCCACAGTAACGATTTGAGTATTTGAGAGGCACAAAATCTTCAACTATGTGGAAAATAATTACATGGAGTTCTAATAATTCCTTGTGGATTTCAAAGAACCAGCTTCTGCCTTCTTTCCCTTAAAAGAAGGCTGCTTAAAAGAACAGGGAACAATTATTTATGCATCTGAAAGGTATATTCTGCTTACCTGCACACGATCAAATAGCTCCTTATTTCTGTTCTCTCCCAAATCTCAATTCAATATAAAATATGAGTTAGTTCAGTCTTTGCTTCTGCCCAAGGGAAATCAACCCCTGCCCCTCTGTTACATGTAAAGGGGAGATTTTCTCAAACCCTTACTGTTGGATTGGTCTGTCAGTGGCCCAGGAAAGCCAAGACCTTTGTGCCTGACCAGTCTGTCAATGTCCTATTGTGGGGACTCTTCACTGAGCAGTTCACTGGATCACAGACTGAGTTCTCCARGGTCACACCCCAAACAGAGAGACCCCACACCTTTACCCACTGAGAGCAACTGCCAGCACTCTTGAAGGACTCACATTAACAGTTTACAGAATAACACTCTTAATAAAATTGTGACASGTTAAAGAATTAATGGGGATCAATCTGACTGCAAAAACGTATTCAAAACAATATATTAATTCAAAGCTCTATACAGACAAGCTCAATAAATATACAGACATGCCCAATAAAAACTGTTTTGAGACAATCATCCAGTGCTCACAGAGCATGGTTCTTACCCAATGGACCTCCCTATGGGGGAGAAGACAGATTCAGCCCTTCGACTGATCCCAGAAGTTACGATGGACGCTCTCCCAACTCTTCTCCATTCTTAACTCACATTTATATTATATTTTTATGTCCAGGTGGAGCCTGACTGACTTTACCCATACCTCTTACTCAGTGAGGGGTGGTCGTACCTTGGGGGTGGGTATCCCAGTGTAGTATCTGAGATAATCTTGGAATGGGGACATGCATCAGTCCAAGGAGACTGATTTTACCACGGTTGCTAATTCAGAAGCAGGACATTTTCCTTTATCTCCCTTGGCTTCCAGGTGCTGTGCTGTTTATCAACTAGAAAGTACCACTGAGTTCCCTCCTCTGCAAGTGTTTCAACAGAGTCTGGCCACTGGGTCTGCTCTCCACTCTCCATCAAGTCCCCCTTAGTATTATTTGTGGGAGGCTGGATATGCTGACTGCATTCCATCCAGGGACTAGCAACCATATTTTCCCCTGTAATTTCCATACCATTATGTTTTTATACTCTCAGTCATCTACCCACACCCTCCAAGACAAAATCCATGTAAGGTATAGAGGATAGTTTGATTGCTAGACAAACGCACCAACAGGATAACACAAAATTTTGTTCCTACAGCATCTCTACAGATCTACTCAGGTGTTCCAGGAAGTTTTATGCACCCAAACTCTCTGTTTGGGGCATATGTGGGACCTAGAGGAGATTGACACGCTGTACTCAAAATTATTTTTAATTTCTTTCTCTCAGAAATACTTTTTGAGAAAGTAAGGTGGAAATTTGTTCTATTTTCTGTTTAAAAAAGACTATTTTGGATTTTTGACTGTTAGAATTTTATATGCTATTCTTGAAAAGTGCACTAATAGTAACAGTGTGAGATGAAATAATACCCTGGTTGCTATCACTCATTTCATACATCATTTAATACTGACATGTATTCCAAAAAGCCAAATTATACTACATTTGAAATAAGAACTGTTAGTTTAGGAGGAATAAGCCTAATTATTTACCAAGGATGGAATTATGAAAACATAATTTCCATTATAGATTTGAACTAAAATATCCAAAAGGGCTACCTTACCCATTCACAACCCTTAAATGACAAACAGTAACTTTTTTTTTCTTTAAGACCTCAGAAACATATTTGTTTCAAGTACAACATTAGGGAGTTAAGCTCATTATCATAAATGTGCAGGTAAAMCTGCATTTTCTATTATTTCTACTATTTTTAAACAATATTAATTAAAAAAAAAAACCTAAACCAATTTTTTTTCTGGAAGAAGGATTTGGCATACTATGAACTTGTATTTCCCTTGAGTTCACAAACTCAAAAATATAATATTTTTCTCTGTGGTTTCAAGGATGAGCTCTGTTCAGCCGTAGGGTAACCTCTGCTTTACCCCGAAGAAGATTTATCCCATTTCTGCTCCATCATGCTCTCCACTAGCAGAAGCAGAGAGAGTTGATTATCCCTCAGTATCATTTTCTTCTTTGAAACTGAAAAAGAACACAATAAAAAGGAGACAAGTGTGATATATTAATTGAAGGAAGGTGGAAAATTGGTATTTAGGGGGAAAAAAACGATGAACAAAACCAACAGAGCCATAATGAGCTCAACATCAAACAAAAATTGAAAAATCAACTGACAGATATTACCATAATATAAGCATACATTTATATAACAGACTTTCACACTCACTATCTGACAATCCAGCTGTACTCATGGCAAGAACATCTTTTTTTCCCTCAGTCAGTATAGTCCAGATTGGCAGTGTTAGGTAACATCAGAAAGAAATAGCTGCAGAAAAGTTGGCATCCTTACACCTGGGAATGCACCAAGTGTATTGTAAGGAAGCATATTTAAAAATATAAGACCAATAGAGGGCAAACCCACCTGGACATCAGTTTGTGTGTTTCTTTATCTCACTTCCTCAGAAATTAGAGTTTCGTGATTTCGTCAAATGTATTCGCTTATTCATCCTTTCTTTGGGTTAAATATTTTCTCTCCAGAAGGACCACTTGTGTAAAGTCAATAAATCGATTTCCCAAAATTCGAGAGCATGCAATTTTCTTGTGTAAAATTCAAATATTTCTATTAGAAAATGACAGCAAGGCACTCCATGACAGTTCCTGTTTGCATGCTCTGTTCTATGATGAAATTTTTCAGCTACTTTCAGGTCTGATGTTGCATAAAAAGTTGAGGTGTGGTACTGCACTTGTACAAGTACTCGTAGAGAATGCCTAGACATAATGGACCAGAAAGGCGGTTTTTTTCCTTTACAGAAGAGTTTCATGCTGGATATAAAATGGTATCCGATATCTCTTCATTAAAATACAAAGCTCTTCATTAATATGCAAAGAGCTTAATGAAAAAACAGCCGAAAAATTAAAAGCAGAGAACCACAACAAAAACAAGTAGCTCAGATTTCCTCCTACTAATATTAAGGGCCACCATGAACTCCAGCTGGCACAGTATTGGGTTCATTAGTAAGTTGAAACAATTTTTAAAACATGTACTTTATAAATGACCTTTGTATCCAGACTGGTTATATAAAGTTGATAGGCATATCTGGGGTTTCTGAAGAACTGTACCATCGGATGTGTGAAGCCCTCTCACCTTACCAGCCATTCTTTCTCTACTGATTAAAAAAAAAAGGTTTCCTGGCTTTATGTCTGCAGACTGTAAGTTTTTCCTGTATGACAGCATTACAGAAAGCTATTTATCTATGCATCCCAGGGAAAACCAGCTAGCCACAAATGGTTGTTTAAAGGATTACATAACAGTGCTTGCTATAGGCTATTTAACAGCTTTAAAACCTACTATGAAATCTTTTGACTTTCAGAGTGCCTTTATTTAAAGACAGAGAATTTTACCCCTTTGAAAACCACTGCATTATGAAACACAACATTTGAAAACATTGGATACCTTTGTTCACTGTCTCTGAGACTCGGTGACTGGTGGAATTAATGGTGGAAAAACCATCACCAAAAGGAGGAGAGGAGAGGAGAGGAGAGGAGAGGAGAGGAGAGGAGAGGAGAGGAGAGGAGAGGAGAGGAGAGGAGAGGAGAGGAATTTGTTCTGCCTTTTCAACCTTAAATTAACTACACGTGAAGACGTACCTGAGATTCACGCATAGAAATCTCATCAAGAAATTTCTGAAGAAAAGCCTGGTCAGGCTGGAGAAATGGACTGACGGGAACCACATGAAGTTCAACAAAGGGAAGTGTGGAGTCTGTACCCGAAAAGGAACAATCCTATGCACATGTATATGCTAAGGGGTATGCAGCTAAAAGCAGCTTGGCAGAAAAGTCTTGGTGGACATCCAAGTTGAGGACGAGCCAGTAATATGTTCTGGTGGCAAAGAAGGCTGATGGTGTCATCGGCTGCATAAATAGGAGTGTTGCCAGAAGATTGGAGGAGGGGATATTTCCCCTCTGCTCARCACTGGTGAGTCCACACTTGGTGGGCTGTGTCCAGTTCTGGGCTCCTCAGCACAGGAGGGACATGCACATACTGCTACAACAAAGAGCCATGGAGGCAATGGACCGAAACATGTCCCATGTAGGAGAGGCTGGGAGGGCTGGGACTGCTCAGCCTGGAGAAGACAGGTTTTTGAAGGGATCTTTTCACTGGATGTAAATAGCTGAAGGGACAGGACAAAAGGAACAGAAAAAAGGGACARAATCAAGCTATTTTCAGTGGTGCCCAGTGTACAGAATCTGAGGCAATGGGAATAAACTGAAACACAGGAGGTTCCTTCTGAACATTAGGGACACCTTGTTACTGTGAGGATGAGTGAAACCCGTCACAGGTTTCCCAGGCAGGTTGTGGAGTCTCCATCCTTGGACACTGACTGGACGGTTCTTCAAAAGATGTCTGGACATGATCCTGGGTACCCAGGTCTATGCAGCTCCTCTTGAGCAGGAAGGGGTTGGACTAGATGACCTCCAGAGTTCCATTCCAACCTCAATCATTCTACAATTTCATTTGGAGATATGACATCAATGAATTCTTCTGCCTAGATTTTGAGGGCAAATCTATTACTCCTAAGAGACTTAGCATTATAAGTGATCATTAATCGCCAGTAATTAGAAACTATCAGCTTATTTGAAAGCCTCACCAGTCAATAAATTAGCCTATCAGCATTATTGTATTTAATTCTCTTCCAAATAGCTATCAGCTTTCACTAAATACTACCTTGAACTTTTTCCACTATTATAAATGAAAAAATATAAATAGTAACAACATCACTCATTAGTTGCATATGGCAATAAAATAGATTCTTTAGGAGATGTTTACTTGGGTTTCTTTAGTGTGAAGGTGGACAGTTCAACTACATAGAGGCATCTTTATTTGGTCATATGTCTGACAATATACCAGGCTGTAAATTAGGTAAGCAAGAACACTACAGACTTTGGTTTTAGTCTTACAAGTATTTTTAACCCAATGCTTGTTTTTACCTATTAACAACCTTACTATATGCTTACTTGGCCCCAGGCACACTGGCTTTCAGTCATTTGTATGAACTAACATCTATTCTGTCCTTTAGCTTAGCCCGGAACCTGTCTGCAGAAACAAAGGAGATGTGGTGAGTGCCCCAGCAATGTCTGAACAATCCTCTCCAAAGCAAGACATTTTCACACAGTTGCCTCAGCTGCACAGGAACAAATCCCAGAGCACCACAGCACAAAGCAGCTGGGCTTTGCTCTCCTGGGCACACACGTACATTGGTTCAGGAACAGCAACACACAGAAGGCCTTGCTGTGGGAATACTTATACTCAGGTTAGGCTAACTGGAACACTCTGATCCCAGTACTAATTAGCTCAGATGACTCTTCAATGGAGATATTCCTTCTGCAGATGCTCACACCATCAATACCTTCCAAGCACTTTTTATATTTCCTCTCAGGGTCTAATGGGTATTGGACGGCCAATGGTCACAAAACTAATTCTGAGTGCTGAGAATGAAACATTACGGAACATAAAAGTATGAATGGAATTGCACGAGGGAACAGACTTTAAATGGAAAAAATAATGACAGAAATACTAGCTGTTCACCTCTGGCTACCAAGAAGGACAGAATACATGAACAGAGGAAGTAGAAAATTCACTACAAAGAATGGAGGGCCCAGGAAACACCTGCCTGGAGCATTCAAAAGAATGACATAGGCAGTAGATAAATTGTTTTTCTGTCCTAAGACATGGCAAGAATATCCTAATGAAGCTGCTACTAGAAAATATCTGTTATCCATGTAGTCTTTTAGAGCTGAAACTCTTTTGCTGTTCTTTGAGCTGTATCAGATGATTTGAAGTGCAAACCAATAGCACTGAAGTTATTAATTCTGTCTTGTATCAGAGTTTCTCTTGTCCCTTTTCAAAAAAAAAAAAAAAAAAAAGGATGAAAAAGGAACTGGCTTAGTGGTATAATCCATGAGAGATATTATGGACACTGCTTTTCTTCCAGAGGCACCCTATTTTGCTCTATAATTTCGTTCTCCATTTATCACATCAATTGGAGAGAGATAGGAGTTCTGGCATTCACCTACAGAACACTGTGTCGTGTTGCAGTGGGGTCGCCCTGGCTGGAGGCCAGGTACCCACCAAAGCTGCTCTATCACTCCCCTTCTCAGCTGAACAGGGAATCAAAACTATAATGAAAAGCTCATGAGTCAAGAGAGAAAGGGAGAGATCACTCAACAACTATTGTGACAGGCAAAACGGACTCAGCTTGGGGAAATTAGTACAATTTATCACCAAGCAAAACAGTGTAGAATAATGAGACATAAACTCAAATCTTACAAACACCTTCTGCCCACTGCTCCATCCTTTCCGGGCTTAACTTCACCCCTGAATTCTCTACCTCCTCCCCCTCTAATGACACAGGGGGACAGGGAATGGGGGCTGCAGTCAGTTCAAAACATATTGTCTCAGCCTGTCCTTACTCCTTAGAGGGAGAACACCACACACTCTTCCCCTGCTCCAGCAGGGGGTCTCTCCCATGGGAGCTSTCTTTGAACTTCACCAATGCAAGTGTTTCCCAAGGGCTGCAGTTCTCCACAAACTGCTCCAGCGTGGGTCTATTCCACAGGGTGCAGCCCTGCAGGAACAGGCTGCTCCAGCATGGGATCTCCACAGGGTCACAATTCCTGCAAGCAAACCTGCTCCAGTGTGGGATCCTCACTCCACAGAGACACGTGTCCTGCCAAGAACCTACTCTAGCATGAGCTTCCCGTGGGGTCACAGCCTACTTTAGGCGTATCAACCTGCTACAGCAGAGGGAGCTCCACGAGCTGCAGGTGGATCTCTGCTCAACCATGGCCCTCCATGAGCTGCAGAGGGACAGTTTTCCTCACCACGGGCTGCAGGAGCATCTCTGTTTTAGCACTTGGCGCGCCTCCTCCCACTCCTTCTTCACTGACCTTTGTGTCTGCAGGGCTGTTCCTCTCATTCCTCTCTCCCAGCTGCTGATGTGCAGCATATTTTTTCCCCTTCTTAAATACTTTATTCCAGAGGTGTTACCATGGTCTCTGACGGGCTTGGCTTTGGCCAAAAGAGGGCCTGTCTTCAAGCCACCTGGCATGGGCTCTGTCAGACATAGGGGAGGTTTCTAGCAGCTTCTGACAGAAGTCATACCTGTAGTCTCCWCCACTACCAAAGCCTGGCCACACAAGCCCAATACACATACCCATATGGCAGTCAGCTGCGAGCACAATCTCCTTTCACGATCTAATTTCTATGCAGGTCAAAACCTGTACAGACTGTCTGCTCAACAAGAAATTTATTCAGTCATGTTGGCCTGGACCCTTCAGCCAGCAGTCTGAGATGTGCTAAAGAAACAAGATCTTTACTAAATATCACTCCACATAAAAGCTGTTGTTGTGGAAAATGAACTTGTTTGTGCTGGGCAAGCATATATAGTTTCCATTGTATAAATTAAAATCTGTCGCTGACACCAAGTATTTTGTTGGTGGCTTGCATTTACCTTTACCTTATCTGATAATTTCTTCTGATAAAAATAGGCAATTCTCCACCTTTCATTTCAAGCTCTAGAATGATGCTGTGTTTTCCATTCACCTCTTGCTTGTAGATACCCTGTCAAAAAAAAAACCCACAAAAATTTCAATCATGTCATATTCAATTTTCGGTACTATTTGTTTTCTACTTGCTTACTTATCTACCATGTATAGTCCTTGATGACTTTGCATATTTAGAGGTACTACAGCAGGACTTTTTGCAATTACAGAATAAGGTTTGTGACCTCTTTKATCAACATAATATGAAGTGAGATGTTGTAATGAGATAATACACTTCAATGCAAATGGTAGAAATTTAAGGAAAGCAACCATGAAAATGTTAATCTAAAACACAGATCCAGGCTTAGATTCCTTCTGTTCTAATTTACTACTTCAAGCTAATTATTGTATCTTTAAGTACATTCTCTACCCCCTATTAGAACACTAATGTGGAAAGAAAAAAAATCAAACACAAAACAGTGGTTATTTTGAAGACATGAACACCTGCTTTAGAATTAGTATCACAAGTCTCAATTGTCTGGAATAGCACTGCCTTTGGTTGGTGCATACAGTCAAGGCTGAGTCATTTTAAGCTTTATTATGAGCATTCCAGTGGCTAATAGTGAAATTAGACTTTTTCTCCACTTCAAAGGACAGGTTTTACCTACATAGCACCCTGATGCAGAAACAGATTGCTATTTGATGAAGACAGCTAAATTAGTTAGGAATGAGAACATAACCCAAATATGGGGAAAAGCACTGCCATGGTTTCACACCGTAATACCGAGTCTTTGAAAAGATCGTGCAGTCATTCTGAGCCTACTGAAAGATGAAGCTGCATGTTGTCACTGAAGAATGGGACTACTGTACTGAACAAACATATTGTTGTTCTAATGTAATGGAGATATGAAAAGAATAAAAGCCTCAGCACATTGCACTGTTTTATAGATTGTGCTCTGCTTCCTGAATATTACTGGGCACAACACAGAATCTGATCTTGATAGACCTTGATTGCATTAACRGAGGCTGCTACGTCTATTACTAATGGCAATAGAAACTCCTCAGGCAATAGTGAACTTAATGGAAGTTTTACCACTGTATTCAACTGGACCAGGACTGCACTGCCAGAATTAAAGCCAAAAATAAGAGGTCTTGCTCCAGTCACAGTGGTTACAATGAATACCCTTGTGATGTATTTGGTATCAGAGCATCAGTGAAGCCATTCTTCAAATTTCAAATTGTCAATGACTGCTAAAACTTTTACTCCAAAATATTTTAGGGATTCAGGGATTTTTCTTTTTTCAGGAAGGTGTGCAAATGAGTCAGGAAAGTCAAGCATGTTGAGCATGTTTTACTGCAGAATTCCATTTTCAGGAAAGAACTCAAAGAACAGAAATGCAGAAACAATCTTAACTGCCCTTTTTATCAAAGATGAGGCATTGTTTAGCACCTGAACAAATAAATGCAAAAGGGAAATGTAGCTAATGTGGGAGGGAATCTGACTTKTTTTTCACTCCTCTGTAAAGCAGGACTGAATTCCTGGGAAGGAACTCCACAGTGCTAAAGGGAATTTAGAAATTTCAGACCTGGAAATACTGCCTGATGGTTCTCAAAGGGCAACACCGTTTCTTCTACCTGACCTCAATTCATCTGGCTATGAGATTTGTAAGAGGTAAGCATTTTAAATCTGCAAATACATCTCCAATTTGTCCTTCTGCTGATTATTTCTCTAAGGGAAAAACGTGACCACTGTTCGAGTATGCATTAAAGCCAATGTTAATAATATMATTTCAGTACTGTTCAGGATCCAGAAGCAGTTACAGATTTGAGTGTTATCGCCAACTGAGGAATTCTATTAACCTTTACACCCAGACTTCTGCATAAAGTAATACCAACATAGAAGAGAGTACAATAAGAGAAATGAAATTTGTAGAACAGTAGAACTTTTTGAGGCATATTCAGAAAAAATTCTTAGGGCTTAAATACATTTCAGCAAGAAAAGTGCATATGTATTTTGTTCTGCTTTCCTGTGCTTGTGGATTTTTCTTTGGTGTCAGCCCTGCTTTCCCCAATAGCTATCCTTAAAAAGGAAGGTCTCCACTTAACTAGAAATTTAAAYGTATAGAGAAACATGAATGTTTTACTAAGGCATGTTTTCATTTTTTTCTGCAAAGATTTGTTTAACAAGATGTTTAGTTTTGTCAGTAGTGAGCAAATCTCATGCTAAAGCTTTTAAAGACTCTGGTCTCAGGCTCAAGTCTGAAGGAAAGTTAGTGACAAGAGCCCGAAAGTTAATCTGAAAAACTTTACCCAAAAATAAACTCCCGCCCACTTTGCAGTAAGAACTGAACAAATTGCAGAATACTTTCCACATTTAAACAAATTAAAAACCTAAACATGGTGTAGAGAGGAAGAGAAAGTGGCAATTCTTTACTAATTACTGTGTGGAAAATCTGACCATTTTATGCTCTGCTCTCATGTTAATCCTGTGAAAAAAATGTATGTATATTGCAAAATGAAACTGATGTATATTTATATAGACAGATTTTTCTTTATTCCTTTTCATGCTGCAGCATTGCTGTGGGCTAAACCCAACAGGCAGCTGAGCCCACACTACTGCACACTCATTCCCCCCCATTTGAATCAGGAAGAGAATGGGAAGGATAACAGTGAGAATCTTGTAAGTTGAGATTAAAAAAATTTTATAGGGAAAGCAAAAGCTGCACACACCAGCAAAGCAAAACAAGGAATTAATTCACTACTTCCTATTGGCTGGCAGGTGTGTGGTTCTCTCCAGGAAAACAGGGCTCCATCACAAGTTATGGTTACTTGGGAAGACACATGCTGTAAGTCTATGAGTGTACCACCCTCCTCATTTCCATCATATGATGTGGAATATCCCTTTGTTCTTTTGGGGTCAGCTGTCCTGTTTGTGTCCTTTTCCAAATTCTTGTTCATCCCCTACTCAGTGGTGGGCCACTAGGAGAAACAGAAAATGCCTTGACACTGTTTAAACACTTTTCATAGTGTTTGCACTCCTATGTTCACAATACTGTTTTGGTCACAAATCCAAAACATGGCACTATTGCAGATACTATGGAGCAGACTGAAGTAAATTAACTCTATCTCAGGCAAGCCCAGAACAAGCACCTGGGCTGTTACAGGCAATTTTAAAAGTTCCACCAAAGTAGTTCTAGTGTAGTTAAAAAGACTCTTAGTATTGACAGAGGAACCATCTGAAAGGTTAAGAGATAGATCCTGGCACTTTAATTGGTTAGTAATTCAATTTGCTTTCACTGTAGCCATTAGCAACCAACATACTGCAGGGCACTGTCAGCCTGTCCCAGTCCTACTGCTGTGGAATAGCCTCTGGACAGCTCAGGGATGGAGGAGATCAACAGCAAGCCAGCTCAGTCCTTTAGCTCGACCACCTACAAAGTCACGCTGCTGCCTCCCTTGCTGCACCCAATTATTTGGTTCYTAATTCCCTTCTGACCGTAGGAATGTAGCTGCAAAAGGAGGGGAGAATGAATCATTTGTTAGACCTGAAGACCAGACACCATTAAGAGTTCCCTTCTCAGTGGCTGCAAATACAGCAAGCAGGAGAGGAAGGAAAYATGGAAAGGGACTGTTTTCACTGCTGCACTGTCTGGCAACTTTCAGCTCATTCTTTCTTTACACAAAGCTTTTGTCCCTCAAAAACAAAAGAATAAAAGAAGCCTGGCTACACACTGAAGTACACACTTAAAGGAAGAAGAGCACACTTCTAGGATTTCACCTGGAGAAATGTAGTCKTTTTTTTTTTACATTTAATGCAATAGAGTTGGGAGGCAGCAATGTGTTTACAAGGTGAGATGCATATAATGTGTACTCCGATTAGCAGTGGCAACAAGTTCTTTGTAGAATGGACTAATCTATGACCTGAGAAATAAAATTGAAGCATGAAGGATGGGATGACAGCAGGGGCTTTGAAAGTACAGCCACAAAGAGCTAGGGCTGTAAAAAATCCACCAATGACTAATTACCAGTGACTAAAGGCATGCATCCTTGAGAGCTGGAGCTTGTTTGGTGCGTAAAAATCTAACAAATTATTAACCAAGGGAGAAAAACAGTATTCATTCATTCATTCATTCATTCATTCATTCCTAGTAACAAGAGAATTGAATCAGCTCAACTAAAAAGAGGGTTCTTGTTACCTGACCTGAGATTGAAACCACTGGAGATTAGTACCCTGTCTGTGGGCCTCCCCCTTCCACCCCCAGGCAGCATGGACACCCACTGCTGAGCAGGGATTGCTGCTCCTCCATGCTGGGCTACTGCTGCTTATATCCATACCACAGCTTCCTCAAAGCAGGAAAAGCAATGACAACCATTACGAAAAAGCACAGGACTGAACAAAGTTCTCCATCCTCCACATACACTTCTATTGGTTGAACACTGCCTTTTAACCTAGTCTGGATCTGAGATGCAACAAAGTGGCAACAATTTCGTACTTCATAAATACTTATTACCCTAAAGATATGTACTTATTAGCTAGCAATCCCTCTAAAAAGGATGGCTGGGGGAACAGCACTTCTCTCTCAAAGCCATCAAGCCAAACATCAGCATCCAGACAAATAGTTCCACACGTACTTGTTAAGATTTCATGATAWAAATAACACTATGCAAAGAACTGCTATTGGCTTAATTTACTTACAGAAGTAGTCTGGTACTAAACAGATATCACTTAATCCTGGGATACTTAGCACCAGGTTATTATTAAGTGAAAAAAGTGGATTTCTTGAACCCTATAGCTTATGACAACGATTACTAAATAAACAGACAGAAGACAAAGTAGAAATGCTACCAGAGAAAACTCATGCAATCACACTAAGTTATGTAAGTTTATTTCAGCTGTAGCTTTGTACAACACCTGGCAGGTCTCTTGCTATTACATAAACATGGTGAACAATAGAAGTGTGTCTGGGAAAAAAATAGAAATAGAGTTTATTAYCTTGAATCGTTGTGCAAAGCCTTAAATCTCTTGATAGCTGATTTCCTGGGTTTCCCACACTCCTTCACAATTATTTTGGCTCCTCCTTCCACATGTATCTAAACTGTAAAAGYTTTCAGCCATAGCTTTGAATGAGCACACAGTAGAGAAGTACTTGTAACATCCCTCAAGCTCAMATCCCAGGAGTGTAAATATTTTTGTCTTAACAGCTACATTCAAACTGCCTCTCAATTTTTACTTCCATATACCTCTTAGAATGTTACATCTGTTTAAAAACTAGATGTGGTGGTGGGTTACAGATTTTATTTTTTTTTTTAGTATTGCACAATTTTCCAGCTGAGTTTGTTTTGTATGAGACAAGGCTTTTAATAAAGTCTCTTTCATGAACAGTACCTGCAGTTCATTTTAAATAGACTGAGTAACCAAATCTTAATAAAACACATAAGAGACAATTACAATTATTAAAGTATTTAAAATGTTATTTCATGAGGAAATATAAAAGAGGGTGGAATGAAAAGACTGAACTAACAGATCTGATTTCTGAAGACTTTAACATTTATGAAAAAARTCCAGTACTTTCATACAGCAATTTGAGATATTCATAGAAACATCCTCAGCRCATTCTTCAAGTACTCATATAGCACTTTAATAGACAGACAAAACATGCAGAAGCCCATAAATGTTTTTATTTCCTTGTTTGCACAAATTTCCATGCTTATGATATATTTTCAAAAGATAGCAGTAACAATTTAAATTAGGAAAATAAGTAACAAAAAGTCTAAAAGTGCAGGGTAACCACAGCCTTTTTGATGGAATGTCCTTCAACTTTTACTTCATTCCTTCTTTTTCTTACTTTAAGATCATCAGTCTCATCTCCTATATCTATTTTAATGCATCTCTTCACTTAGACATAACTTATAAGGATAAGTTAATAAAACAAATTTAAAGAACAGTAAAGTAGCTAGAGAATTTTTTGGATTTAGTATATCACTAGTGGCCATTTTGGCTTTTCTAATATCTATTATTTTTGCTGTTTTATTGTGTAATACAAATATGCAATCTGTGGTAGCACAATAAGTTGTAACATTGTGGCAAGTTGTGCAGCCAGCATATCYCACATAATTTACTCCAAATCTCATCCTTTTCTAATCTACACAAAGAAAAATGGAGCTAAAAATAAAAAAAAAGTCTACCTTTTTAACTATCCAGAGCTGTACCGCTGAAATATCTCTTTAACATATTCAAATCCAATTTTACTCTGTGTTTTGTAGATCTCATTATAGTTGGAGTTGCTAAAAAAATACCTAATTGATGCTGGGAATTTGGGAGTTTGGGGGTCATGGGTTTCAAGGTAGGGTTTTTTTGCAAGTGAAATCACTGTGTCCCTGCCATGTTTTGAAATCTTTGCTACTCTGACTCTGCCTTAAAGTCACACAACAGTAGCGTGAATCAAGTGAATTATCACAGCTGCATACCTCCTGCAAGTAACCATTACAGAAAAGGATTCCCTTTTCCTGCTTTGTTTTCTTACTTCAAAGTCACTGCCCGTGGTTATTTTAGTTGCTGCAAGAGCAGAGAGGGGAAGATACACAATTCCATAAAGAAAAGTCATACAAAAAGCAGCTTAGAAGACAAGTGTTCAGCTCTAGATTTCGGTTTGAAGACTCCTTTATTCAAATGCAAGTAAACAAACAAACCYGCACAGATGGGACTTCAGTTCTTTTATTAATTAATTTTCTGCTTTCACTTATTTGAGATGTTATTTCCAGAATTCAGTACTAAGTGGTCAAGTTACCACCAGAGTTACTTTGTATACAAAATATAAAATTTAGTAATTCCTYTGTAAATAAATATTCATCAGCAGAAATTATAGATACGAACTACAGCCCTGAAGTGGACAATCTACTGGCAATGACATGATGAGTTAGCACAGTACCACTGACTAGTAACTTCCAAATCCAAGATGACTTGCTTGCAACAATTTGACAGGGTCTAATTTGGGGAACTGCCATACGAACGTATCTCCATTCTAACAGATGGAATGATATTAAATTTTTAAGAGAATAAATTCTTTATTCTATTGGTGAATAGAATTATGTCATCTATCGTGCATGTCTGTAGGGGAGTTAAATCTCCAAGTTGTTTTTTTTTTTGCTTTGAATTTTTGGGTAAGCAGTATAGGAATAATTATGTAATGTTTTGGAATTTACCTATAAAATCCTCATTCAGGTAGAATACAAACCTCATGTTGCAAATTGTCACAGCAGTGTTTTCCAAACTTTAGGCTAGTGTTTACTAGCAGTTGTTGATACGGATACTTTAATCAACCCCAGAAAGTCAAATTGCCAACTTAAAAGAGGTTAATTAAAATAATAGGGATACACARCTCAGTGATCACATACTGTGGATGTCTCACCAGTGATCTGATGGTTCCAACTCCACATATTTTAGGTATTAATACAGAATTACCTCATGGATGTTCAGAAATAACTCACTCAATATTAGCTTTTAATAGAACATCAAGTTTAAAAGCCAAGTGTAACACTTGCACCTATAAATGTCAGAATCTTAAGTAAAAGTTAATGTCCAACWTTATCAATCACTACATACAGAATTTCTGGGATCTTTTTTTTGAAATACACTAAGAAAACCCTGGATTGGTTTCAGAAGGAAGCTGGAAGAACTTTTAATGATTTGAAATAGTTAACATTTGGTAAGACAAAAATAAATATGTGTTCATTTTAGWAAAGATTTTCTCCCTGTCCAAATTTACACAAGACTACTTTAATAGAAGACCAAATAATCCAGCAGATGAAGATATAATGAGACATAGCAGTAGAAAGCTGGGAAGACACCATTACATAAAATTACATAAATTTCTTTCTTGTCTTTACAGGTTACAATCCTTGGAGCTATWTACCTGGAGTTTTGTGCATTCTCTGGTACTGCAAGCTCAAGACAGAGCATGGTTTAGAAACACATGCTCTGCCTTCATGTTGTCACAGACCAGAAAATCCAGAGGCTTCCCTATGCTCTACCATTTTGTAAAGCTATTCAGTCTGTTTCTCTGCAAAATTTAAGCGCCAAGTAAKTTGAACTGGACAAGCAATCTTTTGAGGATATGTTAATTTATGAGTTTGCTAATGCTTTTTGTCTCCAATAAATGGCATAGGGTCATACTATTCCTAAACAYGTTTAGGTGTTTGCTGAACCTTATGTGTATTTCCTTTTAAAATGCGGTGCTACTCTCTGAAGTCCTAATCTAGGTAGGTAATATTCACATTAAAACTTAGACTTTCTTCATTAGAAGTACAATCAAAACGTGCACTTTTTTATTGTCCAGAATCTGTATGAAAAAGAWGGTGGGGTTTATTTTTCTCTCTAAGAGAAAGATTCAAATAGGGTGGTTAAGACATTGGCCTTTAAAATGCCTTTAGAAATATGAGGCATTTTGATGATGTGGAAGAATCTTCCTCCTTCCCCCTCCAAAAAAAACCAAAAAAAAAACCCAAGCAGAAGTGAATCCTAAGCAGTGAATTTAGTASTGTCATATCCAAATCCTTCAGACTACTCAAAACTGAAAATAATAATAAAATGAAAGATCAAAATCCCTGAAATTAGCTCATTTACAGAGACTTACATACTCTGCTGCTAAAATGTCTAAATTATATTTAAATTTAAAATATGAGCCTTAAGACATTTTATTTTTACTAAATTTGGAGGTTTATAGACAAGTTCAATAACTCAATGTAATTTCTGAGAGAACCAGATCCAATTTCATATTTATGATTATTTTTGTCTATGTTTTGGAAATCTGGATCTCTTTAAAAATAGTCACAACATAATCTTTTCAGTTGATCAGCTGAAAATAAATGTGCTTAAATGAAATTATAGGTGTTAGAAGGGTCAGAATATGCTAGAAGAGCTGGATAACTMTGACAATTTGTGTAATACAAATAATGGTTAAATGTAATATTCTTGCGGACTAGCTCCAGGCATCTCGTGTAGCATACTCCTAGAACATACTGGGTAATTATATTTTAAGCAGAGAAAAGGAAACACTAAACCGGAAAACTACGAACAGTAGTGCAAAAACTGTAGGTTTTGGAACACTGCACTATTCTGGTAACGTGTTAGCCAGAAACTGTGAACTCTGACTGGAAAACAGCCTGTGAAGAGTCAGTAAGATCATCAGGAGCACAGAAGGGTTTAATTGAATGAAAAATTCTAGAACATCTTCTTGTGATTAGCTTAGGAAATAGTCACTGTGCAGTAGGTTACATAGAAAGAAGCATGAAGCTAAGAGATCTGTAGAAATCTAAAGAAAAGAAAAAGCATGCAAATACTTGATGGATATTTTCATCAATAATTTATCTGCAAATTTCAAGGAAAACTGCGGTTATTATCAGCCGTTAAGGATTTTGAGATGTGTTGCCAACAGAAATGAAAGGGAAAAGGACATAATTTTAAAATACAGCTTTTTATATGCACTTTCAAAGGCTGATCAAGTGATCCATAAATTATCAATTGAAATAACTCAAAAAAAAAAAAAAATAGTAGTCCTAAGTTTAAGTTTTTATCCCAAGCCTTGTTACCTCTTTGTAAGAGCTGCAAACAATCCATTTTCCCTGTCTCAAAGTGGAGTGCCAAAAAGTAATCCTAATAAGGAAATTCTCATAAGGCCACATCTTACTCTGGTGTTTCATCTTCCAGAAATATGAGGAGCTGTAAGTGGCATCTGTAACTGTCTGACATCTAATTAAACAGATGTAAGTCTGTTAGAACTCACGTGAGATGCTAATATATTAGGAAATTAATAGAAGCAGCTCTAGAGAGCTGTGGCCAGATATATCACTGATTTATTTGACTAAAAATCTACACTAAGTGCCTTTTTCRCTGGAATTAGAGACACATTGCAGTTTTAAAAAAAAAAACCCAACAAGATAAAAGAAATAAAAGAATAAGATTATGGTGGAAAGTAGCTGTCATCTACCTGAAAAGCAGAAGCTGAAGAGGAAAACATAATAATAAAAAAGACATATAAGGAAAAGTACAGCACATTTCTCTCCTCATCTTGATAGATTTTAATCTGTTCTTTGAACATTTATTAATTTTTGTTATAAACCAATATGCAGTTTCTGCAAACATCTTGGACATGAAAGTGCACAACATCAGCAAATTTCCAATAAACTGGGGTTCTTCAATGAAATAAAACACTGACAAATAGTAAAGCCAAGCCGGTTCTTATCATACTACTAGGTCCATATAAAACTTAAAATTCTGATTTTACTGAGCATAATAATGTACAAACTCCAAACAATAGAAGTTCACATGTCAATTGATATCCTCTACAGTAAAGTCCTGTGCGATGTAAAGTCTTAGTGTCAATATTTCTATTTAGTTTTGCATCCTTTCAGAAATTGTAGGAGAAGTGTTAGTATTGTGATGGTGAAATTTCTATTGCAACATGGAATTTATAGTTGCTAGGCAGGAGGACCATATGGAGTAATGCAGTAGCAGTAATGAATAAAATAAAACTGCTAAAAKTTTCTGAAAGGTAGTTGTGTGATTGGCAATTACTCTCACAAGTATTTACAAAAGTTTGTAGCAAAAGGGGATCATCACGGTCCCTGAGTTGATGTTTTATATTCACTGCAAAAGTCTGTAGAATGAGCCGTGAATATCACTGGCAATTTGACTGTGTTTTAACTTTGCTGATTAAAGCACTTAGAACTGAATTTTGCTGGCTCACCAGCAAAACTGCAAAATTGTTTGCTGAAGCATCCCCTAAGCTCAAAGGCAACACTGGTAGCACTTTGGGCATAATGCTTTAACCCCTATTCCTGAACGTGATAGGAATTCCTTGCACCACAGATTATTATTATTTATATGCAATCAGGACTGAATCTACAACACTTAGGTGTTCCATATAGAGACTGCAGATCCAGGTTTGTCTTGCTTTAAACAGCAGTAGAAGTAACACAATTCTGAAGGTAATGCATGAAAATAAGTGAACAAAATAGATATATGAGATATATTGTCCTCTAGGAAGTGTGTGTTTTTGCATCTATGCCATAAAAACAGCTTCCTTTTCTATGGCATGACTTAAGGCCATGAAGTCCATGAAAGTCTTGGAGCTTCTACCACACAGGGAGAGTTTGAGAGATCTGGGATTGTTTAGCATCAGAAAGAGAAGGTTCAAAGAGGATCTCTACGTGTTTATATACTCCAGGAAAGAGAAAGACTGATTTGTTTCATTGGTACCCARTGAAAGGAAAAGAGGTAACAGACACAAACTGAAATAACAGAGAACTGCGTCTAAAAATAAAAAGAATAAAAAGAAAGGAACACCTTTGGTCATGATGGTGATCAAATACTGAAACAGGTTTCCCAGAGAATGCGTGGAGTCACCATCCCTAGAGATCTTAAAAACCCAACTAAACAAAGTTCTGAACACCTGACTCTAGCTGACCGTGCCTTGGAGCAGGGGCAAGGATTAGATGAGATGTTCTCCAGAGATCCCTGCATACCTCAGCTGTTTTGTGACTTTGCGAAACGTGTTTGATGGTGCTTCCAGAGTAACAACTCATAAATGAAAAACAAACTAGGTAAATTTGGTTGCAGAAGGCTGATATAATATCTTACTTTCCTGTATTTTTCTGTAAAAAATATGTCCAGTACCTTCCGTAAAATGCTTTATAAATATTTCATAATACAATATGCTATTACTTTATTCATAGTCACAATGGTGTTGGAGGAAAGAGCTGGCTGGTTATAGTCACATTTTTGTGTGACTTCTTAAATTATACAAACACCACCACCCATCTAAGACTGCAGAAATACTGCATGGCAATGAGGAAAACAATGTTTGTTTTCTTTAGATAATCCAAAAAGGTATTTGAAAAGGTCTAGACAGTTCAATGGGAAAAGCAAGGCACAGTGAAATTACATTTCTACTTTTGTTTGTACATGGAAAAAGTAAAAATGTCACTTTGGCTAAGTTAAAAATGGTTCCGAGTATTGTAAAAATATTATCAAACCAGAAGAATAAAAAAAGGTCAAGTTCATGACTGGATGCTTCACTGCATCTGTTTCCACATGGACTTGCCATTTTATTGAAAATATCAAGCACATAGATCAAGGTTCCACAGAAGTGAATTACCAGACTCGATAAGAAAAAAAGCATCTTAAAAAGTTTGAAGGTTGTTGCAGCACAGGTTAATTGTTTCATTACCCAGGAAAAAGGGCAAAAACATCCCAAGCATTTTCCCCTCAAAAGGCATTATTGACAACACTGAACAAAAAGGTGACTTGAAAGCCACACAGGGATGGAGAGAAATACTCAGGAAAACAATAGTAAAATAGAGCAGTGTCAAACACAACAGCTGTTTATAAACATCAACCCTTTGGTTTGGGATGTTTAATTAGCGTATTCAGATCTCATTAGATTTTGCTTCTTTGGCTTTTTTTCCTGGCAGTATGGCCTGAAGTCAGTGCAAATTAAGTACTCTGAGTGCCCCACGAGATTGGGCTCATAATTATTTCTCACCTTAACATCATCTAGTTCAGCTCAAAACAACTAAAACGTGAGAAAGAGAAGAACATGTTTTAAACAGTTCCGTTTGAATGCATTAAAAGTTGTTTATGGGCATGCCTCAAGTGTCAGGCATCTGGCTCAGAAGTTGTCTATAACATATGCTTGCTATGAGTTGTATCAGAAGCTCAATTTGAGACAAGGCATAAAAAAGAAAATGTAGTTTGTCAAGGGCTTTTGTGTGTACCAAGACTCAGACTACACAAATATTTAAGAATTATGGAATTTTGGTAAGAGTTGTGCTTCATCTGCTTTTTTGTTTTGTTTTCTTTGGAGGGAAGTGTTTTTATATTATTATTATTATTATTATTATTATTATTATTATTATTAACTGCAGCAAGTTATCATACAACACAGAATTTAGTAAAAACTAAATGCCTGTGAGGGAAGTTTAAATAATGCATTTCTGCTTCCTAGATCATTAGATCTTCTAAGTAGTGCTTTGTGCATACCTTACCCATTTGGTACACAAATGATGTTCCAGTATGTCTTGTACTTTTAGTTGTGCATGTTCTCCTGCAGCCGTTATAAATTTAAACACATTTTATATTCCTTTTTTCCTTCAAAAGGTATATACCTAATCAAAATGCTTGGTATAATACCAAGATTGAACATGAACAGAAGGCATTAACCTTGTGTGTTGTAAAATGGAAGACAATAAACTTCTGGTTAGCTTCATGAAAACCAAAAAAAGCAATTCAAAACACTATTCCACTCCAAGATATTCTAAATGGGAATGACCTGGGATTCTTCTCTTGGGAATAAAAAGGCCAAAACAGCAAAAGAATGGCTTATGCCCACTTAMACAAGATGCATGAACAACAGCAGAACATGAAAGTGCAGTTTAATTCATCTCTTAAAGATATATCTACATCAGATGCTGTGCTTGGAAAAGTAGAAGAAATACAGTGTGTTAGATGCTGACATTTAGTGTCTGCAAGGACATCCTAGTCAAATTGCTACCAGTCAYATGCTGCTGTTTTTTGCTGTTTTTCAAAATAGCACTGATAGCTATGCTACATCATCACACACATGCACAGACTGCACTTGAGGTCCASAAAACAGCATCTAAAGAGTAGTAGCAAGGTTATCCCACTCCAGCAGTTTTTTGCAGTTGATGGAGAACACCCTGATTTGCTAAATCTTAATTTGATAACGTGAATAAAAATATGCCAACTATAACTGTTTTAAGGGAAGAGAATAGGTTTTTTCTTCTTTTATACCTGATAGTCTGGGTTTCTCATAGTGGGGAAAAAAACATGGAAACAACAAAATTCTTTCTCCAAGAGCAGAATACACTTTAAATTGTGGGAAACTTGTCAGGAGAATTACAGATGCATCTCATGCCTGCATCAGTCACAGAAGCATGCGCCTGGGTGACAGAAGTTTGCATTGCTTAAATATTTAAGGCAGGATAAGAAGGACCTAATACTGAGAGATTAAGATCCACTAAATTCATCAGGAATTTAAGACAGAATATCTTACAGGATCAATTCGCCACACTCCACATGAATTGCGAGTGTCAATGACAGTACTGTTGTTCACCTTTACAGCTTCTCTAGTTAAGATAGGTCACCACAGGGGAAGGATGCACTAATGCACAAGTTTAGGCGATTAATGGACCCTTATTATTTCTGGCCCATAAGGTTTCAACAGCACAGTACAAAGACTTAATGATCACACAGTTTTGCTAAAGTTGCTGAGCTGGAAAGCTGCCAGCCTGGAGAGCTGCTGATAAACAATTAACAGAACCTTTTTTTGATGCGCTACGAAATTAGGGAAAAAAAAAGCCAAACACACACCTTCGCAGAACAAAGCTGTAAGTAAGCTTAGGCCATGCAATTGAAAAGCTTTGCTGAAGAATTAACRAAAATCAAGGTCAGAGCACTAACTAGTTTCTCCTGTGCATGCATGTGGGCACACACACGCACACACATAATTAAAAGAACGATGTTGCTTACTGAAAATAAGGGAACTGCTTCCCTGAGACTCTCTTAAATTAATGTGATGAAAAAAAAGTGGATAGCATACTGAAACCACCTTGAAAATACAAATAATGGCTTTGTTTGCCACAGTGTATACTTTCTTCTGTATACCAGACTGCAGAAAAAAATTAGCTCCTTTTTGTTGCAGGAAACATAACTAGGTGAGGAAGGGAGAAGAGAAATTCTTCACCGTTATTTCTTCTTCTCCTAAAGAAACAATGAACAAATTCTTAAAATCTTGCCTAGCATGTAAGCTAGAAGTTTGCCAACACCTTCTTCTGAGGAAAGCCCTAATATCCACCCCAAACTAGCAAAGAATGCCCAATAAACAACACGCAGTTTATCCCAACTTTACTAGTTTCCATCAAAATGTATGATATATTTCTTACATTACAGACACTAATGTACCTACAGAAAATAAATCAGATTTCATTTTTAGCTGGTCAACATTAATCACTAAGGTCTCTGTATAAATCAATAATGGATTGTTATTAGCATCAAAATTTCTCAGGTTGTTAGATGCAAAGTTTTGTTAGAAATAAAAATATGGGGTTTTTTTGTTAGAAATGAAAAGATGGAAAAATAAGATACAGGACTATATTAAAAAGCACTGTAAATGAGTAGATTAAGACTATCTAAAATATTTTAACTAAAACATTGTTCATAAGGTCTTTCTTGTACTGACAGCACTGACAACTTAACCTTTACTTCAGATATCACTCCAGAATAAATGCTCTAACATTTTCATATATACCAAAAAAAAATAAATGAAACAACACAATTTTTCTTGAAGTCAACAGTAAAAATAAATCAGATGGATGGACCTCTCCGTGACATATAATCCAAAATTAATTGAGACCACCAACACTATACCTAAGAGTCAAATGAAAAGAAAATTAGTGGGAATTCTCTTGTTTCCCATGTAAAACTCTAAGCTCATTTTTGAAATTCAAGTTTTTCTGTAAGCTGCATCCTAAGCACAGTTAATAATGAATCTTAAGACTGAATACTAAACACATTCTTCCCCATGAAAATATATAAAATAAATATAAATTATATGGCTAAATTCAGTATCACTAAAGTAAGGAGAAAAAAAAAGCAAACCAAAGAAGACACAAACTAAACAAAAAAAATCACAACAAACTGAGGAAGCAGTTTAGTGGATTCATTTGCACTGCTTTAAAGGAATAGTTCCTGGTTCAAGCTGGAGGCCAAACTTATCATCCATTCGCATCAGCACCCGGGTAGGAGAAAAGGCAGATCTGAATTTAGTATGGTTCTCATGGAAGACAGACATGAGCATAATCCCTATGGATGTATACCCTGCGCTGCACAATTTGGCAGCCTGGGCTTGGTCCAGCAGAGCCATGTACCTGAGTACTACTTGTACATCACATGAGGAAGACAGTATTGTGCAAGATCTTACCAGCACTAGGCCCTTTATGGTGTGCTGTAAAGACAGATGGGATTTCTAATTGACTGGGACTCAGTCTGGGTCAGGTCCTCAGCAGAATTAACCAAAAAGAAAAAAAAATAGAAAATATCAATATATAAGCTACTATTCATTATTTATCTACCTCTGAATTTTAACAAACATCTGTAGTGATAATAACAAGTTTGCTCTATTTATAGACAAATAGCCCTCCATAAATGTTCAATTTTACTATTTAGGATATGCATCCCTAGTTCATATACAACACATGTAAAAGATTGGTAATCACTAGGCTATTTTACAGTGAAAAATGTTCAGAGAAACAGTTATTTACCCATTAAAATGCAAATAACATTCCTTCTAACATGAATAAAAGAACAAAAATTATTGGTTAATTCCAGTGCTAACTGGAGAATCAGATCATATTTAAGGGCAATAAAAATATTTTTATTTRCATTTCTCCAAATGTATCTACATCTCTACAAATTAACAGTAAGAGATTACCAGTTTCTTACAGTAAGAGAGTAATTCAGTAAGAGACTGCCAGTTTCAATATTTCATAATTAAGATAAATTAAGACAGATTTTGCTGTATGGCATCCAAGGTGGAAAGCTGGAGTCCCTTTATAGTGAAGGAAGGTCAGATTGTCTGCAGGACACTTCAGACCCTTAAACCAGAAACCTGCCTCCTCCACCACTGACAGCACAGGGAGCTGTGCTGCCTCCTTTAGGCTCCTACACGGGGGAGAGAATAAGTCAGATACCTTGAAAGTACCCAGTCCTAAATCTACCAAATGGAATCTGCTAAAGCTCAAAATAYTTAGCAAACTAAAGGGTGTCTGTTCCTAGGCATCATCTAGCTGTCTCCTGAATTTGAATTCAAACTGGAAACTTCCCTTCAAATGCTTCGGAAAAAAAAAAAAATTTTTATGAAGCAATATAGACTATTTAACTACAGTTTATAGAGGGTATTGCCTATGCAGTGACAAATTAGTTGGATTGGTGCAAAGGAGAATGGCATTTCTCTGATGAAACAGGGAATACAGACTGCAAACCATGTAAACACTATGC
This sequence comes from Amblyornis subalaris, assembly GCA_018881555.1. Taxonomy (NCBI): domain Eukaryota; kingdom Metazoa; phylum Chordata; class Aves; order Passeriformes; family Ptilonorhynchidae; genus Amblyornis; species Amblyornis subalaris. Next base: position 3,116,907 of record JACAXG010000092.1, read on the forward strand.
TTCCCAGTGTATTAGATAGTTATTAACGTTTTTGAAGATGATGTTATATTATAGTACAACCACTATGTTCTTTGATAAACATCACATGAGACTACTGGGTAATAGAGTTGGTGTCTTAAATCATTAACTTCATTTCAGTCTAAATGAAACAATCTTTGACTTGAGAGAAAATTCTGGAAGACATTCTTCTTCTGTTGTTTTGCTTAAACTTAATTTACAACGGGCAAAGTCTGTAATATTATAGAGAAGGAAAGGAGAATAACCTACCTTTTAAACTAGGAATAATTTTGTATTTGGTAATAGCATCAAAGAATATCTTATATTTGCAGGAGCAAGGGATAAAGCTCTGATTTGTTCTTTTATAGAAGTGTGTAATGCAACGACCTCCATTAGAAAACAGAAATATCAGTGCAGCATAAAATACCTGCTAATAGCTATATTATTCTTGTTAGTCTCTTGCCTTAAATCAAATCTCTGTCTTCCAAGATACTACTGCTTTACTGTGAATGCGAAATATATGCAATAAATACTCTGTCTTATGGCACTGGATTATAGGCCGCTAGGTTTTCTGGTGAGAAAAAAATAATGCGAGAGTTGTTCTTCTACACAAATATGATAATCCAGTTTAAGCAATAATTCCAATCAAACAACTAAGTTTCCAGGATGAATAACTTTCACTAGTCTTTTTTGAATTGCATAACTACTCGCACAATTAAAATTGTACTATTTAAAATAATATTCTATTGAGTTAGTTTCTTCCTAACTTAGTTTGAAATAAACCCCACTCTTTTTTACTTTTTCAGACTACAACTGAAAGAGGAAAATGGAGGAAAGAAATGCTGAAGCTCTAAGTCCTCAAAAAAYCAAAGATTTTTAATGAATGTTTTTGGATCTATGTTGCTCGTAGGTTTTTATTTTATTGAAATGCTTAGACAGAAGAAGAGACAATATGTTTCCATATCAGTTCACTTTTACCCACTTCTAACACTTTAGTTTCAAAGTTGGCCAACACTTTATGCAAATGAACCAAAACATGACATGTTTTGGAACTAAACCAAGCATTCTCCATTAGTCCTAGAAAAGTAACTTTCCTCCTTCATTATGATATCAAGTATTTGATAGAATTCCATTTCTGTTTCTACCTTTACTGTCTCAAGAGTTCTTTGTTCAGAGTTTGGAATGAAATGCAGGAGGTGCTGAGATGTTCTTCTAATCAGGTTGTTTATTAAGTTCTTATCTATAGCACAGCAGCACAGAGCGTTCTCTAAGTTAGGAAGGTGGAAAATGGCTTCGAATCGTGAGTTCCAAGGTTATTTAAAGTCTAATTTATCCAATTATAGACTGCCAACTAACATGTTTTTACTTATAATCCAGTGACTGTTCATTTAGCATCTGCATTGCRGGCTTTCTGTACCAATGATTAAACTACTCAGACTTGTGAAGAAGGAAGAAAGAAGTAAAAACCCACACCCAAAATCTTCCATCTTGTTACTAATACATTACTAATAACTCATAAACCGAATTTTCTACATTTCTATATACTTCACCCAGTGACATAACAAATTGCTTTTTAATTACAGCATTGAAAGATTGAAATTTAGGGTTCCAACAAGTATTTTTAATCTTTTCAATATGTCAACTTCTTAAAAGGCCAATAGCAGTTCTCTGAAGGAAAAAAAACCAAAACTCATCTATATTTCTGCTCAACAATAAAATGATCACATAATATGTGCCATTTTGTCCGCAGAGAACATGCTGCTGTGATGGATACAATCACAGAAGCAGGGAAGGTGGAGTGTGGCCTCCACAGTATCCTCAGTTTTCCCTTCCACTCCCAGTACAGACTTGCTTTACAGAATTGACYGCTAATAGAAAGAAAAGATTAATTGATGAGCTGATTTCAGTCATATCCACACTTGAGAAAACTTTCATGGTTTCCACTTCTAATTTTAACTCCTTTGATATGTTCTTCTCATGTAACTTGTCAACTGCACTGTCATTAAAAAATGATGTATTAGATACTATGGGATACAGGACTTGAGGCACAGAAAGGAAGTCTCTGTGGGAGTTCATGGAGGTGTATCTGTCATAAGCATCCAGTCATTACCAGAAACTTTCAAGAACAGTTTCATGACCCTTGTAAAATATGGAAGAACTCAAGATAAATATTGCTAGTGGATCCACTGGTACTTTATGTTTCTGTCGAAGTTTTGGATACTGATATTTTGCTGCTTCTTACAACCATTTAAACTTGAAAAGTATTTTGAGTGTTTTAAATGCTTGATTGTTCAGAAGAAATATATATTAATACCTATCAAAAGCTGGAAAATAAGGAAATAACAGCCAGTTTCCAGTGTACAACTTTAGTCAGAGCTCTCACTATGCACTGAACCACTGAAAATGAAACCATTGTAATGTAGTTTATCAGATGATCAAATGTAAAGTTCTATTGAAAGAACAAATTTCAAAACATAACACTACACTAAGTCATTTTTCTTTCAGAAGCTTCTGAGGTGACACAACCATCAGACACAATGCAACATTTAGAGATTTCCAAATGTGACTGGATGTGATCAAGCATTGCGATCAGTTTACAATGTAGGCTTCAAAAAATTCAGTACATATTCAAAAAAATGCTGCAAAACCTGACAGCATTTATCCAAAAAGGAAAGGAAAGCTATCATTGGATTGGAGATTGTTTCCACTAAATCTATGTATGACAAAGATCCATTTATCATGCATATCTAGATTTAATGGAAAAAATCTTTACAACATTTCAAAAAAGTCTTGATAGTATTGAAGAGCAGCATTCGTTTATTGGAAATATACCATCCTCTTATTTTTCAATTCTCCAGTAAGTAGTCATTTACAGCAAAGACTTTCACCTTCTTAATTTCTTAGTTCCTCAATTAGKCATCAAAATTTCCTGCCCAATTTCCTTCCCGTGCTGACTCTTCCTATTTATTAAACTAATTTTCTGTCCTGATATGAATGCTRTGAAATAAATACTCCTACAACATTTGCTTCTAAAAGAATTAAGTAAAATCTTCAGTATGGGATGCATACCAGATGGCATGAATGAGTTTTTGAATAAACACAATATATGAGATTGCTGTAGCTTAAAAAAATTCAAACATGAAAATTGTATCCTCCTGAAGTTAAGAAAATTGTTGGGGTGTTTTTAGCTGGTTTTTGTTTGTTTGTTTGTGTGCAGGGTTTTTTCTAAGATGAAGGAATATACAAAATCATTCACACCTCAGAACATCATAGTACTTCCACAACACATGAAGAAAAACTTTAAAAATGGCACTTTGAAAAGCTTGGTTTAGGTATCGTATTTAATCTCCTAAAAGGAACCTTGCCTTAATGTTGTTAAAGTCACTAAGATAGTTTTCAAAAATAAAATAAGCATTACAAAGATTATTTTATATTTATAAAATGTTAAGATAAAACTTATTTTGGATTTCAGTAAAGTTTTCTATACTGTCTCCCACAGTATCCTTCTGGACAAAATGTTATAGTAAATAGGGTTACGTCACTCTAGAGCTGTTCACCACTAGGGTCCCACAGAGCTCCATTTTAGGGCCAGCTCTCTTCAATGTCTTAATCTGCAGTGTCATGGCACCAACCCTGCCAGAGTTCAGGAAGCATTTGGACAACAGTCTCAGACACATGGTGMGATTCTTGGGGTTTTCCTGGGCAGGGCCAGGAGTTGAGCCCTATGGATCCCTTCCAACTCAAAGTATTCCACGATTTTATATTGGATTACAAATTACACAAGTGAGGCCTATAACGAAAAGCCCACTGATGAATTATTTTGAGCCAAGTTCAAAGCCAGTGACTCTGGAAATGCTGAGAAAGTTTGTTTCCCCTTTCCAGTTGTTCCTATGTAGGGTTCCTTTAGACCTGTGGACTTGCTCATAACAAGCTTCCATTTCATATTCATGGTGTCACTTTGAAGAAAAGATCAACAAAACAACTAAACAGATTTTTAGTTCCTCAGCATTCTAAACAACCATCTCTARTTTTTCATCCTTGTTTTATATTACCATATAGTAAGATAATATTTGTAGTGATAAACTATCCTTGCATAGTACTGCTTTTGTGATTATAACAAACTTCAGCATTTTATCACTAATAACAGTGATTTATTGCTTCCAGTACTCTGTGGGTGAAGCAATTCATGTTACAACCTTAATGCCACTTCCTATTGTTTTAATTTAATCAGCTGTAAAATAGAAATAATAAATTATGTTGTCTTGCAGCTTATAAGATTATGTATGTCCAGTGGTCCATGAAAAATTCTAAGCAAGGTATTTGGTTCTTCCTTTTCATTAGCCATATACCACACTTATATTGTTAAGTATTAATCCGGGAGAACAAGGCTGTATTTGCTTTACTGTGCAAGAACCTAGTTATAGCTCTATAAAACTTAAACAGCTATAATTAATGCAAACACAATTTGAATGTTAAACAATTTTCTCTTCCTTATTCTGAAAAGAATTTGTGGTCCCGAATTTCATCTGATTGTTGCTTTGCTCTGCTTTCATCCTAATTTTCCCAAAATTCCAAGAACAATTATCTGACAGAAGGATGAGAAAGATAGAATGTTTGAATACTTGTAAACCAATGAACATCTAACATGTCAAACCTATTGATATTAAAAAACTTTTTGTCTTAGGACYGCTTTGCCGTCCACCTCACAGTAGTCACTAATGAGTATTTATGAAATCAGGCCTTGCTAATACTACTGCTTATAGCTACAAGCAGTAAAGACAAAGAATCAAAAAACCAGAATATTTTTACTAGAGAAATGAAGATTAGGCAACCTCTATAGAGCATTAGTAAAAATATGTAAAATTTCATATMACTTTCAAGCAGTAGATGTTCAGAGGCATACAACTCATATTCCAACAGCATTATCCACTTAAGAGTAACCTTTCATTTTCCTCTCTTCTCCTTTTGGGATAGTATCTATATTCCCATTCCAAGCTTAGCTACAGCACTTTGCTCAACTGGTGCTATTCATCACATTTTACAGATTTTTTCACCCTGTGAGTTTTTCCCAGCAAGTCCTTCCACTGTAGTTTTTCTAACCTACACATTTGATCTGCTCATCCAAAAAACTCTTCTCCTCCCATACCTAGGACAACAGTGTTTCCATGATAGAGGCAACCACAGCACCAACATTACGAGGACAGAACAATGCAATCAGGCAAGAGAGGGAATGATTTTGTTACGTAAATACTAGGATATCAGGTGTATGTTTACAGCAAGACGAGCTATAATAAGCCATTGCTGAACTACCTAAGGTGGTCTTCCTTCTTCCATATGGATAACTATTTTTTATAAATCTAACTTAAAATAATTAGCAAAGATTTCCTTTCCCATGAAGGAAAAATCCAATGTGTACTGAAGTCTTGCAATCAGTTTGAATATTTTTTAGATAAGGCTGCAAAGGCTAAGTCTATTTTCAGGTCATGCAAATACAGCGAGTGGGACTTTTATGTGTAGAAGTGACAGTGTATGTTGAAAACCATTCCCGCACTTGCAGGCTATTTAAAGAATTTTGGATTTAAGTTCGTTGCATCATGAACTCACAGGACTGCATCTGCTTAAACTAAAYATTTAACCAGTGTAGAAAAATATTTCCAAATTAAATGTGATAACCATTTTATTCCCATTTTTTTAGTTACAGAAAGAGTTTATCCACACTGTACAAGTCAAAGATTTTCTCTAATAAATGTATTTTATAAATTTGCATACAGTTGACTATATACTTCAAAGCTGCTTGATAACCTTGTTCAAATGAACTGYGAACAACAGAAATATCCCCAATGGAAGACTACCAAGATATTTCAAGTGTATCAAGAAAAAGTCTGCATTCACTTTTGTGTTCARGTGACTTAGGTGTCAAGATGATTTTGAATTAATTAAAGCAGAGAAAAATATGGCCAAAAACTATGCACAGGCTGAATAGACTGTCAATAGACTGAAAAGACTTCTTCATGGTATTTCATATTTCCCATATATGGTGTAAATATTTAAAGTTACCAAAAAAATACCCCAATCAAAAACAGTAGAGTCTGGGGTTTTTACTTTAAAGGAAACTTCTTCATGCTCTCTGATGAATTTATTAGTCTGACTCAGTAATGAGTGAGGACTGGTAAAGTTTGGTTTCTATCAAACACAAGAATTCTAAATTATTTCCTTGCATTTACATGAAATTAAACCAGCAAGAACTGAGACATAATATCCAGAATCCTTTTGCTAATAGACAAATCCACATGATTTAAAAAAAAAATCTAGTGCCATATTATATCCATGAGTACATCTCCTGTAATTTTTGTGAATGTCACTAAATCTTTTTATATTAAATAAACAGCTGTCATACGATGCTTTGACTACTCAGTGTATCAGTAGAATCTAAAATCCACTTATATACTGATTAAAGAAATCTAACAAAGTTAAAAATCTTTTGATATTTATCATGAAGTCACATTTAGTTTTATGAAGTTCGGGATAAAATGGACAAGATGTAGTGTATTCTTGAAAGTGAAATTAGTATTTCAGGTTCATTGAAGAGCAGAGAGACTATATTAACATCCTTCATGATACAGACTACTGTCTCTCATAAGAGTCTCTGGTTCTTCACCAAACAGAACACATTCACTTGTTTGGCTTTTGCAGCCACTTTAATATTTCTTATCATACCCATCAATCTGCAGTGAATTGTTTACTTCTACAAGTTAATTGCATTCCCATAGAATTTAAAACTGAACCATGCACATCAAGAAAAAGGACAGTTGGTATCTGTGAAGACATAAAAGAAAAAAGAAACTTTTGAGTCTTCTTGAAATGACAACTTAATAAAATTTTTGAGTTCTGCAGGATCCCTCAATTGCACCAATTATCTAAGAAATGAACACTGCTTCTTCAAGCAAGATGTTAAGCTGTCCAGGCTATGTAAAAGTTGCTGAGGCACTTCAATTTGTCTGGTAAGATATTTGACAAATAAAATTACTGTGTTTATTTTTTGTTATGATTTAGAAACAAAATTATTTGGGATATATGTTTTCAAATCAATACAGTTCCACAAGCAGATACAGAATAACTGCCTAGATTTTCACATATTGCTGTGACCCTTTATTGCAGCTGCCTTCCTTGAGTGTTACAATTTTTTTTTTTTTTTAATAACCCCTCCACAGGGTATTTGAAAGCAAATTTGTATGATTCAGGAATGCATGCCAAGAAAAACAAAAAACCAAACAAAACATTAAAACAAACAAGCAAACACAAATTACAAACCATCTAGCTTGCCATGCCATAGTATCTTTTAGTCCCAGGTATCAATGTTATTAATACCGTTCTGTAACAAGCTGTCATGATCCAAGCAACTACCATCGGGAGTAGGATGACTTACTAGAAAATAAATGAACCATATCTGAAGAGTCTTTTCAAACATTTCTAAATTTCACAGAAACTACAAAACAAACCACTTCGTCTTTGTCTCCCCTGATCTTTAGGACACAGAGTTCCCTGCTGGAGCATAGCACCATCCTGGCTCTGCAGTTATGGCTGGACTCCTCCTGGTTAYGGCCACGCCTCTAACTGAGGAACCATGGCAGACGTTATCACACTAATGAAAATCATACTGCAAACACAGACATTACTAAAAATATCTTCTGTACACTCWTGGATTAGCTCATCAGCCCACTGATTATATAGTTTGACATGATTCAGGTCCTTGTATCAGAAGGAGACACACAGAAAGGTTGTCTTGATCTCCAAATATTATACATTTGTTGTATCTTTCAGATATTAGAGTGCCCAGGTTTTCCTTAATTCCTGGTCTTCTTCCCCTCAGGCACATCTAACGACCTTTCTTCATTTTCAGTTTTTACTAAGCAGGTTTTCCTCACAGCCCCTAACTAGCATATAAAAAACTGGGTTATTTCCTTTACTCCAGAGACTGCATCCTGCTTTTCAGCCTCCAACATTACCGAACTCCAGATGGCGTTTCCAAGGCACAGATAGGTTTTTGTCCCATGAGTACAACTAAAGAAGAGACTTGATCATAAGCCCAGGCTTCCTGGGCCAGATCCCTTAACTTCCTTCTTAAACACTACTGGATTTCAAGGTATTGAGGAAATTTCCAAATTCTTTTAAGTCAAGGGATACTGTTAGCATTTGACCCTCAAAATACTAGAATAACTTGAGTTCACCTCTAATAAATATAATTGCAAGAAAAAATATACATAGTTTTATAACAATTTTTAATGACTAGCTAGAGCCCTTTCAAAATTCCTCATCCACAGACAAACCTATATATATATATACATACATATGCACTGTTCCTTGGCTTGTGAATCCCTTGGAAGAACGCTGTGAAACACAGGATGAAAAYCACTCATGTAGACTTCCAAGTACTTGGATGTTACTTGTCCTGAATAGTCTGCACTGTATCTGAGATTCTGTTCTTGTATTTGGAGCTTATATTTTGCAAGTTTTGAGAATACAGAAGGAAATGACAGACTTTGGATTTCATTAATACAACTATGTTTGCTAAGTGGCTTAATAAACATATGCTGGGTATAGTTACATTCCCATCAGGAAATGTAAAACACTATTTAAAACAGTGAAATTATCATAATTGAAAGAACACAGATGCTCTTTAATAATCTAGTAGATTGCACCCTCAATGGAAATGTTCATTAATTCTATTTTAAGACAGTGTGATTCACCTGTATGTCAGACAATTATCATTGAAAGCTAGGTTAGCAGAAAGGTTACATATTCAGGTTTGATGACTCCATCCCTTTTCCATTTGACAGCAATATGCCTATTCACTTCCTCTATATCATGTAATTTATAAGCGGGGGGGAAAAGTCAGAAGCATTAAATTCCTTTTCCCCCCCMAAAAAAAGAAAAACACTTCTTAGGTCAGATTGACTTCAGAAACTTAAAATAATTAATACARTGTCATCTGCAGTCTAAAAGAGAAGGTTATGATCCCCACAACCAGATTTTCAAAATCCCAAACTGACTTACATCAGTAGCAATAAGTAAGTGTTGCTAGATTGCTGCAAACTTGAGGAACATAAGAGAAGTGTGCAGCGAGCAACATACAAGGACAGAACTACTATCAGGATTGTCGCTGAGATCATCCATGCTATTTTGTACAGGTTTGCTAAATGACTCTTCAGTATTCAATATTGTTGAACAGAGCCTAATGCAATATGGTGCAAGTCCCTGTTTCAACATTATTTAAGCAATTACTAAACTTCTGCCAGAAGCATCATTTGACTTGTGTTCCTTTTACGTTATATCTGATTTCCATATCCACACTGAAAAGACGTTCAAGTAACTCCTTAGTTGTTGKTTTACAGAAATTTGTGAAAACTCCTCAAGCAAACGTCTGAAGTCATTGGAAGGGGTAGTTCAAACTCATTCATTGCTCACTGAGATGACCAAGCATTTTTCAAATATTAAATCTTTTTCTAACTTGATTTTGCTTATCTATATTTTCTRCTTCCTGAAAGGAATATCTTAAGCCCACTTACAATATGCAGATATGTGCAAAACACTTAAGAAACAGTAATTATTCAACTCCACACATGCATACTATTTTTGTAATCTGTTAAAGCAAGTTAACCACAAACATAGAAGGAACGGAATTTTCCTAAGCTTGTTTTGGCATTTTTAAAATAATTTTAATATATACTTATGAATGTTTTTTTCTGTATATGTAGATATTGTGCCTCCAGATAACATATGCTTTGACAAAATGCCAAAGATGAATGGGGTATCTCTGCATGCCAGGGAGAGTAAGACTTGTTCATTTACTCTTTCAACATTATAGGTGTATGTAGTATTGTACTTAGCAAACCTTGCCTTAAACACTCCTAGAGAAGCTGCTCAGGCTGTCTCAAAACAGCCTCCCACACTCCTACATTTATAAGGACATGTAGTGACAGGACCAGGGGGAATGGCTTAAACTGAAAGCGAGTAGGTTTAGTTTAGACATTAGGGAGAAACTCTTTACTATAAGGGTGGTGAGACATTGGCACAGGTCACCTGGAGGAGTTGTGGGTGCCCCATCCCTAGAAGTGTTCGAGGTCAGGTTGGATGGGGCCTGGTCTAGTGGAAGGTGTCCCAGCCCACAGCAGAGGCTTTGGAACTAAATTGTATTTGAGGTCCCTTCCAATCCAAACCATTCTACGATTCCCATATGTCAGTTCAACAAAGATGGATTTATACAAGTTTATGCTATTCTCTCCTAGACCACTGTTCRTTGCTGATGTCCAAATGAAAGAGGATTCCTCTTGAAGGTCAGACATTCAAACCACCCCCCCCAGATTACCTTCCCAGTGTCCTAATGAATCCAGAATAATCCAGAGATTATTCGGGAAATAAAAGCTTGTTTCATTGAGCTGTCACTATTCSTTATCTTCCCCTCTAAAAGATATGGCTTATAGCAACCTGACAAAAGAACCAAGCACACTCAGAATGGAGTAAGAATAAGCCTTCTGCATAGCTCAGTCTGATATAGAGCTGGGGATCCAACCATGAAAAGCTTTTCTATAGAAACTCAATGATGTGTTACAGTTGGTTTATGATAGTAAGCGCTCCTTTTTAATTTTTCTTATAAAAAAATTTTATTCAGGTATTTCATTGCATCACAAGGTTAATGCTTTGCTTAAAAGGCATAAGATATCCAGATTTAATAAATGTTAAAAGACAAAAAACACAGCACAGTTCCATCACATTGCCCTCTCAGATAAAATTAAAAGTAAAATTCAAGGTGAAGTTTGACATATTCAGAAGTTGTAACCACATTGATTTTGTGAATAACTGAAACTAAGACTCCAGAAAGTTGTTGGTAAGGGATTTAAGTTATCTTATTTTAAACTTTGCAGTAGTACACTGAGACCAAAATAAAAATAAAATATAGCTATCTGCTCTTAACATAGCAAAAACCAAACAAGGAAGAAAATGGAATGGGTCTGTTTTATGCTTTCATGAACATATTCAAGACATTCACAATAACTTATAATGGGTTATAAGCCTGATTGACTATATCTGTGTCATTCGTATGTTTCAAAATTCCACAGAAAAAAAAGTGAAGGGAAAAACATGAAAAAAAAGAAAAGGAAAAATTATTTCTCTAGCAAAATAAAAATATTTACTAAGATCTACTGAAGACAGGAGCTACAGGAAAATGCAAAAAAAATCAGGGAAAACCAACCCCAACTTGAATCCCAAAACTCAACCATAAAAACCTGAAGAGTTGTAATATCAAAGAACAAAATGTTACAGAAAATCATAAGACTTTTTGATTGGCTACTGAAGATTCATGTAATGTCCATGTTAAGGTTGGAGMAATTGCAGTGCTGTACATGAAAAGATAATGTGTATCCAAATTACATCAATAAATAAACCTCTTCAAAAGTATAGGACAATATAATTAGTTTCAAATGAATGAAAATATAAATTAAAATCCAAATTCTGAAAAGTTTTGTCATTCTCATTCATGGTGTGAAAATACAATATAGAATGACATGCCTGAAGTGAGTGTCCTTTTGATACCTCCTAGTTTACTAAATATAAGATGCAGTATCAAAAGGAAAAAGAGTGAGCCAATTATCCTAGTATTCAGAACAAAGAAACAGCTGTTTTCAGTTTCTCTCAGTGATCCTGCCTAGACTAAGCACGTTTGGCTAAAAGAAAGAGGAATCAGAGAATATGTTATTACTCCAGGGAATAGAAGTTACCTCTAAAGTTGCTCAAATACAGTTGAGCATTAACAACCAGTCTGTAGGCCATTTTTAAATGTATATCTTTTTACAACATCATATCTGAAATGCAGAAGGGTACAAAAACCCACCAAAAACCAAAATACAGGAAACCCTCCTCTGAAATAAAGAAACCTACATTCTTGTAGCTTTTACTGGACTTATSTTTTTTGGATAAAAAGCTAAAAATATTTAGAATCTTGGTAAATCTTTGTAGCCTGAAATCTCTTGCTGAGCCTCTTTCACTTCAGAAACAACATATTCAGAATCCATATGTAGAGTACTATAGCCAGTAATGCTTCTCTTTCTGTAGCAGAAGGAAGAAAGGGTGTATGGGGAACAACAACAACAAAGCAAAAGAAATTTTAAAAGTCCCAACTCACAAACAGAGACTTTTTTTTTTTTCCGTTGAGCCTCACAGGTGAAATCCCCCCCTTCCCATTATCCAGATAGGAAGTGAGACAGAGTGAGCACATGTGCAAATGGTGAGGGTCAAGGACAGATCAGTTCTTTGGTACTACGGTCTATGTGACCTAGAAAGAATCAGACAATTTTAAATAACAATCAGACACTCTCGTTTCTGAACACAGTATTACTGATGACTGCAAACATTCTATTAGATGCCCTCAAATAAACACATAACTGAAAAATTGCTACTGATCAAAGGGATTATAATCTTGTATTGAAAGAAAAAAACTAACCAAAAAATGCTTGGATTTTTCTAAAATGAAGTACAAATCACATCTTGTAGGCTTCTGTCTAATTCCTGTGTAGTCATTAATTCTAGCAAAATTAACAGAAATAGGAACAATTCTTTTAGCTCCAATCCTGTTTTGGTGAAGCAAATATAAAACATATCAACAGATATTCGGAAGAAGCTGAAATATCTGTTGTTCTGCTTATTACATATATTTGGGTATATTGAATTAATATTAAATTTCCTGGCTTGTTAACAATGCTATCACTTTATTAGTATAGATAATTTGCAAAGCAGCCACAAATGTGAAGGCCTAGCTGGGTTCTCAAAAGAAAAAACAACCAAGAATTTGGTCTTTCAGAAAAAGAAGCTTTCCTTATGAAAAGGAACTTTGCAATAATATCATGACCTTGTACATTCATTAAAAGAACATTTCTCTTTTTCTTGACAAAAAGCATGAACTGTACAAGAAACAGCAGAAGACTCAGCAGAGACAAAACCACAGGCTTAATATCTCACAGAGATATTAAACTGTGTCATCATTAAGATTCTTTAATAATGTTGGTAACTCAAAATTAAACATGATAATACTAGTTACAGGTTTTTCTGCATAAATGCATTGCCTCCTTTTCCAGCAGAATTCCGCAATGCCCAACAGGACTTTACCCCTGCGGACTCCTTGGCTCTCCTATCCAAATTTTACTTTTTTGTCACTTTAGGGGTTCCTTAAGCCAAGTTATACTGCCTGTAGTGACCATTACTGCACTTCAGCATACCAGGCCCTGGTTAGATAGCAGTGCTCCTTTCCTTTCCTCTCCTCAATAACTTTAAGTTGTGAATTTGATCCATTTTATTATATCTCTCAAGATAACCTGATCTGTAGAAACATAAATAGTGTTCCTGAGATGGCCGTGCTGATACAACTGCAACTTTTGGTATGGCTGCGTACAGGAGAAAATGCTTGAAATCCAACCGTGTGGCTCAAATACTCCAATAGGAGTACTTGCAACTCTGTCAAAATTCTGAAAGGACTGTGAAAGTGCAGGACATCACAAGTGCAGGGAGCAATACACAACGCCAACAGTATAATGCTCCTAACTGGCACAGCCGAAGAAAGAAGTCAAAAAGGCCATCAGACATAAAAATCAGCTTTGGTGGATAATTGTAATCTTGGCTGACGATCTATTCCTCTTGCCTCCAAAGTGTAAGAAGGTAATTTTCATATAGACCCATCTTTTGTTGTAAAATCCTCTTGGTGAGTGCCCCACACAACCGCATGCAACTCAAGTTCTCTCAGTGGATTTTGACACTAAAAGTCCATCAAAACAAACATCGAAGTAATAGTTAATTACGTCCATCTGTGTATTTTTTGGTATTACAATTCAGTTAAGGCTGTTAATAACAGCTCAGTTTTAGACCTCTATTGTCTGCTGTTCTTGAAAGTTACAGTTTCAGGCTGTTTGTTTCAAGAGGAAGGTTAACAACTCTCATGTCCTCAGCTGTRGAATGACTAAATCTCAAGGTGATTGGGCAATCAAGTTCTTCACATAAAACAGAAACTCATGAAACACCAGGATCTGCTGAAATTCATGGTAAAACTAAATAAAGGGATTGTGCAAGAGCTCTATGCCAGTGGATTTCTAGTACCCCAGGGCATACAGCACAATATACTGTAGCCCTATCAGATACACGGTAGCTAATAGAATAAATGCATTTAAAATGAGATTACTCATTTAACAATTCTCTACTTTGTGYTCATTTTTCACATAGCAATTATCTGCAAATATAAAAAGGAGAATTACAGCAAAGTGAATTCAAATTGCACTGCATGAAAAAAAAAGGTAATTCACTGCTATAAACAAACCCAAGATCTCTAAACAAATTAGCTTTTTCTCTTATATAGAGGAAAACTACCACTACTGTTAATTCTTCTCTCACCCCATGTATGGAGAAGACCAAGATGTCATTTGAAAACCCACTCTGTAAATAAATGACCTCTTCAATTTTAGAAAGACTGTCAAGAAAAGATGAGCTAAAATGCAGATTATAACAAGGTGATGACAACTTCAAATAGAAATAGCAAGGCATGATGAGTGATGTATTGTGTGAATTAGATGATTTGACAGTTTTGAGAATCAAAAGAAGTAAAATTTTGCATAAGCAACAATGTGAAAACTCTACACAGTGCTGCTTCAGGCTATCTTCAAGTAACTTCAGACTATCAACAATATTCTAGCACTATTAATTAAAAAATTCATTCGTGTTACTTTGTGTTAATGCGTCACTGTTACTTGAGTATCAAACCCAATAGTTCTTTAACATCTTTTAAAGTACATAGGAAAAGGACACAGAAGTGTCCTCTTACTGCAACAATATTTCAAAATAGTGCTCAGTGTCTCCTTCTATAAATTTTTAAGATGAATCATGGAAGAAATATACAAAGAAGAAGGCTGGTGGAAAAAAAAGGTGTATATGACATAGAGGCAAGAAAGACTACAATGAATAAAATACTTAAACATGCCAATAGTTTAAGGCAGGTGCTTGGACTAGACTTTTCAGAGATTCCTGCAGAACCAAGTTAGGCACATGGGTATAGGATTTTTGCTTAGTAGACAGATAAAAATGTGCTGTTAAAAGTTAGAGCTACTAGTAACATGTACTGTAAAGTATGCACAAAATTTACAAATTGTTAGTGTATGTGGTTTGTCTTTAAAGATTGATTCTCAAATTATACAAATGACAATTAGTCAATCTACTGATAAGGTTTTTTTCAAAGACTCTTTCCACCCTTCTCCATAAGGAGATCAGGTTCAAAGGAGAATTAGGTCAGGATCAAAGGAGATGCCAGTGTGGGTGCTCTTGTGGTAGGAGATACAGACTACGCATGAGAATAAAATTCTTTTAAACAATGTAAGAAGATCTCTAAATCATAGACTCTGTCTTTTAGGATGCATTTTCATCTTCCTGCAATCTACTGGAATGGCAACACAGCTAGAGCCAAGTAGCTGAGTTGTTGGGGAGGTGTCAGGGATAATTCCTTCATACAAGTAATGGATGAGGCAAAGGCACAGTGGATCTGCTATTCACTAACAGGGACAAACTGATTGGGAAGATAATAATCCATGGCAGCTTCGGCTTTAGTGACCGTGAAATGGAAAAGCTCAAGATCCCCAAGGGAGGGAAGTGAAGGTATCAACAAGCACACTGCAGATCCTGGGCTCTAGAAGTGAAGAATTTAGCTTAATCAAGAAATTGGTATGAGTAACCCAAGAGAGACAGCTCTGGAGGGAAAAAGAGCTTGTAAAAGGTGACAGGTCTTTAAGAGCAATCTGTAGTTCGGTAATGGTCCCTCACAATAACCAGGTAAAGAAAGAGATTAGCAGATCAGTTTAACAGAGAATGCATGATGGTGTTTCAAAGCAAAAACACAGTCCACAGGATKGGAACAAGCTTGTAGCAGGAACAAGCTACAAGGGAGAACTATAGTAATACTGCTCAGACAAGCAAGGACAGTGTGAGTTTCCTCACACTGCCAAGGCTCATCTAGAGTTGATCCTTGCAAGTGATATCAAAAACACCAGAGCTTCAAGTGCTCTATGAACAGGAAAAGTCTGGCAAGAGAAAACATGGCTGTATTATTCCATAGGTCAGTTGGCTGAAGAGAGAGCAGACACAAATAACACTGAACTACTTGTCTTGCTTGCAACAGCAGCCTGCCCATAGCTGTGTGCTGGTTACTGAGAAGATGGAGATTGCCTCTTCATAGCAGCACTTGGCAGATGGACACGAGTCATGGCTGGTCAGGTGTGGACATACAAGAAAAAAATTTCACCTAAGGAAAGTGGAGTGGGTTGCCCAGAGAGGCTGTGTGGTCTCAGTCCTCGGAGGTTTTCAAGACTCAACTGCATAAAGTCCTGAGTATCTTGGTCTGACCTTGTAGCAGTCCCAGAGCCTTGCATGGGAAGTTGGACTAGAGAACTCTTGAGTCTTTTTCAGTCTCAATTGTTCTCTAATTATATTACAGGAAGAAATAAGTTTGATGAAGTCTTTACAACACAACAGACAGAACATTGTGCAAATAAAACTATTTTCCTTATTTTAAAATTCTGTGTGTGCACTGATAGACGAAAGGGGGTTCTGATCAACTCCCCAGCTGTGCAAAGAAATGAAAGCTGAAGATTCAGACCTTTAAAGAAATRCATTTTACAGTAATTTCTGAACTGCAGTGGGAGAAAGTGAGTAATTGTACGTAATATTTAGAGTTGTGGCATACATTTTTTGAAGTTCAATRGATATAATAAATAGCTTGTGAACAACCTAAATGAGATGAGCACAGCTGCTATAATAGATGTGTTTTTCAATCAGAGACTTTTGAATCAGACACCTAAGCAGCTACTTCCTCAAACAGATGCGATTTTTCTAATACTCAAGCTAAAAATCAATCAATTACTGTAAGACCTGACCTGGATAAATCATTGTTTTCTCCTCCCTGAAGACATTGTACAAAACACATACTATTATGGCAATTGAGAAATTTAATAGTATGGTAAACACCACTACGACCTTTCTATGCCTTCAGGGAAAGCTGTAAATATTGGATCAAAAGGCACTCATGGTGAGCTGTTAAGAACATCTCAATARTTTCTACTAATAATACCAATTTGTGAAAGAATTTCTAGAATGATAGTGATGAAACTCTCAGTGACATTGGCCAGAATTCCTTGTACAATATTAGTGGCAAATAATTCCAAGAGAAGGGAAGAGAATAAAAAATAGGCAAAAAGGGTAAAATAAAGTATAATGGAGGAAACAATTGATTAAATCTTACTGAAGACATTAATTCTATTTATAAACATCACAGTAAGGTGGAAAAACGTTTGTAACTGAAAGAAAATTCATCAAGTGCAGCAGTGAGCCAAGTGCATATTGCTTGTCTGGAGCATACCTGACAACAAGAGCCAGGTAGTGGCTTTGCATAGTACATGATATCACACTGTGGGTTTGCCAAGGACAGGAAAGGATTGATGGAAGAAACAGTAGGTGAGGTCTCTGAAGCCTGTGCTTTCAGAAGTAACAAACCTCAAGTTTCAGCATCAGTTACTTATATAACTGGGCTCATTTTCTGTTTACAGGCAACATTTTAACATTTAAACATTTAAATCAACATTTTCCAAATCCTAGGAAAGATGACTGCCTGTCAGGAGAGAAAAAGAACAAGCAAGCTATCCAGGTTCATGGTTTCTCTTCTCTATTGTAACATGACAAGTAAGCTCACCTGGAACAGAGAGAGCAGCAGCAGAAATACATTTGAATAGGTAAATGTAAAGTGAAACAGAAGGGAAATGTGCATGTGTAAGTGATGTACATATGAAATTATGAGCCCTGAGCTGACTAGTGGGCACTGTGGGATTATCATAGCTCTGTAAAATCAGCAGCTCAGTGCTCAGTACTCAGTAGCAGTCAAAAAACCAAACAGAAATTATTAGGAAAGGCATAGAGAATGAAACAGAAATGTTATTATACTGCTTTTAAATCCTCCAAACTAAGATCTGGTAAGACAGGAAAAGGTCCAGAGCATGTTGGTAAGAACGTTCAGTGGCAATGGACTATTCCCGCATGAAAAGCAGCAGACTGGCTTGGAATCTTCAAAAGACTCTTTTCTCTTGAAAAGAGAGATAACAGAGGACTATAAAATCAAACTGACATAGACACAGCAGACATGCAGAAATTGCACACTGTCTCTTCCAATATAAGAACTGGGGGCATAAAATGAAACTAGTATAAGCCAGTTTCATAACAAAGGAGGCAGTTGCTCATGCAATGCAAGAGTGCCACAAGATGTTGTGAATGCTGAGTTTACAGAGCCTCAGGGGTAAACTGTAACATTACACTGAAGCAAAACAGTCTGAAACCACATTTGGTTCAAAAAGTTGTGTGAGACAAAACCAGTTTGAAATTGAGAACAGTTCAAATGAAAACTGTTGTATGCCCTTATTGTTAGACATTTGCTCTATAAACTCTGATGGGCACAGGTTARTAGGCTAGATGAATCTTTGGTCTGGCCCACGACAAACTCTTTTCTCATCTATTAATGCCCTTTTCTGAACCTCAGTTAATGCATCTCCTTTGTGCTCTTAAATTGTAGTTGAACAAAATCAACATTGACTATTCAAAGTTCATATTATATCTGCCATGTGAAAATTTCCTCTCTGTACCATTTCACTAATGAAATGAAACAAGAAGTCCCCCCATATCCACAGCTCAGAAATTACTGTTTTACCAGATACACTTTCTAATGAGTGTGGGATTGACATCGTTTACTTTTTGAACCTTTAATTTTTTCCTACTCAAATACAATGGAATCCTATTTTACTGTATAATATGCATATATAYACTAAAGGATAGCTCTTTACATTAAAGGGTTTGCCAGCTGAAAGTCATACAGCAGGTGTGGGTATGTATATAGGAGAAATCTCTACCTGCATAGAGATAGAAAGCAGATAGATAACACCGGATCTAATGTATAACAAAGCAGATGACCTAATCAAGCTGAACCTAGTTCTGTACACAATTTCAAGCCACTGTAGCATGAAAAGTGTCCTTTTTTATTTTCTTTCTTCTCCCCAAGGGGTCCATGAGGTTMATCTATGAGGAATTTTATATAAATTCATCCATCTATAGCCTGTTAAGGTTACTTCGTCATGAAGAYCACAGCAGGAACTAATTTCCTTATCTGTGGCGAATAAATTTCCTTATAACAACAGTATGTTTCCTGAACCYATTCAATCCATGCTAAAGACAGTCAGAACCTGAACTACCATTTTTTCCTATGTGGGTTACTTATACTGCATAAAGTAATTTTAGTGGATCAGCTCTCAGGAGGTTTTTCTCTATATGCCCCACAAAGGATGAAGAGAAGAGTTTGATGATGCAGAGAGAGTCAGGACATCTTCCACTCCAATATAACAGGTGATCTGAAAATAATGAACTTATAGAGACCACATATACATTGCTGTGCAAATTCGTTTGCCGTTTTCTTACCGCAGAGAGTGCTCAAACAGGCATTGTGGGTTTGAGGTGAATGAGAATCACAGAACGGTTGGGGTTGGAAGGGGCCACTGGAGATTGTCCTGTCCAACTGCCCATGCAACGCAGTCTCACCTAGAGTAAGTTGCACAGGAKTGCATCCAGGTGGGTTTCAAATACCTACAGAGAAGGACATTCCACAACCTMTCTGGGCAGCCTGTTCCCCTACTTTGTCAGCCTCACGGGAAAGAAGTTCTTCCTCGTGTTCAGATGGAACTTTTTGTGTTTCAATTTGTGCCCATTGTCCCTTGTCCTGTCACTGGGCACCATATAAGTGAGATACAATATACATAGTGTTTCAGAAATGTCTTTGTGACTTTGATTAAAAAAGATACTCTAGTCCTTGGAAATCAAATTTCAAGGTACATGGTTAATTTGATCTGAGTTATTGATCTGTCAGGTATAAGGCATCTTGCCTTAAATAAAGACCATTACTGATACACACAGTGGAAGGGGAAGTTTACTACCAAGAAAATAAACTAAATTGCACTAACTATGGTTGACTGAGTTCAAATTGAATATCCATTTAGGGATTCAGATTAAAGGGATACCTACTTTTGCATGGCATTGGATAATCAGAGTATCAACAGAAAACAAAAAAAGGAGTTTGGGAAAATAGGGCATAAATATCTGTGACGAGGCATTTTTAAATCGCTCCTAATCAAAATTTGACCTGCAAATATTTTTAGTTGGTTTTTCCATGGAAAAATTGCACCATTTGCCAAAAGCACAGAGATCTCAAATGCATTACTTTCGTAGCAGCTGCACACAAACAGGAAGCCTGGCAGAGAAGAGAAACTGTACAGCTGCTTATGCTCAGAAGATGGCTGAGCTCACASGACAGTTTCCTTCAGACATCAAGCACCCAGTCAGGAAAAAACAGAATTGTGCCAAAACGTGTTTAATACAGAATTACACCTTATCAGACATCAGGACAACTAATCATGCTTTATTTCTAAAGGATAGTGGGCCTAGCAAGTCACATCAGTAATGATAGTGTTTCTTACTTACAGATATTAATTCCTTTACAGGTTTTGAAGTTCTTGCTATAAAATCATAAAATTCTGATAATACAGAGTTCTGTCATTAAAATCTTAGGGTGTGTGGATAAATGCCTTTAACCTGAAGAAAAAGAAGGAGAAACAAGAATATTCTTCCTTTCTGAAGATTTTTTATCTCCCTCAATGCTGAATACAAAAGTAAAGGGGATAAAGGTATTGCAGGGTTGACAAGGACTTTCCAAGAAGAATATCATCMTAGTCTCTTTTTTTCTACTACACTGTATGATGTGGTGCTCTGAAGAATTACSTGAGAAAAGCTAAAACATTCTTCCTCAGGTAACAACAGTAATATGGTAATATAGCTATGMTTGTGTGAAGATCTGCACAGTAATTCACCATGGTTCTGGCATGGGTCCATACAGTTGGTGAGTGCAGTTGAATCCCTGGAAGGAGTATCTGCTTTAGTAGTTCATTGAGCCCACTAATCAGGAGATGGTACTTCCCAACTGTTTGGAAGGAKAGAAGACACCCACTGATGCCCAATGACTTTGCAATTTTGTGAGATGTAGGAATTGCCTCATTTCATTAGTACATTTTGTTGACACGTCTTTCCAAAGGCGTTCATAGTTTTCAGGGAATGGGTGCACAGAAACCTGAATATAAGGGCTTTACCATGCTATGAAAGAATTCCTTTCAAACCTCAAACGAAAAAATGTGTGTAACTTGATAGCATTCAACCCGTAAAGGTCTCTTCCAACCCAAACTATTCTGTGATTCCATGCTGATGACACAGCATTTACCATATTCTTTTTCTGTTTCTTTTTTTTGGTTGTTTTTTAATGAGAATTCAAAATAAACAGTCTTTATTAACAGCATCTGAACAGATAATAAATCTTGGGGATCTATCATACGTTAATTAACGTACCACCTATTTCAGTCTACCAAGTCACTTTTGATCCTAGTGAGCAAAACAGAATTATTTTTTTTTTAACTAAAAAAGAGATTCATAATATGTAGAGTTTTATATAATCTAAGACAGTATATAAATGCTAAAATCTTCTGTAGTGAATATTCCATGTCAAATGGAAAGGAAAACTGCAATTTTGCTACTAAAATTAAGAAGAACAATAGAAACAAAACAAGCTAACACTGAAAAATGTTTTTACTCTTCTTAAAGAGAGAGCTGAAAAATATGTAGGGAATTAAATACAATGCAAGGAAAACAGTGGAAAAAAAATRCATAGGTAACCATAATGAATCACAGAATCGAGCAATATACCTTGAGAAATCATCCAGCTCACACACTTTCCAAAGCYGTGATCAGTGAGAAAAAGAAGAGAAAAATCACTTCAAAATTTCTGAAAACTGCCTTGATGGACTTGCATGAACAAATAGGTTTTCTAAAAGACAAAACTATCAAAATTAATAGCTCTAAGAGAACAAACAGGAAAGCTGAAGAAGCTGAAAGAAGAAAAGTGTGACAAAGATTTTTGTACATGGTATTTTCCCCAGCGTATGTAACTAATRTCTTATTTTTGGCAGTGTCTGACTGGATATCAAGTATCACTGAAA
Organism: Amblyornis subalaris; assembly: GCA_018881555.1. Taxonomy (NCBI): domain Eukaryota; kingdom Metazoa; phylum Chordata; class Aves; order Passeriformes; family Ptilonorhynchidae; genus Amblyornis; species Amblyornis subalaris. The sequence continues at coordinate 3,139,058 of JACAXG010000092.1, forward strand.
TAGCATGTCAGAGCACTGATAGGAAAGCTATTTCTTTTTTGTTTTCCCTGTGCACTGTGCAGGTAGGAATATTTGATTTCATACATCATTTGCAAATTGCTGTGGGGATTCCAGAAAGCCAATTTGACTTTACAAAACTGATGAATGAGAAAAAAAATACTGCTGGTTTTGTGTCTGTTTCTTTTGGAAGCTGCACGCCTGGGACTCTGGCACACTGGGCATCGTTAATGATTCATTGTCACAATGCCACAGTGAAAATGCTGAAGCTTCTTTTAACCGTCAAGGAACTTGTTCATCAGCACGTGTAAATTATTTATATTTTACTGGTTTTTTTTTCTGGTCACCCTTAATAACAGCAAAAAAGGAAACACTACAAAATTAATGATTTTAAAATTAATTGTTAAATCTAATAAAGCTTTTAAATGAAAATGTTCAAGCAGGAAAACCTAAGGAAGGACACAATACAGGGAATAAGGGAAACAAACAGGACTGCAAGGGAGGGCGTGATGTGCAACTACTGCTGCATCAGGCAGAGAGAGCTGGTTTGCACAGCACTGTACCCATGCTGATGTGAAAGGAGACAGACAGTAAGACACAAACTAGTCCACTTTGATTTCAATGATTTTAACAGAGCTACATCAGATCTGAGTTGAGAAGGAACTAATAAGACCATCTGAGCTGTTATATACACAAGACCTGGAACCTAATTCAGTTATATTTTGTTTGAACTGTAGTGATCATCATTTGGCACACTAAATGAAACAGACTTCCATAAAATAGTAAGTGAACTACAAAGCAATCATTCACAATTCAAAAGAGCAAAAAGGACAGGCATCCTAAATAAAAAAATATTACATAAAGGTTTGAAAAATGTTACATAAAAGTTTCTATGTGCTAAAAATACTGAGAGAATTTTTCAAACTGGAGAGAGGAATATCATTTTGTATAGAAGAATGTGTGGTTTTAGAACTTCTTTATATAATTATTAATCTACGTTCTACAGACAATAATCCACAGAAATTAATGAAAATAATTAAATACAAGCTAAATATCTGATAGATGTCAGTTCCTTCAACCATAAGTTGAATGAATAAACTTTAAAGCTATTAAAGCCATAGAGAGAGAGACCAGTGGTGATCATTATGAAGTTGCTATTGCTGCTTCCATCTSAGAGGAAGCTGGTATGGACCTACCGGATGAAATGAGGCAGATACATTTTGTGTAGGAGGAAGATGCTCCTGAGACTGCTATTTTTCACTCACATCAGGATGAGAAAGGAGTTTCCCTTTCAGAAATTCATGGGGATGTTAGGGACCTGAACACTCACTGTGATCATGTGGATTAGCCAGAATAAACCAAGGATCCCTCTCCATGAGCCATACAGACTACTCCATAGCATCCATGGAACAGAGTCATGTAACCTGAGGGTTAACATCATGACACTGTGTCACCGCAGACGCACTGTACCTCAGCCCCAGTAGGCAGCATACAGGACTTAGTTCAGTGATAGAAAGGAACAAGGCAACAAGGAGCTCATGTTTGAACAACAGCTGGGGCTGAGCCTTCGCTGAAGACCTTGTCAGATTAACCAGTCAGGACAGATGCCTCCTGCTCACACTGGCCACATTTCCTTCCCCATAGCCATTAAATCTGCAGTTTGATTGGGCAAATATCTGTTTWAAAAAAAAAAATCTTCATCACTTACTGGTTAAAATGTATGCCTGCTTTTTCAACACATACATCTCTAATTGAAGAGATGGGTCCTACTAAATTGTCTGTGTCCTTTACCTGTAAATCAACAMGTATAACTTAATCTAGCTTCTGAGAGTAAAATGGGAGTGTAGCATTGCCTAACTCTGTGCACTGGAGTACAAAAACCTATCCTGACATAAAATTAGATAATTTGAATACCACTATTAAAACTTATCAAAATACCCGTGAGAAATTAATAATTCTGTAAAAGGTGCWGAAAAGCATTCAAATATCTATTATGGAAGTTTATGCAACTTTGAGGATATATCAAATATAATGCCAAAAGAAAATATCGTATTACTCCTCAAAAGTTATGTCATTTTTATTTTAAATTTGGACACTATCTTGATATAAAATATTGGAAATGCTTACAGAATTACTACAAGCAAAGATATCCACCATAAGAGATATCTGCATTAGCAATAATATTAACAACTACTTTGTGATCTTGAAATAAACAAAAAATATGAGTGAAAGAATACCACACATTCTTGCTGTATAAATGCTTAATTAACAAATACATTAAAAAAAATTAAATAGGCAAACATTTCCTAGGCCTCAGATATTAAAAAAAAGGTCTTTGTTCTATTTTGGTTTATCTAAGACAACACTCTCCAGAGTGCTAGAAGGTGAAACTGCTGGGAAAATACATGTCCTTGCTCAAATATTTTACAAGCTATCAGGGTCAATATTACAAGTCAGAGGGTAACAGAAAACCAAACAGGACCTTGCAAGACACAAAAGGACAGGGTTCTCATTGATTTTGCTTCCCCCACCATCACCCCATTATCCAAAAAGCTACCAAAAGTCTCTCAAATAAGCAAGAATAAATGTGTGCTGGGAGTGTGGATCGTGTTTGAATGGCCAGGTATTGGTAGCAGGGAAGCTACAGGGGTGGCTTCTCTGAGAAGCTGCCAGAAGCTTCCTACATTTCTGTAGGGCCAATGCCAGCCAGCTCCAGGATGGACCTGCTGCTGGCCAAGGCCATGCCCGTCAGTGGTGGTGGTAGCAACTCTGGGATAAAGTATTTAAGAAAGGGGGAAAAAAACTGCACAACAGCATTTGCAGCTGCAGAGGGGAGGCTGTGACCCTGTGGGAAACCAATGCTGGAGCAGGCTCCTGGCAAGGCCTGTGGACCTGAGGGGAGAGGAGCCCATAATGGAGCAGGTTTTCTTATGACCCTGCAGGAGATTCATGCTGGAGTAGGGGAAGAGTGTGAGGAGGAAGGCATGGCAGAGACAACCTGTGGACCGCTTACAACTCCCATTTTCCATCCACCTGCACCACTACCTGGTGAGGACATAGAGAAAATCTGGAGTAAATTTGAGCTTGAGAAGAAGGGACATGTGGCAGAAAGGTGTTTTAAGATTTGGGTTAATTTCTCATTATCCTACTCTCATTTGATTTGCAATAAATTAAATTCATTTGTCTGAGTCAAGTCTGTTTTGCCCATGATGGTAATAAGATCTCTCCCTGTCCTTATGTCATTCCACAAGATTTTCATCATATTTTCCTCACCCYGACCAGTGAGGAGGGATGTGATAGAGCAGCTTGTTGGACATCTGACATCCAGCCAAGGTCAACCCACTACAGAATGAAACCTAAGTTCCAGTCTTAAAGACAGGCTAATATAACTGGAACAAATCCTTCATATAAACCCTAAATTTGCATTTTCAGGAACAAATGCTTCATATGCATAAGAACTCAAGCAATATCTGTTACAGGCTAGTACCACACCAATTCCCAATGCTCAGCAACTGAGAAAAAGGAGTATTCAGCTTCACAAGTCACCTCAACCAGGCATCAAGCACGCTTTCCACTTCAAAGGATGACAGAACCAAGAACTAAATTAAAATGAAAGCACAATTCACTCATGCATATCCACTCACACATGCAATATTTTTCCCCAGACTTAGCAGCAGCAGCTCCCACCCCTGACTAGCAGAGCAAATAACAAAACACCTTAATGCTCAGTAGACCCGACTGGCACTTGAAATGTCAACATAGAAGTTTCTGGGAAGAACAAATCTGAGAATGCAATAAAAATGCTACAGAACACCACCACAATATTAGCACAGAAACAGGCTGTCTTAGCACAACCAAACATGCAAAATTAAGCAAACCGAATGCAGACTGACCTATCTCAAACGAGATGAGAACATAACCAGCCAGAAAATACTGGATAAATACCTTGTGCTCCTTTCTTACCATAAATAAAARCTTGTATAGTTTAATACTGCATTATAGCCTTAACTGCATCTATACTCAGAGACTAAACAGGATACATAAGTGATGGTCCAGCTTCCACTCTTTTGGGAAAGTGGGTGGACTTACAGCATTTTCATCTTCAGTATTTTCCCTATCAATCAGGCTGGACACAAGAAATTTCACTTGCCAAGAAATTCTGCTGTCTCACATTGGATCTTATAGTGAAAGAGAAAAGCAGATGTCAYGTGAAATTTACCAATAAACAAAGTTTCAGAGAAAGTGTTTTCTATGAATAAATCTATTCCTGCTAATTAAATATTTTCCCTTGATTTATTCCACAGTACTTAAACCAAGTAGCAATAATTATTAAAAAAAAAGCCTGAAAAAACTATTTCACACTATAACATTAAAACGCCTGTAGTGTTTGATGACTTTTTTTTATTTCTGCTTTCTCAATTCTGTTCTCTGAAGCACAAAAAACCCCAAACAAACAAAGAAAAAACTCCAAACAAAACCCAAAAATATTGCCTACCAAAATTCCAACAGCTTTTAATACTTTTTAAATTTGCATATTGAAGGATAGCTTATCAATCTTACTAATGCCAGGCAAGAAAGGAAAGCGTATGCAAATCTATGCCAAAAAAAGCTCTTGAATTTAGAATTTCAGGGAAAAAAGTAGTTATTACTGAGTTACAACTCAGTGTTTGACACTGATATTATTTATTAAAATAGTATAAAAAGACTCTTGTCTGAACTCCATGYTACCATAGGTACATACAACTTTAAATAGGGTTTTAATTAAATAATTTGTGGGAGTTTTAAATCATAGCCATTAATTTACAGTAGATAGCACGACTCAGTAGTCAGAACACCAATGACTATTTCTACCACACTGTCATCTTAGCAGTAATAAATAACAGTCTTGAAACTCAGGATTTCCCTTTATCTCAAATATACTTTTTAAAATAATTTTTGGTTAGATGAAATCCTGACTGAACTCTGAGGATAAAATACAGAAGAATTAATGATGGGAAAGCAAAAAATAAATTTGTAGACCCCTACYAGCAGAATTTACTAAACAAAACAAAATGTTTAAAGGAATAATTTTATTTAAATCTACAAATTATTAAAATTATTACATATAGAAACACTGCTCTGAATCACCAGTGCTTCATAATGATTTTCTAATCCATTGTATAATTTAGAAGAGTCTCTTGTTTTAAAATTAAAAATGCTTTTATGGCTTAGAGTACATGTTAATTAGCAACCATATTTTTTCACATCAAAGGTAGCAACCACTGCATTTTTGAACAAGTTGAGGAAAAGAAGCATTTGGATTAAATAAACTAACAAAACTTCTCTCCCCGTTAAATCTATGCTTCTCTGATTGTTTCTTTGATTTAGTTCTATTTGGGTTGTATTTCCCACCTCCTCGTATGTGCTTAACTTCAAAACTTTGCGAGCACAGTTTATCTTATTCATTTTTCAACAGAGTTCCTTTACTCAGAATTTTGTCAATCTTATTTTGTTTGAGGACGATCATTGAGAAAGACCGCAATGCACACAAAATGGAAAATGCAGACCTCAGGATATTTTTTTTTTCCAAGAGAAGCTCAAATTGAAATATGTCATCACATTTCTTAGGCAATTGACATAGGTGATAACAATCGTTTCTGTGCCATATTTAAATTTAGATTACCAGAACTGTTAAAAGATGCAAAATGCAGCCAGATAAYTGTGTAGGTTTTTCTGTGTGTGCTCTTTGAAGGCAAAGCTTGCAGGGGAAAAAAAAAAAAAGAAGTAAAATTTGTCTTTGTTTGGTTAYATTTGAGTGTTCAAATAATTCGCAGAAGTATATAATAAATAATTTGCAAAAGCAAACAATTTGCAAAGGTTTGTTCTCAATGCACACTTCAAATCCTATTTAGAAAATTAACTGTACATTTCAAATCAGATTTCAGTAAACAAAGCAGACTCCAAATAGTCAGTGATTTATAAATGTTTAGCTTGTTTTAGAATTATCCAATTCAGTTTGAATGCCAGAAATCAAAAACCACATTAGGAAATGTTTTGCAATTGTTTTGGTCCTGTCCCAGGTATATTTTTAGGAGCCCTAACGTCCTGTGGCTGCCAGTTCCATTGCTGGACTGATCAATACAAGAAGAGCTGTTTTGTCTACTGTGAATGTGACTACTATCAGTTTAAATTGATAGCCAAGTTCTTACATCAGAAGAGAGATGGCATAATGATTCCTTTCTGCTCTTCCCATGTAACCCATATGGAAAGCCAATAAACCTCCTGCTTATATYCTTTCTAAGACATAATTCATCAAGTCTGAAGAGTCTTGAAAAGACTAGCCTAGTCTAGTCCAGCCTAGTTATTTCTCAGATGTAAGCTTTTTCCATATCTTTGACTACCACTTTTGTACTTCAGGTTTTCCCACTTTGTATTATTCTTTTCTCTCAAGTGAAAGGAAAACTGTACAAAGTATATATCCTTCGGAAAAGCATGCAATTATACAATGGYTTAATGATTTTCTTTGCTCTGATCTCTATTGCCTTCCTAATAATCCCTAACAATTCTTTGTGACTGCCAGCGATGAGCAAGCCTATGTTTTTGAGGCTCACTCCTTCCTGACTGAAATCTACCATCTAGTTACAATGACTGGGATTTTTTTTTTAAATGGCAGTTTAGGTTTGTCCACTCTCTTTACCATCAGTATAATTTTRAATTTATCTACACTGAATTTCATTTTATTAGCTGCTCTCTGAACCCTGTTAAGATTTCTCTACAATTCATCGCAGCTGGCCCTTTCTCACAACCAAGGTTTCCTTTTAGACAGATTCACAAAACTCTTCTGCAGCACACCACATGTTGCAATGYGTTTCACATAATCTATGGGATGAGGTGTTATTCACACCATGCTTCAGTGTTCAAAACACCCCAGGCATCCAGTCCCATGTATTTTGGAAAGCACCCATTATCTCATAAAGAGCCTTGATGGGTTAAGCAAAGCGGAGAGAGCAATGAAATGTTTTGATCTGTTTGCATTCAGGAAGGACCTCCAGAACGCAAGAAATAACACAATAATTTTAAGTCCCCTGTGTGGTGCATAACATTGGATCAGACCTTACCTAACCATACTGTTATTTGTAACAGATTTTATTTTCACATACGTAACATATTCTGTAGCTGCTGGTRATAAATTGCACCTTAGGTGACTAGAGACATGATGAGTCATTGTATTTGTACTTGGGATTGTCATGGCAAACTGGAATAGCTATTCACTGTCATTGTAGGGATTCTTTTGCCTGTCTTGTTTTCCTGCAGTCTCCCTTTTTGAAACTGAGCAGAGATGCAGTGATTTCTGATTGAATCTGCAGGGATATTGAATATAAACTCATCATGTTTATTGTTATRGAGAGGCGCTATAACTGAAAATTTCAGACCTGTTGCATCTAAGGATACAGAATTTCTGTGATTTYATCAGCAACAGATAACTCTAAACTGAACAATGGTCTCTTTCGGTGTGGCTGACTTTACAGTGTTCATAAATTCATATATAAGGTAGTCAGTTTTCAATATCAAAAGCCCTTAGTTCTTAAACCAAATTAAGTGCACCTCTATTGTATGGGCCTTCTATATAATAGAGGCCTTTCCAGTCTCTGTAGAATCTGAATTCCTGCTTATACCCTAAGAAGACTCAGGGAYTAAAAAAATCTGGCTTCCTTACAGTTTCCAGAAAAACACAGAGTACTAAAAGAATTTAAGAAAACGCTGCTACAAGTGTCCTGTTCTTCAAGTGCCTTCCCAAAAGGCCACATTATGCTTCTATAAAAAAATTACCTGTAGAATGAATTGTAGACAAGGGGGAAAGCCATGGATGCCAACTATCCTGACAGTAACAAGGCTTTCAACACTTTCCCACGTTAAGGTCTGGGTGTTTGAACTGCTGGATGGACAAATAAAGAGGTGAATGATTGGACTCTGAGGATCATGGTTAATGAGTTGTACTCTAACTGGAAGCTTGTAACAAGTGAAATTCCACTTGTACTGTACTAGGGTCTGTACTGAAWCCAAAGCATTTGACCAAAACTAACCATAATTCATTGCAACTGCTCAAGTCTGGGAAACCTGCTCTCTTAATGAATGCCCAAAAGGAGAAAAGAGAATGCAAAACGAAGACACTTACTTGGCAATTTATGTAACTGTTCCCATACCTGCTTTTCTTAGTTCTTTTTCTTTTACCCTTTAATTATTTGAATTGCATGTRCTTTTCCATGATTTTAGATTTCTCTCCTGATGCTACCTATTATTTCCTGTTTCTCATTCGAGTCTCTCCTCACTCTACTGCTTTCTAAAAAAAAAAAAAGGTATAATTTGAATCCTCCTTTAAAGTGGAGATAAAATTTCAATAAAATAATTAGAAAAATAACCCCCTAGCAAAATGGTCAATATATGAGGTCTTGTACTAATATCATGCAGTTCAATCACACCGCTTTGTTGTTTACTACTAGAACATTTGATTTGATTATAATTTTTTATGGTGACTGTGTTCAGATTTATCGATCACATAATTATCTTGTTGTTGATAAATAGTTATATTGTAACCTTAAATTGTRGCAATCTACTGTAGAAAGACTCAATTATCTCAGTAGCACTGGACTGAATGGGAGGAAGTTCTTTCTGTACAAAAATAAAAGTCTAGTTTCATAAGTTGCTGATTTGAGAATATATGTTCTTACTTCTGTAAATTTCTACTAGTTACAGTCACATTTTAAAATGTAAATAAACATTATGAAAAAGAGAAAATGTTAGATTTCCACGGATTTTAAAACACAATAGAATACTGAAACCGTCTGTTTTCTGGGTATTTTTCCATGGCACACTCTGAAAATCTCTCTTGATTTTTACAGTTTTAGAGACCAAGCACATGGCTGTTCTTACTTGTCAGTTTGGTGTTGTCCATTTGACRGGTTATCTGTCTTCTTTTCAAATAAAAATGTTTGCAGCAAAGTACCTCCAAGGCTTTCATTGAAGTCTTTTAGATAAGTAAAAACTCCAAGACTAGTAAAGCATACCTTTTGGAATTATTTCTCATACTGTGGCATTTGTTTGCTGAACCTCCCCCTGCTTTCCCCAGGCAGTAAGTACATCTATTTTCCAGTTTGCTATATTACTAATAAATCATGATCAGTTTTAGCTGCAACAAAGTAGGTAGTAATATGCAGCTACTGTACTAGGTCCCTGTGTAATTTCAAGCTGTGGTAAAGCACACAATTCAGCAACACTTGCAGTTTCACAATAAACCTGCACAGTATAGCAGAGATTATTTATCATATCTTGWGTGATACAGGAGAAGAAAAAGTATGTTAAATAGGATTAGAAACAGGGCTTGTTATGCTTCTAACTTTTAGATGATCTGTATTACATATTGTTTTGAAAAAAAATACAGAAAATGTAGAAGATTAAAAGACAAGATTAAAATAATTTTACTAATGGACTCTGAATACGGTACCATTACTGAATAAAGTGTCATTGGTCCCAAGAATACAAACAGAAATTAGTTCTCTCTCACTGAAATGCAGTGTCACAACAGAGAAGTAAAACAAGGCATTTCTCATATTACGTGTTCAAATCACATACTTGCCAGTGTGAATGGACTGAATATCATCAGCAGCTCCCTATATGCATCTTGAGTCTCTTGAGCATGCCTTATAAAATATTGATTTGTCAGTAGCCAGCTGCAAACAGTTTTGGTGCAACCATTCCCAGAAGCATTCTTAGTGCAGATAGCCTAAAGACCCACCTAGCCTCCTAGCAAGAATTTTCCTTCAGCTACAGCACTCTTGGGAGGCTGAGCAACTGGAGCAAACTTGGATCACAACTGGCAGCAAATTGCACACTCTTGGGAATCACCCTTCCAACACCTCTAACTTTTTGGAAGGCACACCTCCTACTTTACAGCCACTCTGGTTTTGTGTCAGATTTTAGTGTGACATTTTCTGTAAGAAAGAGCAGGTTTTCTAGAACAGTAGACCCACCCAATTATTTATTTTTGTTTTATTCTCCCTAACAGACATACACTTGTGTGGAGATAGAGTGTCGCTGTTGTATCAGGGACGGAGCGAAATCATGACATAAGCACGATCMAAGAGTCGGGGAAAAGTGCATTTATTTATTAATATAAAGAGCTGTTTTATACCTTAGTGTGCTTGAATGCCACAAGGTCATTGGTCCTTTGGCCATCCACCTCTCAGGATGATTGGCTAGGTTACTACAACGCCTTATTGCAAACATTTGTATATTCGGTATAATAACAAGTCCACAGGTGCACGATAAGAAGAGTTCCTCTRGAGAAACATCTTCACTGTTTTTCATAGCTTCTGTGGGAAAGGACAGCTTCTCATAGAATGGAAGAAGCTGGAAAATTTCTCTGCTGAAGGCTTTTCAGTATCCATAATAGAGGATTGATCTGTAAGCTTTATGGATGTAGCCATTGATAGAATTTCTCTGTACTCATGGAAATAATGCAGTCTCTGTACCCATGAAAATAATGCAGTCTGCACCGTGAGAAGAACACAGCTGTATCCATGTGAAGAATTCAGTTTATCCGTGTGAACATGACACTGATAGAGACTAGAAGCACAACAATAGAAGACGCTATCTRCACCTGTGGTGGGGAGTTATTAGTCGATATGTATAAGGAATGTATTCTACTCAAATGATTTGTTTTTCTTTCTAAGARTAGGTAACCAATAGTATTTACATGCTAAGTATGGGTAACCAGTAGTATTATATTGTCATTTGCTGCAGCCAATCAAGATGTAACATGAATGCTGAGAAATATTATAAAAAGGCCTTGTATTATTAAAAAGTTGGTGTCATGGCCCCGAAGGAGTGTGTATGTGTATTTACGTCGTAGTTCCCATCCCTACGGCAACACACTTGCTGAGAACAACTCCTTTTTCAGAAAGGTTTGGCAAATGAGTTACTAGTTAAAWGTGAAGTTTCGTACCTATATGAAAAGTTAACATTTTTGTTAGGATATTTTGCAAATATATTTCATCAAAAATACTTAGATTCAATCCTGAAATTGTTTTTGCTTGACATCATGTAAGTTTCTAAGGGCAACAAATGAAACGGATATTTGAAACAAGTTCAATGTTTTATTTCAAGTAAAAAATTAGCACTTTTCCCCTCAGATTTGGTCATGCACCATAAAAAACTTTTGTTTTTCATCAAGCAAACCCAGTACTTCTTCGTCTTCCACTATATCTAATTCACCCTTTGAATGAGAAAACCTATTTCTACATGTCTTTACCTACATACAAAGTGTCACAGGCTGGGACTCCATATTTCAAGAAACAAATACAAGTAAGTAAAAATCTCTCCGTATTCTTCCGTGTCCTCCACAGCCATGCTGTTACACAGTCAGCATTTCACAGTTGAAACAGTCTGTCTCCTTTCTCTACAAATGCAGACTCTAGTTATAACACATAACTTAAAACTCGTGCTGCTGGCTGCAGTGATCATGAATAAAACAGTCCAAAACATATATGCTGTTAACATCAGCAAGTGATTACCTATTGTGTAGGAACAAAACAAAGCAATCAAACAAATAATTATATAGGCCCTTACAAAGTTTCAGTCTTAAGAGTTTCAAAATAAAGTCTGCACAAGTTTTGGTGATGTTTCTTAATCACATCCATTTCACCACATCGCAAACAATTAGACATATATTAGGATATAAAGAACTAATTCTGTATAAAGAATTCCCATTGTTGAAGACAGCATGGGAACTTTTTAAGGCCTTGATAAGAGTTTTGCATTTATTTTTAAATAATGTTTTTTTGAAGCAATTATAACAGACTGTTACATCATCGGATTTGCATGCCAAGGTCAGGGGGGTTTTTGCACATTTTCTTAGATTACTTGAAAAATTTCTCTTCAGCATTGTTCTCTAAATAAAAAAAATCAGCTAAATAAAAGTTGTTGTTATGAAACAGTATGCTAAATGATTTTTTTTTTTCTTGGCACCATCCTAGCAGATTAGAAATCCAAATCCAATTCAAACTTCAACAGGAAGTTCCTTGTTCTGCTCAATAATCACCTCTCTCAGTTTAAATATAAAATATTATCTTTTTAAAACCCTGTAGACCGTTACTTAGTATCAGTGGAAAAACTGCACAAAGTTTTCATGAATAAATGCATTTTAGGGTATTCATACTTTGAATGCAACTAGGCTTTTTTGATCAAATGCACAAAAAGTGCAATATCCTTACACTGTATTAAACAAGCTCAATCAATATATTTTTAGTTGCATATAATGTCATTGTATTTTWTTTAACTATTAGTGGAATAAAGGAGAAATCTAATATATGTCTTGCTATATATATAGATCTCAATATATATATGTCTCGATGTATATATTTCTTCTGAAATAATCTTGATAAAAAACTTGCAGTGTTTGTATTTTTCTTCAATGTCTTCTATGTCCCAAACTAATTTTCTTCAGGAGACCTTATGGAACTCTAGATTAATCTTATTGGTTTTAGTCTTCATTTATTAAAGTAGCACATACTGTTACTCAACAGCTCAGCTTGCATGAATGTGTTCATATCTCTGCACTTGAGTAAGAATTTCTAATTTATAATATGTTTTTGCACATTGTTACCAAATCAGAGACAGATTTAGCTCTATGGAAGTGATAACCACTTTCAAGCTATTGTATATAAGCTATGGTTATCTTCAAAATAACTCCGGGTCCACCTTCCTATTTTAAAGATAAGCAGGGAAGAAACAAGGAATTCCAGAGATTTTCTCAAGATCCCACAAAAAAAATAAACTATCAGAGAGCACATAACACATTCAGTTCTCTTGTACCTCCATCTTGCATCCCAACCAGGCTTCCTGTTGCTGCTGCAGATAAAACTGAGGTTTTGAGAAGAAAAGTTCTTTAAGGTCTGGAATATAGTCCTGCACAGCTAACAGCTACAAACAAATACTCATACACAAAATAAGCAAAGCTGTAGAGAAAGGAAAGGAGAAAGGAAAAAAAAAGGCAAGCCTAAGAATTTAATTTAGAAAGGAACATTTTCAGAAACAAATATTCAGTCTGTAAAATCATGCCAAACGAGGTTGAACAACCTTAGCTTAAGCAAGTGCTTTTTTCACAAATGAAATTCAAAACACATTGAACTGCTTTGTCCTCAGAAGACCCATAATGCAGACGATCCTCAGGCTGGAGCATCTCTTATAAAGCACATGAGGAAACTCTTGCTACCTCATACTCCTTATAGAAAATGCTTCTGCTGAGCCTTGCTGTACAGATGGGATAGCAATCTTTGCCATCCCCATGGTCAAACCCAGGAGAAAAGCACCCATGTGTGCTTAAGAAATATTCCATGTCCTGCCCTGAATTCAGGCTGGAATCTGCTCAAGTTCACTTTCTTTTTTAAGCACCTTATTTTTCTATTAAATTCTGACCTCTATGCTTTTCATACTTTGCAAAATTAAATTTTCTGTAAGAGTAAGATAAATCAAGTGACCAAAATTTGTTTAAAATTTGAAACAAAATCATGCTTTGTAATAGCAATAACTATGTGCATCTCCCAAACACAGTGTACCCCAGCACTGCCTTGCCTCGGACTACYTGTAAGTCCCCACGCTGCCATCAGAGACAGAGCGGAAAAGCCTGTAGCAAAAGCTCCCCAAAGCAGGAGAGCTTTGAAGACATACAACTCTCCGGCTGCCCACACCCAGGCAGAGGTGCCTAGGCCAGGATATCAGCAAAGGGCAAAGTTGGGAATGAAATGCAGACAAAATGATACTCAGAGCAGCTGTCAGAGAAAGATTTTGGTTGGTTTATTTTTTGCTTGGGTAAGATCATGCCTACAAACTTCAGCTTCCCCTTCAAGTGATGCTGAGTTTATGCTGCACTTCTTCTAAGAGCAATGCTGGATACTAAGCTTCCCCCAAACAAATATTAAGAACGGAATACTTATAAGCGAGGAAGTAAAAATAAGTATATTGAGCAAATATGATGATATTCACTCATGTCTGCACCAATAACACATATTAAACCTTACAGGCTGGTAACACTGTTTTTTATAACACACTATTAAGATTAATGAGATTTACTAACATAAAATATTTGAAACCAACAAAACACCATGATTAAAATCAAGATACGTTTCTGAACTGTTTTCCTAGCTGCCTTTMTTTCATCTTGTTACTGAAAAACATGTAGGTCCCAGCTGTGTTTGTATTTCCAAGGTTTAAAAATAAATTTTTAAAATCGAGATTTCTTCAGCCCACTGCTTTATCATCAGCACTGCTGAACATGAACAAATAAATAAATGAGTTAAGAGGCACTCAATCACAATTTGAACACACTGACTATGCAAAACTGAGTTGTGAAGTGTCAACTTTTTTCTATTAGGTTAAAACTTAAAATCTGAGAGGACTCTTGTTTCGCTAAGGATTAAATTATACTGAATGTACACACAAAGGTATCAGCAACAAAGTGATAGAGGTTCTACACTGAGTTCTTCCAGGATACATCACTGAAAATAACAAACACAACTTTTATGACAATTACGTAAGTTATGATAACAGGACAAATGCTAATGGCTAGACAATGATCATCTATCCGAAAATACAGTTTATTACAGGTGGTAGGTATGTAATCTTTTTATTAAAATTCAAACACAGATGATCCACATGACCTTCAGATTAAGAGAATAAAATCATTCACTGAGAATGTTCAAATTCTAATTGAAATTTTGCWATTTTTCTGTTTGCCCCATAGGCTCTGAAATAAAACTGAATAGCTATAATTAAATTGCAACTCCGATTCATATACTTTCTCTTCAATGTAGCATATAGTAATATAGTAAATTTCAAGCTTCTAATATGCAAGAGCACAATTTCAAAAAAGCAGACTGAGATTTAGGGATGGGAGAAGGAGTAAAATCAATTTCCTGGTCTGATAGAACTCAGAAAAGAATGCTGTTATGTAAAACATTTTGAAGGTAATCACCAGTAAGCCTGAATCTTACACAAGATGTCTTGTAGAAATAATAAATACAGGAATACTGCATGCAGAGAAAAGTATGACAGAAAAAAAAGTGGCCATAAATGCAAAGACTATGCTTATCAGGAAGGATATGCAAGTGCTGCTAAGGAAGAGGGTCCCAAAGTGTGAGTCCTAGCTAGCCTTAAAGAAGAAAATTTTGATGAGGAAAAGAGAATATTGTTCTGTAACCTTGCATTGGAAAGACATGGTTGAAATACTGCTTACTGAACCAACAGAAAAGCCAGGTTTCTTTAATCTAGAAGAAGGGAAGAGCTTGATTCTGAGGAACTTAAACCAAGTAGAAATGTCTTTCATTCTCTTTGCTAGATCAATGTGAGAAACACTTCTTTGCTATTAAAAAGGGTTCCTTTCTAGGCAGGAAGAGCTACTGTCTARCCCTAGGAAACATCAACATCCTGGCACCTGGATGACGATAACTGAAAGTCAAGTGAAGTATTTTGCTGGTGTCACAAATAAATGTACTTCAAAAAATATTTATCTGTTGCGGACTTAAACATTGATGTCTTGGCAGTGTTTAARAGGCTGAGCAGTCAGGTCACTTTCATGCTTCAAAATACTTACTAATTGACATTCAACAGCAATCCATGTTGCCAATGGATAGTTCYTATTCATTATCAATCCTTATCCAATACAGTATGTATCCAACACAACTATTTATTAATTTCAAATGGATTTTAGAGCCAGAAAACATAATGCTTCTTGATGGACTCTGATTTCAGCTATATCCCAATCTCACTATATCAGCATCAGCCTCAGGACACTTGTCCACRTATCATTTATTGGAGTGTGCAATAGCTGATTCGTGCAGGACTCCTGAAAGTCCAAGAGGTAGATCAGGATGATGTATGATGTGTCCYACACATCAATTTTAAAGAGTGACCGTTTAGTTGCAAAATAAGGGGACACCTCGTGTACTGCTGCAGTAAYAGACAACAACAATGCTAATCCTCATGAGGACTTGAAATCACAATGTCTGCAGGAAATGTGGGGTACATGTCTGTGACCAGTCTGAGTTTCTGAATACTACCAGCATATGATGGCCAAATCTTCACAGTACAGAGACTTGGGCTGTACATTCTCACCACTAGCTGCCCAAGTATGGACGAATGAAAGATTACCCTGTGACTGGAGGAGAGTCCAGGAAAAATCATACTTTCTACATACTCCTTAGGTCTTTTCCTCCAGTGTATATATTTATGCATGAATTCACCTCTAGGGAACAGTTATCTAACTAGATAACATCTAACTAGAAACAAATTTGAAGGGTCAGCT
This sequence comes from Amblyornis subalaris, assembly GCA_018881555.1. NCBI lineage: Eukaryota > Metazoa > Chordata > Aves > Passeriformes > Ptilonorhynchidae > Amblyornis > Amblyornis subalaris. The sequence continues at coordinate 3,155,391 of JACAXG010000092.1, forward strand.
TCCTGGACCGATGGGTYATGAGACAACATAATGCCATGTGAACAAGAAACAGAGTAAAAAAGAGTATTTTGWCAGTGTATGGTGGCTGGTGTACACAGAGAAAATGAGCCTGGTCAAAATCCTCGCTGCTGTAGGCTTTGATAGTGCTCTTAGGAGTTCTATCTGCTGAGCATGCTAGATGCCAGAGACCACAGCATTTCTATGGTTCTGATCATGCAATTCACTGTTTGCAGAAAAAAAACAAGACTCATCTTTTGTCATCCATATCTTACCAAGATATGGATGTAGCTTCAGCATCTGACAGTTAGGAATAAGAATCTTTACCTGTGTATCAATTTGTTCAAGCAYCTTTCAAATCATGCAGCAATACTCTGCTATCAGGTTTTATACAGTGTCCCTGGCAGCCAGCCAGTCCCATCAAATGAGGGAAAGGTGGTCTCCACTGCTTTTCAGAATGGGCAGATCCTCATTCTTACCTGCAGATCCTCATTGCTATCTGCAGGCTCACTGCTTTTTCCTTGATGTCCAACAGAGTCTTATTTTCTTTTGAATCCTCGAGCTGCTGTCACCATCTCAACAATTTCGGTTCTGTCTGCTTTCTCCCTTTTATTGTCGTACACGGCTTTAGCTCACATTCCTTCTCATTCCTTAGCAACAGACTTCATAATAAAATTGAATCAAGATCACACCACTGTGTTGTGCCAAATGAAGTCTGAAGTGACAGGCTGAAGGTTACAGCATGCTATCACTGCAAGTAGSGATGTCATTGAACACCTGCTCATTAAATACATTCAGTGCCAGGTGAAAACCAAAGGCCAGAAGTAAGAAGGGATAATGATCCTGTTCTATTGTGAATCTAAGCCATTTACAGTACAAAGATCTGGTAGAGACCTGGAAATAAGCTTCAGATTGAGAAATGGGAAGCCTTTTTTTCTGGAACAAGAGGATAATCCCCACCAAGTCAGTATCCTGCAACTGAATTTTCCAGAATATGTGGTTCAGGTTGCTAGAATCTGAAAGTGTTCTCTAATAACAGAAAGTAACTAATATAAAGTTAAATTCAAAACACAGTTATGGACTGCTATTTGAAAAAAGAAAGCTCATCCCCACACATCTTATGTAAAGTCAAGATTTAGTTATTGTAACTGAAATTCTAACTGATCAGTGAATCGCAGAAGCCCAGATCTAATTATAGAAAAAAAAAAAAACTGAAAGAAAAGAATGCTATTCTATTAAAACGTGTCAATAAAAATAATAGTAATATCGTTTAAACTACTCACATTTCCCAGTAGTTACCTCTTTTTAATATTATAGTCACTCTTCTGTTCTCYAGTTAGGCCCTAAGGTTGATGTCTTAGTCCGGACTATTGGGAGTGAGGGGGAAGGTAAAGCCAAATCACAGTATGTCCTTAGTCCTTTCCTGGGAGGTTTAAGGTTTGTTTATCCTGTTGGTGGTTTCCTCCTCCTCACTCTAGGATCTGTTTGGAGTAATTTTATGTATTTCCTGACACATTTTACACCTTGCTTTTTTTCACTGTCGGCAAGTCCATGCTGCATTGAAATTTAGCAGTTCCTCCTTCTTGTATTCCCTACCCTCACAGCAGTCGGGACTGGGGGAAGCTTGGTCATAGAGAGAAAGTAGGGAGAAAGTACTKTGGAAACTGATTTTCTGATCTGAACCAGTACAACACTGGTCACGTTTTCAGTAAGTTGGAGTGGGTAACCTGTGTGTGAACTCCAAAAAGCATGGGGCCTTTGTGAGATGAGCTGTWTTTAGAAGCTGCTCTTAACAGGAAGCTGTTTGTAAAAGGTAGTTTAGCCCAACGCACAGATTTGATGAAGGAAACAATAGAAAGAAAAAAATCTAATGTAGTGCCTCCATTCAGAGATATCTGTTGTACAAAATGACCAGAAAGGCAGACTCTGCCCAAACTGGGAGGATAGATCAAACTGACAGGAGAAAAAATATGATAGCAATAATTGCTATAAGTCTCCAGGGCTCAATAAGGAAACTGGTCAGAGATTTGGAACAGACTTATGAAGAAAGAAGTTAAAACATTTATCATAGCAAATTTCATTTACTTTGACAGTCAGAAGCAAATATGAAATGTGGAAATGTTAAGAGATAGAACATAATATATTGTCTTCACCATCCAGGAGTGTATGCAAAACAAAGAATTCAGCCTATCTTGGTTTTAGTGATCAGGACACACAGGGACATTCTTCTATACTATACTAAAGTTAATGAATCTTTGCATTGAATAATAATTGGAGCTTTAGTTGTACGAAATTCTGGCCAAAGCGTATTATGTAGAGGCCTTTCAAACGAGAAACTGATTTACAGGATGAGATGTATTGTTCACATGTAAAAAAGCTTCCATTATAAGACGGTGCCTTCCATCAAAATCAGGAAAAAATACATAAACATATAATTATAGTAAAGGCCTTACACAGGATTTATAAAACATGTTTCACTAAATGAAAAGTTAATTTTGATTCATGACACGATTATTAAAGCAAATTTATTTGTGAATGAAAAGCCTGTAAACACTATGCTGACTAAAATTTCTTTAAAAACTTGGTAAAAAATCCTCTTACATTAAAAAAAAAACCAAAACAAAAAAACCTAGCCACATAAAAACTCAGCAGTAGGCAACGCATGTAACTCTTGGGAAAACCACTGTCAGAAAGCAGAAGTAGTATGGTTTCTCCCAGGATGATTTCTCTCCATGTTCATACTAAGAAACAATGAATAATATTTTTYAAAAGAATTTTAAGAATCTGTAGCTATAGCCCTTATGGGGGCAGCCTCCTTTGGAATAAACACCTATACATATCCTAAAACCTTTTGTTAGTCCTACTTCCACTAACCAATAGTGAAGRTGCTGAATCAAACTGGAATGTCTACTGTACAAGCTTGTATATCAAAGGATAGTGAAAGAAGGAAGAAAGCAGGCAGGCACTAGATTTCTTCAGAAAAAAAAGAGAAAACACACAAGAAGAAACAATACTGGAGGAATGTGGAGAAAGTGATACTTACATGACATGATAGTTTAAAAGGTAATCTAAAACCAAGGCAAAACACAAAAACAGGACAATAGTAGAGGGGCATGAAGATGTAACAATTTAAAGAGGAGAGGAAAAAAGCAATCACTGGGAAAATAAATAAAAAACGAGAAAAAAAGATCTGCTCTCAACTATATAAGAGAAAAAGATTGCTGGGGATCCAGAGAAGGAAATACAGGCATAATTGAGAAACAGTAGATGTAGGCTTTGGAAYCAGCCTTTTTACCAGAAAACTAAAATGCCAAGGTGTTACAAAATAAATTTCAATAAATTATTTTAACATTAAAAAAAAAGAAAGGATGGTAAGGTGAGAGTGGGGCAAATATTGAAATTCCCCTAAGAGAGAATAATGCAAGAGCTGGTTCTGCAATGGAAAGAATAATTTTAAAGTGTAATATGTATTCAGTGGGAAAATTCTGGAAATGATACATCCTTATACACTTATGTAAAATGTGTAAATTTTCAGAACATACCAGTGACATCGTCATAAGTAGTAGATACTTACACTGAGCTATAGATGACCTTAGAACAGGTCAAATATGTGAATAAATTTGCCTATTACACTCTTAGTTCCCCTGTCAGGACACTACATCTGGAATATTGGGTTCARTTTTAGTACCTGCTATGCAGAAGAGATGTGGGCAGCCTGGAGAGGGTCCAGAGAAGGGCCATAGGGATAATCAAAGGACTGGGAAGCCTGCCATATGAGGAAAGGCTGAGAGAACCTGATTTGCACAGCCTGGAAAGAAGAAGGCTTAGAATGGACTTTATTGCCATGTTCCAAGTGTTGTTGGCTACAAAGGAGACAGAGACTCCCTTTTCAAAAAGAGTCACACATAAAAGAAGAGGGGTAATGGCTACAAGCTACTTCTGGGRTGATTCTGATGCCTTTCTCTCCCTGGCTGGACCCTAAAAAATAATCAATCACGAGCCAGACATGGTTAGGGTGATAAAAAGGTTTTACCTTTATAAGGATCCTTAGGGGCCCAATTCGTCAGGCAGAAATGCCGAAAAAGCCCCCCCATGTGACATGTATCCCATTTTTATAGATTTTGCAAATTAGCATATCTGACAAGAATGGCCAATTAGAACTGTAATTTGCGAGGCAATTTCCCCCTTCATTCTAATCCCTTCTAAACCCCCCTTTCCTCAGATGAGCTAACTTTGTTTACAAAAATATATCTTGAAGAGCTGGTCTCGAGATCAGAGAACCAAGATAGAACAGGACTTTGAAACGTGTTTTGTCTTCCTGCCTATCAGGGCAGGGAACAGTACTAAGGAAATAAAGTGCAAACTACAGCTATATGTGTTAAAATTAACAAAGAATATATAAGACAAAAAAGGTAAAAACTGAATTTGGCATCAATTCCTATTAGACAAAAAAGGAAAATTTTTCACAATGAGAACAATCAACCATTGGAATAATCTTCCCAGGGAAGTGGTGGATTCCCTAATGTAGAGCATTTCCAACGTTCAGCTGGACAGTGTGCTGGGCCATCTTGTCTGGATCATGCTCTTGCCAAAAAAGGTTGGAGTAGATGATCCTTGAGGTCCCCTTCCAACCTGGTATTCTATAATTCTAAGATTCATGCAATTCTATTCACACTTAAATAAACAAAAATAAAATCTACTTCTATTTCTCGGCAGGTTCATTCATTACACTGGACAATAATGTATATCAGTTAACATTTTAAAATGTCAAGCAGATCTCTTTAATTGCATTAGTACTTTTGCAGACAGGAATACATGATTTTGACCTTCTGAATGGTCATACTAACAGTTAAGACAAATTTACATATATCAAGCTATGTAGAATATTTGTAAAGTTCAAAATATTTTGAATCAACTCATGCAAGATTATATAAGAACATGCAAAGGGCAGAAGGAAGATGGAGAACTGCATATTCAGTTGATAAACTGTTGATTACCACCAATACAGAGGTTTCAATCTGAATACAAAATCATAAAAAAGCATTTTTCTGTTGTGTCAGAAATTTACATGCAAGCATAAACCCAAAAAAACTCTGAAATCCAAACTGCTACAAAGAGTTGTTTCATTACTCTGTGTGATCTGTTAAAATAATCCAAACACTTCGCATTAGGTAATGCTAAAATTGAACTGGTAGGTGTTTTAAGGACTGCCTTTTGCAAAATAAACCATTAATATCAATGTGCATTCTTAATTTCTGTATTTGTCCATGAAACTATACAAATATACACTTTGAAACTGCAATAAATATTATGAAACATTTAGCAGGTTAATTCACCAAAGCATAATAACCAAATTGATGAAACAAGGTTTAAAAATTTACAGGGATGGAGGAATAGATAGATGAAGTAATTCATTGAAAGCTGAAGCACAAATTTAAATTGAAAAAGATAAGGCAATGTGGCATAAATATTCTATGACTAACGTTTGCAAAGAAGTCTACTTGTACCTAGGAAAGCATGCATTATCTCAATGGTCATGGAATTTTCCATGAGCTTTCATTTTTCCTTGTGCTTCAAAATAAAATTTTAGAAACATATTTTTCTTTCTTTAGAATGCAGTGTATGTGAATATACTGTGAAAATATATGGAAGTGTACATAGTATATGTGCATCATATGTGAATATACAATGTGTCCTCCTTGTGAAAAATTCAGTCCAGTTATTATTTTGTGCTGGTTTTGGCTGGGGTAGAGTTAATTTTCTTCCCAGGGGTTGGTATGAGGCTGTGTTTTGGATCTGTGCTGAACACAGGGTTGATAATACAGAGATGGTTTTGTTATTGCTGAGCAGGGCTTACAGAGAGCCAAGGCCTTTTCTGCTTTCCGTACTGCCATGCTGGCCAGAAAGCTGGGGGTGCTTGGGAGGCTGGGAGGAGACAAAACCAGGAGAGGTGACCCAGGCTAACCAAAGGGATACTCCAGACCACATGACATCATGCTCAGCATATAAAGTGGGAGGAAGAAGGAGGAAGGGGGTGAAATTTGGAGTGATGATGTTTCTCTTCCCAAGTAACAGTTAGGTGTGATGGGGCCCTGTTCTCCTGGAGATGGCTGAACACCTGCCCAACCATGGGAAACAGTGAATTAATTCTGTGTTTTGCTTTGTTTGTGTGTAAGGCTTTTGCTCTCCCTATTAAACTGTCTTTTTCTCAACCCACGAGTTTTCTGCCTTTTACCCTTCCAGTTCTTCCCCCAGTCCTCCTGGTGGGAAGTAAGCAAGTGGCTGCATGGGGCTTGGCTGCTGCCTGGGGTTAAACCACGACATAGATGTACTGTGCAAGCCTCACCATTATTTATTTTTTTTTTATCCTGTAGCATGGTAGTCCTTGAAGGCTGTAAGATTTATTCTGTGTATTTTGCACACTAATAAAAAAATAAAGGTCCTTACCCTAAAGGCATTTTGATGTAAAAATCTAGAAAAAAAACAGAGTAGGGAGAAGAGGTACAAAATTATTGAGGGGTGCAAATTCCTGTTCACAGGGCTGCAAGTCAAACATATATTGGGACATATGCCCATGCTCATACATATATCATTCCTGTTCTAATAACTGTGATTAGAAAAATGTTTTTTCCTTAGAAAGTGTAAAATGGTTCATCTGGTTTTTGTTTCCATTTCTGAAGATTTTATTTCCACTCCAGCACATTTATTCTCAATTGCAGGTTCAAAGTAGAGACTATGTCTGTGCCTACAAATGCCTATACTAACCACGAATTTGGTAAAGATCAGAATGATTCTCTGCTTCCTGGAATACCCATTTCACCCTATTCTGTTTAAAATGCAATAAAATCTTTAAACATCTGGAAAAGAGTGTAAAATTAATTCTTCATCCTCAGCTTTTATACAAAACAATGGCAATTCCAGTCTGGCCAGCCCAAAGAAACCACATAGRGTTATGCAATAGGATCTTACTTTAATCTTTTAGAAATATGTTTAACACTGGAAAATTTCTATGCTTAYATGATTCAGATTTAGATTTTGCATACCAAGTAGACAAGTTATACAGTATTTCAAGTAACATTTTGTCATCTCTTGCCTTCTCCTTGATTCCATCTATAGAATAAAAACTGCTTAGCGAATGAGCAAGTCTTCAATTTTGCTTTGTATTTACATCATTCAATATGCATAACCAGACCTTACTATTTTCCACAGTAATGCAGGACCAAGAATAGAATTAATAATTTCCTGTTGGGCTTATCTATAGTAATCTAGACAATAATTTAAGGACTTTAATAGTCACAATATCCATTAAGCAAGAAGGAATTATTGTTCACACTTCACAGATGGAATCTTTGTGCACTTAGTTGAAAATACTTTATCTGAATGCCAAAAAGATTGAATTCCAAATTCAAAAAGTATAGATTTTTTAGAGTCATTCACAGGTCATTCACAGGTCTCATTCTCAGTGGAAGCTGTGACTACTCCATATCTACTGTAATAAATCCCAAGTATTTATGTCAAGAAAGGTTTTCATTATATTCTTGGTCAAGGAGAAAAAGTCTGCTTAAATGACGCAAGATTGAGTCCAAAACAAGAGAAGTAAATATTATGTCCCTATATCAAATCAGAATTTAAGCAATTTCTTTTAACATTTGATGGAATTACAGAGTAATTTAAATTGGAGGTGACAACTGGAAGCCATCTAATGCAATTCCTGGCTTGGTTGTCCAAGGCCTTCTCCAAGACTTGACCTCAGTCAAGCTCATCTCCATGTATAGACGGTCCACTGTCTTTCCTAACAACCTATTCAATACATTTGATTACCTTCACTGGAAGAATTCTTTCTATATAATTAATGGGAATTGCCCTTGCTGCAGCCTGTGTTTGCTGACTCTCATTCTGTTACCCTGCACTTCCAAGAAGCACTCTGGGCAGAGGTAGAACACTTCTAGAAAAATGTATGTGATCCTCTGATTAACAGCAAAGAAGGGGCTGTCAGAATTCAAATAAGAAGCTCTGAAGCTGTTTTGCAGATGAAATGAAGAGCAGAAAACCGTTTGTAACTTTTGTGTGAATTCTAGCATTGCCTGGCTTGTGATAAATTACTAACAAGAGATTTAGACTGAGGTAGCAAAATTCCAATTCAGATGTTTGTACATTAAAAGATTACGAAAGACAAATATGCAGTAACTAGATGCAACCAAATTTACTTCTTTAAGTTGTGAGACCTGGTAAACTAGAAGAAAACAAGACCAGAAGCCAGAACTCCAACAGGGACATATTAGTAATCTAGCCTGAATAGAGAATAAAAGAGGTTGTCTGTCACATTAATTGCATATTTCTGTCATGAAGGTGAAGAGGCTTTAGTTATTAATTTTTGTATTAGTCAGACACTGYTTTGATTTCAAAATGGCTATGGTTTCACTGCATTAATAATACCATGACTATAGTTACATTAAAACAATATCTAGAAAATCACAAAACAACATAAATAATAGTCGTTTGGAAGTCAATGGACATGAAGTACAGTGCTATATCACAATTCAAAATATTGTCAGAAATAACCACTGAGAGTAATCATATGAGAACTTGGGAATGAAAAGTTTCAATTTAAACAACCTATAATAGAAGACAATTCCAGCGAGAAAGTAATTTTTAGATAATTGCTATGCCAAAGGATATGGAATGGGACATTTTAAATTTTACCATTAAAATTTATGAAAATAATCTTTGCATAATTACTATTTCGCAAACATGGAAATGCCCTTTCATTTAAAAAAAAAAAAAGAAAAAAGAAAACAAAGCTTTTACAGTAAGTATGCTTCTGAAATAAACGTGGAAAATGAATACTGATTTGCAAAGTGAACTATCACATGACACTATTAATACAAGAAGGTAGCAACACTTATTCATATTGAGCTCTGTGAAACAAAATCTTAGAAGATGTAATCTCTGTGAAATTACTTTGACCTCCACCGCTTTTAGCTAGTCTACATGATCAGATTAATTTTAGAAGCATGTACTTAGTAATGGAAGAGCATAAAATCTAGCTTCAGGACTGCAATACTAATCTGGAGTAACTAACTGCACACTTGAGGTAGGTTGACCTTAGTTGGAGGCCAGGTGCCAATCAAGGTGCTTGATCACTCCCCCTTCTCAGCTGGACAGGGGAAAGAAAATAAAATGAAAAAAGTCTCATCGTTTCAGATAAGGCATTTTACTAAAGCACAAGCAAAGAAAAAATCCCAAAAATTTTATTTTCCACTTCCCACCAGCAAGTGATGTCCAGCTACTTCCTGGGAAGGAGGGCTCCAGCATGCATAGTGTTTGCTCTGGAAGGCAAACATTGTAAATAAAAAATATCCTCCCTTCCTCATCCCTTCCTTATCTTTTATGTCTGAGCTGATGTCACATGGTATGGAATATCCATTTCATTAATTTGGGTCAGCTGGCATAGCTGTGTCCCCTGCTAGGATCTTGCCCACCCCCAATCTACTAATGGGGAGTCGAATGTTGAGGGAGAGCACTGATGCTGTGCCAGTGCTGCCCAGCAGTACCCAAAGCACTGGTGTGTTATCAACACCTTTCCAGCTACCAGTGTAAAGGAAGGCACTGTGAGGGCTGCTGTGGGGAAAATTATCTCAGCCAGATGCAATGAAATTTTCTTAGCTGGGTGATAAAAAGATACTCTCTTTCTTAACCTCTAACCATTTCCTGAAGTGCAAAYAGAAGAATTCTGAAAATGAGAGAAAAGTTCCTGAAATTAAGTTTCTTACAATATGAAAGTGGTTATCTGGAAAACCTACAAAAGAGCTCAGAAGTGAGGGGGTTTTTTCCTGGATTCCATGTAATTTCTTGGTTTCAGGATCTCAGTGTCTAGATAGGAGCTCTTAAATATTCTGAATCTCACAGAGTATGAACAGTTATCCTGGACTGTATGTCCTTATCCAAATCCTTAACACACAAGCACATTTCTGGTGTTGCTTAAACTAGAGGAAAGGCTGTGTTCATTTAATTATGGAAAATTCTGTGTAAAGTAAGTTGTTACATTTGCCAAGAAGCGGTCCTTCTGCTAGAATCAGTAGCCATCTAATAGACTGTATCAGCAATATTTGTACTGGAAGTATGATTTTTGTCCAGAAAAGTAACACTGTTGGTTTCACAAAGAGAAATCTCTACAAAAAAAAGGAGAAGCAATGTTTCCAGAACAACGTCATTGTGGATGTTTCTGTAGATGAGATGGAAATGTTTTATTAAATGATGTTGCTGCAAATTTTAAACCTTCCAATCAAAGCTATTCCTATGATTATTCCAATGTTTAACCACTGGCRTATTATGAACACTACATTTCTTGAAATTTATAGTCTAATCTGYCTCATGAGGATTCTGATTACAACTCAAGCAACTGCAGCATATGCAGAACTTGAAAGGGGATGCATAGTTTTCAAGAAATTGGGAGTAGGTACTAATTTTGCATTTTCTGTGTAGTGTATACTAATGATTACAACTTGCCATAGCAAAGACCTTAGTACAATTATATTATTTACCATACTATATAATGGACTACTCAAGAAATACTAATTATATACTAATCCCTATGCTAAATGGCACCATAAATATCATTCAGCTGAGTAGTTATCCAGTAAAGTGGAGTCAATGATACTGATCATTGTGTTGGCCTTACTTCATTGCATCTCCTGTTCAATCTACTGTCCATATTATCGCAGCCTTTTAAAAACTATGATTTAGATTCATTTTTTCCTACACAAAATATTGTTTCATTTTTAATACAATTTATTGTAATTTTAGCTTCAAAAATTTAGTTTGGTCTCTGAATTTCATTAACATAATATTTACTCTTACTATTGAATCACCAAAATATTAAACTAAATATTTGATAGTCCAAAACTGAACAGATCTTCCAATAATCTGTGAAAAAAGTGGCTGTGGGAAATATATCCTGATCCTAGTACATATAAAGAATATATTCTTATTAAAAATCCCGTCTTTTTAAATTTAAATCAAATATATTTACAATTCATTTACAGAAGAATGATTGCAGAAACTGAATGATTACTTTATTTCAATTATAAGTCTATTTTAACTGTCCTCCTGCACAATTTAGGTTATTTCAAGAGACTGGATATTAAGAACAGGGAAGTAAAGTATTAAGCAACTATATTTACTTCCCTGGTCATTGTAGTTCTCTGTATGCATCTCTAACCTAATACTTTGATTTTTTTCTCTATTTCTTTACTTTAGATTATTAGCGTTTATACTAAGTAATTTTTTCCTTCTTCATAAAGACTTCTATATTTATATAGTTATGCTAGATTTCTTTTGTTCTTGCAAGGTTTTGAAACTAATTTTCCAGATTTTATCTTACTTAGATTGTTCTCTCATTAAAATCAATGGTGTCAACAGTTAACATCAATTGAAATCTGCTTGTGCATTGTTTTTAAATTACTTTCCAATTATCCAGCTATCTTTTCTTCTTATTGAAAATAGTTAACAGATAGTTAACAGAAAGCACTAAATCAGTCTTTTTTTCTTTTTTTCTTTTCTTTTTTTTTTTTTTTAATATCACCAGTTTAATTCCACTTTTCTCAACCAGGCCACTGTATCTTTCTAACTCCCTTAAGCCTTTTAGATGTCACTCTGTTCTTTGGTTTCCCTTTCAACATGTGTACGTGTCACACTACCGAATTACATTCATTTTCCTGATCTTTTCCCTTATTTCCTGCAAAGCTGCAAAGCAACTACTTTAGAAGTAAAAAACCTAAGACGTTTTTGTTTGTTTCTTTTAAAGAGACTCTGAGTATCCTACACATGACTTGAAGTCCTCTCTCTCGACATATCAGAAAGTCAAGTCCCGCACAAGGATGATTATGTGATCCTAGCAGTAGGACACATAGGCTTTAGTACTCCCTTGATTTCTAAATCACATGAATGATTTTACGGGGATAACTCGACTCTCACAATATCCATTTTCCTGAAACTGAATGTTTTTACACTGCTGTTATTGTGTGAACCCAGAGCTTCTTGTGCCTGCAGCATTCCAGTGTTCAACAAAGTTAAGGTTCTTTGTATTTATCAGTAACTTCCTTAGTCCTATTTAAGACTAACCAGCCATTCAGAATGGCTCATTTCCTTCCCTGGATTGTAAAGGAATCATTCTGAATAAGCCCATACGTACTTTTCCTCTGCATAAAATAGAAGGAGCCATATAACACCAGGCATAAAATATCAGGCAACAACAAGGGCAGGCTGCTTCTGGGAGGGACAGGGAGCTGGGAGCTGAGCATGGCAAGGCAGGCGGAGGCAGCTGTCTCACTGACAATTTATGATCTTTCAGCTAATGAAAAACAAAGGCCTGAAGCAACTATCTCAATTTCTTTGCTTGTAAATTGCACTTCTGTGTAATATTGGGTTTTAGAATATAATCAAGGAGAGGAKGCAGAATTTTAGCTCACAGAAGGATGGAGTGATTAAAAATGTAAAACACAAGACTTTCATGCAGAAGTAGGTTTCAAATTTTCCCTTCAACAAACTCAACATATTTTTGTCTCATGGTGCAATCCATTCATGCTCTTTATAGGAGGAATTTATATGAAATAAAATACTATAAGTGAGATTCATATGCTGAATAAAGCCACTGTTTTGTCTTAAAACAAGATAAAAACACAGATAAGATAAAAACCACAGTTGATGCTATGTTTTGTTCACATAGAAATGAACAGTACAGTTATTATTTATGTTGTCTGATTCCCTTTTTTATGCTTCATATATCCTCTTTTCTTCACTTGCATATAAAGTGTACATCTATTGCTTTCAAAACATTGACATTCCACCTCAGACAATCTGTCTCTGGGCCACTGTTTTGGTTTTGGCTTTTTACAGCTCCCTATTTTAATTTGTCCAGACACAAGTCAAAAAAACTCCTTTCAACATACTCTCCCTGCTCCTGCAGTCTAGAAGGCGGCTAGATGGCTGCGTGAACTAGAATTTTAAATCCAAGACTCTATGTAAATTCTGTCTGCTCTTCCCTAGACATATGCATATATGTATTGACACTATGGCAAAAGAAAAGCCACTGAATCAATCTACCACAATCAAATTCGTTCATTGCATAGTCCCTCTTATGCACCCACCATGTACCTCCAAGTTCCTAGCAGAAAATTCCATTAGAAAGGAAGCATACTGTTAATCAAATACATTCTAGCTTTCTCTAGGGTGTCCATGGCCAGTCCCACATATTCACATGCTACTCTTTTCCTCTAGTTAAACAGTTTTTCTCTCTGACATTCTACTCCCTTATCCTTCACCAGCGATTTAATGATGGAGGTGTTTTCATAGTCTGATGCATTACTGGTATGATATGTCACAGTCTGATATAACTAAACATGCATTTTAAATCTCATTCTGCTGACATAAGAGAGAACATGGAGCAACAAAATCATGGGTAACTGACTTTACCTAGGAGAATTTTTATTCATACGTACCTATATGCATATACATACACACAGGCTTATGTTCTATGAGCCTTCATTTATTTTAAGCCCTCATGTCACAAAATGCATTCATGTTATTTCGCAGCAAGATATTCTAGTGCCTTCTTGTATTAATACTTCCCTGTATTTTATGTAAATGTTTTACACAGTAAGGCTACATTCTTGCAGAGGACACTGAGGGGAGACCTCTTTATCTACAGCTTCCTCACACGGCAAAGCGGAGGGGCAGGTGCCGTTCTCTTGGATGACCTGTGATAGGGAATGACATGAAGCTGTCAGGGGAGGTTTAGGTTGGATATTAGGAAAAAGTCCTTCACTCAGAGAATGGTCAAGCACATGGGACAGGCTTCACAGGGAAGGGATCACAGCACCAAAGCTGCCAGAGTTCAAGTGTTTGAACAATGCTCTCAGGGCCATGGTGTGATTCTTGGGGTGATGCAAGGCCAGGAGTTGGACTCAATCATCTTTGTGGGTCCTTCAAAATCAGGATATTGTATGATTCAATGATTCTTGCTCTTTTCGTGACATTATCACGTTAATGACGTGGATCTATGATGTGGTACATAAGAACCCAGACTTTTTCCTCCTTATTAAACACCTCCAGATCCCAGGCTGATGTCAATACGATTGTTATTCCTCTCTACATTCTATAATTCTCAGTGTTATGCCACTTGTAGTATCATAATTATTCAGGTTCTTTAGTTCTTCCCAGCCGATATTACTACCTCCCTTCTTCTTTAAAGCTTCTCACCTTTGTGACTGCAGGTGTCTTTAGCCCACTTCTASTTTTCCTATTGTGAAGATTTTAAATGGAAAATTCACTTCCCAAGGAGTAAGTTTTTAAAACTCATTTAGTAAGAACCTTTCCCACTATTTTCCATTGATGTGAAAACTCTTGTTGTCTCATATAGCCAGTTCTTCAAAACGGGACTCATACCATAATTGAATAATTGTTAATTCTTTACTTTAATCCAGTAACTTTCATTTGACACTATACCACATGTTTTATGAATTATGAGATTACATCTGCCTAATGTAGCTTGATCAAAACCAGAAACAGTAGAAGAGAAGATTCTGACATGATGTCTCTGGTATATTTAATTTGTAGCATTTACTTCCATATCCTTTAAGATTTGAAGTTGAATTTAAATGTTCCAGCCAACCCAATAAGGTCTAAACAGTAAAAAATTGTGGTATAAAATCCATAATGTCCTGTCCTACTTCAATGCATCTTTGATCTTACATTAAACACTAGATTAAAAAACTCCTTAAAGCATTAATCTCTCTTTCCAAAGGAAAAAGAAATAAATATTTTCCATTTTAGTTGATCCAAGTCATTTGTAAGAATTTAGTTATCCTTTGATGCCTTGCCCCTTTTAGTATCTTCTTAGTGTTGTGTAGTTGACCAAAGGAAGCATCAAAGTTAGTCACTTCACTGACTGAAATAATTTCCACAGATAATACAATTCAATTTCTTTCCCTGCTATCATTACTGTCAGTATTAATCTATGTCAGCAAAATGAATAAGATTCATTTTCTTATTTTTACTTCAGGAGGCAGTTAAGAGATATCGAATATTCAGAATTTAACCTTTTATGTAAGGCACTGCAGTTTAATGCATCAACAAAAAAACCTGATATTGATGCACTTAATCATTGCAAGTCTTATTTTTAGCTAGTTGTTCATGTATTAAATCAACTTGTTGAAAACATTTGTTGATTCTTACCATTAGAGTTTACTCTTTCCATCAAGAACAGTTCTACAATCACAAACAAATGCAAGAAAAATGGTGAAGTTGTATATGGGTAAATTTGAGCTGTAGGTGAACTGAAAAATCCAAATAGAAAGAATCTTAATCACCATAAGCTCTTCATTTTACTTAGTGAAAGTTTAAATATATTTAGTATGCCTAAAATACTTCATCAGTTCTCGGGAAAAAAATCCACATCACTTGCACCTTCACATTTCTGTAAAAACTATTAGTCCTGTAAACAGAATATAGGGAAGGCAAATTGTCTTTTGGCATCTATCTATTCTCTTTGCAATCCGGACAGAGTAAGGACACAAGATAGCTTTCGGTCTACTATCTCTGATGCTCAGTACAAATCAAATAATTTTAGTATTACAGAAATTTCGGTTTGGGTTTTTTTTTCCTCTCCAAATGAAGTTACTATAACTCTAGCTTCTCTGGGCATCTACACATTTTTCACTTATTCTGCCTCTCATCCCACGGGCCATACACCTAATTGAGCAACAAAATCCATAAGTAACAATATCTTTACCTGTATTTTCTGCACAAACTATCCTTCTSATAACACATTATGTACAATATGAATGTAATTTCTCAGAAAGTCTTTTTACTTCCTTTTATTCTACTSTTTTAACTTGTTCTTGGATGCTGCCAACTGGAATGGCTTTAGATTTTGAAACAGTTTTATTCTATACTTTCTCCTTTACAGAACTTTGATCTATGTTACTCTGCAGTCTGTTCATTTATTTAATACTTTCTGTGAGTGTTTATGACAGCTTACATCAGGTTCAAAAATCATTATTTGAACAAATGTGTTCAGTAAAACTACTGCCAGTGCTCAGATTTGCAGAAGACAGCTTGATACGGTGAATTATAACACTCTAGATTATTTCTTCTAGTAAACTTTTGACCAAAGATYCTATCTTAAAATTAATACTCATTCTCTTGATGATTTAGATTAGGCCAAATGACACTTTAATGACTCTTCGATAAAATATAGACTATATTCTTCTCTCTCCCTGAGATTTATTTTTGAAAACTTTTCCAAAAACCCTTTCAGAGACTTTGACAAGATTTACTCTTTGTAAACCCATGTTGGCAACCGGTGATCTCATCCCCAATTCTTTTTCAAACATCTGGTCTTAATATCACTGTCGATTATAAGCCTTCTATTGAACTATTGAAGTTCTCAGCCTGTAATCAAAAAGAAAAACCTTTGGTGTTTTATCTTTTGGTTTTTTTTTTTCCAGAATAGAAGTTCTAGTATGTTATAGATTAAAAAAAAAGTAAAATTGCTGTGTGGCTCATTATATTAAAACCTTCAATAACTAAACTAYGTACTCAAAATGTTGTGCATGTATTAAAGATAAAAATGCTAACATATTAATTAGAACTTAAATGTCATTGAGTGGGACTCATTTGCATGGGAGGATGAGGTGGAAGCCGTGGGTGATCCCAACCCAGGTAGTGCCCTCACCAGCCAGGACACAATAGCACAATATCTGAAAGCTGTGAGCAGAGCAAGGCGCGGGTGACAGGCTGCACTGGCAGCCCCAGACAAATCGAAACAATCAACTGGGTCCAGAGTCCATCTCGTGAATCTAGCCAGGAGATGGGGCCAGAAACATGATTGGAAACAAGCCTGCAGTGTAGGACCATGGCTTATCCAGAGACAGAACTTGAGAAAGCACACTTCCAGCACGGCTCTGAAAAGGAGGGGGCATCTGGCCTGCCCTGAAATGGTGTTCACATTCAGAACATGAAGGGTGGATTCAGAGGAGGCTACTCAGGACAGAAGCACTTGAGGTCCTGACCCTTWACTAACAGACTTCCAAGTTTCTGTATCTGTTTTGGTATGGTGACCTAAAAGTTCTACCGTTCTGGGTTTAGTTAAGTATAAAATTTGCATTAAGGAAAAGCTTAAACATAATAAATCTTGGACCTCAGAACCAACGTTTGAAAATATAAATACAAAAAGAAATAAAATGTATACATGCAATTACATGGTTTCTCTTGATCTCATTCACCAAAATTTCCTGCACAGGAAGTTTTCATATAGCCTTTTAAAACATTCTCTGCTACTGAGAATATAATGCCATTAATTTATGCCGTTATCAAGCTGATCATTTGTAAGCTTATTTCAATTGACTTTMCAACTTGAAATTTTCTTTCTCTGCTATAAATCTTCTGTTTCATCTTATGATTATAGTTTCTCTTTTAGTTAATTTCTTTAAACTCACCAAAGAATTATCCAAAATGTTATTCAAATTATGCAACAATCAATCTGACTGGTTTTTCTCTCTTACCTTCTTTTAAAATACATTCATCTTACCAGTTTTGTATCACTCAGGACTTTACATGCAGTCTAGAAAGCCATTATTATGGGAAAAGTATTTGGATTTTTTTATTTCTTTTGTTATGTCTTGTTCTGTTCCCCCRTCCCACCAGCCCCCCCACCTTTCCCCTAGAAAAACCACAGGTATACTTTGTATAAAGGAAATAATTTTAAAACTTAACATTTTGAAAATATGTAGACGTGGTATTTACTTATGTGACTGTGGTTTTATTTTTAGAGTTGTTCATTTATATTTCATCCTGACATTTATCTGAATAACATTTTTTCAATGGAAGAAGTACAGAAATTATTTTGATTGTCAACTCTTCAAATTACTCTAGGTATCAGGAGGCAGGGAGTAGAAGATCAAGTACTTGTGTATCTTTGTCTCTACACAGGTTCCAAGCCATCCTGTGTCCTCATTTCTTGATATGCGTAGAAGTGAGTGAGGCATCTGGGTAGTATTTTTTTCTGAAGAGATGGTGTAATATTAGGTACACAGTTTTCACATACCTAGCTCTCTAAACAAAGGTCAACTTTTCTAAGACTATCAGCTACTTACCTCTCTCAGCTGCACAATCCTGTGCAAACACTGGAGAAACCGGGGAGCCTTCTATACTCAAGTACGTGAAGGTACACTTGCTCTGTACTTCAGAAGGAGGGAAATTTTTAAGTATAGAACCTTAAGAATGTGTTTAAGAAGGGAGAATGAGGAAGAATATCTGGCATACTCACACCATCACCAGAGTTCTGTGACCAACTAGGAGTCTTTGTCTTGCTTTCTATCACCTGTTCTCAACCTTGAATCATATTGCTCTAATAAAACCTTGACTCATTAATTTAAATGAATTTTTTTTCAGTCAAATGTCACAAATATGCAGTCTTTTCTGATACCAGTGYTCAAGATCTACCATACGGCATCTTTATCAAAATAGAAACAAAGGGACAAGGACAAATAAAATTAAAATTGTATTATTTAGTCATTAATGATGTATCACTGTATGATTCAGTTGCACCTCAGCCAGAAACAATTATTTCTAATATTAACATTCCATAAAATGCTCTCATTTCTGCTGCTTTTCGTGGAGCTATGTTATCTTCCTTAGGAAACTGACATTCATTTCATGAAAAGAGTTTGTAAAATAATACACTCCTCTATGACTGTTACAAGCACAAGCTCAATAAAAATAATGAAAAATTTTGTTTTCCACTACACCTAATAACATGCACTTTCAACTCTTCACCTGCACATTAACGTCACAACATAAATACACAGCTAACAGAAATGAACATTTAAAACTCTAAATCAGATCAATGTGACAAGGTCCCATGATTTAAGCAGAGCTGAATCTTAAAATTCTTCTGGTGAAGCTGTAGATTCAGGGAAGAACCAAGAAGAAAAAAAAAATTCCAGAGATTTATGAAAGGGATATAGGAATACTAGATTTGAAATTCAAAGTGCAAAGCCTCAAAAATGGTTTAGAAATCATAAAGTTCTCTCAAAGGGGGTTTTTACCACGTATTTCTCCTTTGTGATCTTTTCTCAGGAATGATGTGTCAGTGGGAGAGTATGACCTGGGAGGAACAACAAGCTTTTGGCAGTAAAATGCCTTCATTAGTCACAAATGTGCTCCTCATTTAGGACTGCTTGCCACCAAGGGGATCCTCATGAACACATGGCAGCATTTTAATTTCTTTATCTATCACCTGGTGACCAAGCATACAGACAGTCTAGCAGATGGATGCRTATAAAGACAAGCCAAAAACTCAGCACCCAATCAAGGTGAGGTATTGCATGTGGAGTCTGTATCCAGCTATATCAAGTGCAGGCTTGTGATAAACTCCAGCCTCAACATATTTAGCGTTATTACAGATTAAAATTAGTTTAATCCCTGACAATTCTAGTAATTTAGAACTATATTTATTTAACACTCCCTAAGGAAGAGAGCAATTTAATACATTAACTCAACTATCCAGTTGTTCTTAAGATCCTTCAGCAGATATGGAAATTCTTCTCATTTGAAAAGAAATCTAAATGCAGAAAGTCTAAAAATACTGTGAAGCTAACAGATGTAGCAAAACTCAATGTAAGATCCTASAGGAGGGAAAGGAGAGTTTGTTTTAACACAAAATGGTTTTATTCACTCACACTCATGCTCTCACACCACCATCAACCTCCAAAAGAGTTGAGTCCAAGTAGTCTGGCACCAAGACATACGTACGGTGCTCTGGTAAAGATTAAAAATTACAATAATAACAAGTGACAAGAGCTATCCAGTTCTGCTAATCCAGTTACTATCAAAATCCAGACATTCCMAAAATGTTGTCCATCTGGTGATTGTACAACTAGACATACCCCTTCTTTCTCCGTTCGTATCAGTTTAACAAATTTCTCTTTCTATTCTATTACAAATCTCTACWTAAAACACTGACACCTGATATTTTAGAATTATGGTATGCTTAACAGGGTCCTAGCTCCCATGGCATGAAATCCACATTATTCTGACAGTTGCTTTGTCTCAGTTAAGAGCATAGATGATCCCAGAATTTTGTGTTCCGTACAGCTGATGGGATGGTTTGACCTGTTATTTCTGAATCACTAATACTTTTAAAATATTATCTCATTTTATGGTGGATCTAGAAGAGCCATAATTATAAAAAGCTCATGCTTATGATAGGCAGTTCTAAGCATTGTCATTAAAAGATTAAATTCAATTAGACTGATGTGGTTTATGATGGGACCGTAAAAATATACAATCAAAAGAGGCTAATAGTGCCRGTCAGGTTATATAGACTGACATAAATTAAACAAACTCTGTGATCATTTAAGCTCAGAAGAGTATTAGATGGTTATGCTACTACACAGAATTTATGAAAGTGACTGCACAGATGCCAAAGCAAACTATATGTACATTATGAAAAACAAGGAGTGTACTGAATCTAACCATGGTCTGAATAGCTGGATGCATCCTGCTACATGTATAATTTGGAAGGTCATAAAAATGAGAGGAAAAATAACCTCCCAACAGAAATAACCACATGAATTTTACTTCCATGGGTCGATGACAATACTGATATGAACATCAGCAGTGATGTAGCCTGTCTTTTAAGAAACCAGTGAAAATATATATGCATAGTTCCTTTGGGCTTTTTGAAGTTGTCAGAGGGATCTGTGCAGCCATAGTGTGGTTATATGATCAAAATAGGAGCCTTCAAGTGCAAGTGACTCAAAATGCCAAGCCCTAGAATTCTGTTCAGAGCCAACCCTTATACTTGGAACAGATGCAGTCTTTAGTGTCTTCCTAACATTCATTCATTACGGCATTCGCGCTGCAAACCACAGAGCTCAGTAGTACAAGGTTGATGAGGATTTTTGCTCTGAAGAATTTTTGTACAGAAATGAAAAAAGGAAACATTTTGGGGTATTACATGGTTAGACTAACTTCTGCATTTGTTAGTGACATGAGCACTCACCTCCAGTAGGCTAAAGGGTTCTGCTGCTTGAATGGCTTCTAATGAAACAGAAAGTTGTAAATCTCTTGCTGTAATACATGTTACTGTACACATCTCAAGATGCTTGATTCTTCCCTAAAGATTGCAGGCTATGTGATGAAGCACTTACAGCTCAAGTAGGTAGTGCATGATAGCAAATGTCAAAGCAGAATAATGAACAGAGCTATTAAATACAGTAGTGTTGTAATGCAGCTTGGCTAGGAGTCATTCTGTATTCCGTATGAACTACAGAAATGCACATATTATGGTATACAAATTGCTCTGAATAGACCACTGTGTAAATGCAATCCATTAACACTGCCTGCAAGAGGGTTTATTGTAAGCAGTTTCTTTTAAAATACTAATTTAAAAACGTCTATTAGACTCTTGTTAACTTTTGACTACATTGCTGTTGATAACCTTCACTTGTAACTAAGTAGATGGGTTATTTCCTTTACCATTTTCATTCTTTTGTAATTTAATTCAAAGCATGGTCACAAGGGATCCTAGAAATGTAGTATAGTGCAGTTCTTGATCTTTCCTGAATATTTTGCAAAACAGCAGAGCCATAAAACCCCAAAATTCTGAAATAGCTTCCGCAAACATTTCTGCCTAGGTRTTTAAACAAGCCCTTCCAAGCTCCACACTTGTAAATGCCATAGCTTGTCTCTCAGCAGGAAAYGTTAGCTTTTGCTTAGTTCTGCATGTATTAAATTGCAGATTACATGAGGCTTATAAATTTCACCAGTCAGCTCACAGAAGTTCTGTTGGGACTTCTAGTTTGTACTCCTAGTTTAAACTTAATGAACAGATTTGTAGATTCACTCTTCCCTCTCCCAAGACAATTATCTATCTTCTTTTTTTTTTTTTTTTTTGAGTTAGGAAAAGTTACATAATAGAAGTTACAGAGGTATATAGAAAGTCTAAGTCACTTACACCAAGCTGGTTTTGGGAACAAATCCTAGTTCACATAGACTTGAGCTGGAACTGAGATGATTGAAGTTCTGTGACCAACAGAATTCTTGCTTTAACGAACTCTAATCATRTGGAAGAGACATGAACTGGCCAGCAAGCTTCAATGAACATCTGAAATTGCTTTGAAGAGATTATTGTTTTGGTTTCAGCTGGGATAGAACTAATTTTTTTCTTACTAGCTGGTGCAATGCTGTGTTTAGAACACAGTATGAAAGCAATGTTGATAACACACTGATGTTTTAGTTGTTGCTGAGTAGTGCTTACCCTTTTCAGTTTTCCATGCTCTGCCAGTGAACAGGTGCACAAGAATCTGGGGAAGCATGGCCAGGACAGCTGACCCAAACTGGCCAAATGGATACTCCATACCACAGAATGTCATGCCTAGTATGGAAACTGGGGAGAGTTGGCCAGAACCTGCTGATTTATGCTTGGGGATGGGAATTATTAAACTGGTTTTATCTCAATCAATGAGGTTTACTTTTTTCCTACTATTCTCCTACTTACAGGGCTGAGGCTAAGCAGAGTAAGAGGCTGTGTAACACTTAGTTGACAGCTGTGGTTAAACCATGACAGACTTTTACAATAGAATATTTCAAAATTTATTTTAAAAAAACAAATGAAAAACCTTCAAAACCATACATTAAAAGCTTATTTAAAATCTCACACATTTTAGAAATTCAAACATTTTCAAACTGAAATGGCCTTTTTTGTGTGAACARGAAGTACTTTTTAACATGTTCAATAGGAAAAAAAATATTATTATGTAAATTGCTAATWACCAGTAATGAAATATTGAGTTTCTAAAAGGCTACTTTCGAATCGCAGAAACATGACCATAACTATAATATTAAGTTTCTATTAGACAAAAACCAAAAGGGCTTGTATATTACAAACATCAAACTGTTTCAAATTTTTGAGAATAGATCTTCAGTTATTTCAGTGTTCCATCACTCTCATACGGTAAACTGTTACAAGGATTATATCCCATTTATTTAGGTTGTGAATTTCCACAGGAGGAATGTTGCCCTCCATTAGATGGATTTGCTCTCTCTCCTACCCCCCATCTAAGATAGACTATGATTTAGTCACAGTAAGGTGCTAAGAGCGATGAAAAATTTCCCTATAGCTTTTTTTCACCACAAAATTGCAGTAAATGTTCTCTTATTCTAAAAGAGAGAGGTTTGGTCAGAAAACAACTTAAATGACATAGGGAGAAAATGTGTTTTCCAGTTTTTCACTTTTCTTATAACACTGAGGAAGTCATTCATCTCAGCTGAGATAACAAAATTTAGCTATGTGTCATGACATATGTGATGTTCCATAAATGAAAACAATGCAGAAAACAAAACCTATAGACACTCACTTTTTAATACACTGTTCAGTCTGTACATTGCCCAAGAGATGAAGACTGCATTGCAGTGTGAAGATAGATCCTTCTCTGGAATACCCAGAGGTCTAAGGAACAAAGAAATCTAAATGAGTTTGAATATATAAGTACAGAAATACAAACTGAAAGAGATTACAATGACTTATTTGCCCCTTTAAGGCTGTTCAATGCCAAAGTGTTGTATTAGGTGATATTGGCTTCTGGGAAGCTCATGAGAAAATTGCACTGACACTAGGGGTGTATATCTCCACCATACTTATCAAAAAAAGACGTTTCAATCAAAGTTACTTGAACATGCATACAGAAGTATATGATACTTGCAATCTTAAAATTTTACATAGACCTTTTTTGTCTTTGTTTTTGTTTCAGTCCCTTGTAATTTTCGATGATGCCAAACTATACCCAAGAAATATGTAGAATTTTAGTGTTACTGCATGAAGTCTGCTTTCCAGTGGTTGAATAAGTCACTTTACAATGCTCACTAAGTCATTGTTTTTTTGCCTGTTCATGAAAAATATTCTGTAAACGTTTTTAGTTTTTTCTGATCAAGTACACAGTCATCACAAAATAGGCACCAAAGTAAATTTTGGATATATGAYGACAGTAAATTCAGAAATTCAGTTTAGTTTCAGATTAGGTAACTTTCAAGTACCGTTCAACATTACCAGATACAGGCAAATTATTATTTTTTAAAAACAAGGTCACTGTATCACCTTCAGTTAAACACTGTTACTGTCTCCCCTGGTAACTACAAAAAGATTGACTATGTAAAACCCTTATTTCATTTGAAGTTACTTCATTTGTCACTTAAACATCTGCCTTAGTACATATGAAGCTAGACACAGGTGTCAATACAGATAATTTGTATAACCGTACTTGTGGACCTAAATCTATTGGCCTCAGAAACACTTGCAGTGAGCATCTAATTTTCCAATGTTCTCACTTATAAATTTTAAAGTTGCCACTTCATGACTTATGTTACATTTAAAATACAGTAATTTTTGTTTTGCATTTATTTGCAATGATTAATACTTGAAATCTGCTATTTGCCAAAGGCGGCTAAGAAGGCAACATAAACTGAAACTATTCCTAGACTGTTTAAACAAAGCTCTCTTATCTGAAGTAGTCTCATTTTCACAGTAACAGGAACCAATAGCGTTAGTCATGTCCCATTGCTACATATCAAGTTAGGCCTTTGAGGTATAATGAAACACACACACCAAAAATTAATATACCATGAGGTGTCATTTTAATGGAATGAATAAATAAATATAAAAAYGTAATAAGGAAACCTCATTCCAATTCACCTGATCTTGATTCTTTTCCAAATAATTTCCAAAGTTTTTGTGATTTCAGTAATATGCTGAAAATGAAGTAACTCCAGAAAAAAACTTCAACTTTTTTGGCATATCTTATTATATGTAATGGGAAAAAAAAAAACCTGTCAGCTGCTTTTCAGATGTAATCTATCAAACCCTCAAAATTCTACTCTGCAAAACAGTTTTCAGGAAGAAAACAAATCAATAAACTAACATTATCCAAAAACGGAGAGAATTCTAGCAGTAGGACAGCAAGACAGTGACTCAGTTTCCCTTGTTTTGAAACCTAAGGTAGGCCACACCAAACAATTATTGAGAAGATATTTCATTGTGAATTAACCTTGTCAAAGTATAACTTGTATAATTTAGTTTTTGCATTTCCACACCTTGTCTTTACTCAATTTTTTGACCCTGCCTACACACTTCATTCCTTTTTACTTTGGTTAAGCCTTCCACTTATTTTTCGATCCCTCTAATTTCTTGCTTCTTTTCCAACACTGCAAAGAATCACTAATATTATATTTGATTTCTTACTCAAACATTATCTTTCCTGTTTCCACCAGACCTTTCACTTATTCCCTGTATCCAGCTACTCAGAGCTCCCCTATTTGAAGTCCCATGCATCCATCTCTAACCCACTTGCACACACTATTGTTCCCTGGCATATAGGTGGTCTCATTATGTCAGAGTGTAAGGTGAAATGAAATCAGTTTACATGGGAAATACACATGAGAATGAAAAAAAGGACTGATTAACTTGTTGCTTTATATCACACCAGTCCCTTCTGATATTAATATGGTCAGATATAGAAAGGGTTACTACAAATTCACTACACACTCAAAAACCCATTTGATACATCAGTCGCATCCTATACAGCACATTTACTTTCCCTTTATTTCCATTTGATYGGGCCACTTTGTGATGGTTATTAATAAGTGGTATTTTTAGCAGTTCTTTTCATTTTTCTAGATTGCTCAGAGTTACACTCCAACTTTTAGCATGATATCTCTTTGCCTACAGAGAATAAAGCACATTTGTGAAGGCAAATATCCCTCTCTGCTGCAAGACATCTTGAGGTAGACTGCAGCAAGAGCTACCTCTCTTCTGAGCCTTATGTAAACTCTTGAAGGGCCTGATGCAATTAAAAAATGCAACCTATAAATGTTTGTAACACACCAAAATGGTAAGGCTACCTAGCTGCTTGATATACATGTGTTTTTATAGCTGATGCTTCCCATGTCTGGAAAGAAACGTGGCTGCAAGACTACAGAAAGAAGCCAGGGAGTAATAGAACATTCTCATAATGTGGGCACCAAAACTGAGAGTGAGCCAAATTGGAAAAGAAAACAAAAGAGTAAGACAAAAGAAGGAAAGTACTTTTCAGGCATTTGAAATGAGCCRTTTTTCGGGCAGAACAGGGTAATGGTATGTTCCTTTCAGTAAGCATGACAACAAATATTTACTCTTGTTAAAAAAATGTGCCTATGGTATTACATATTGGCATTGACGAAGGAGAACTTCAATGGGTATTGATTGACATGTGGACCAATACTAAATAAAAACAGATTAAGCTTGTTCACATAATGTACAGCTTAAGGCTTGGAAATGTAACAACAGCAGCTGCAAATAATCAGTGAATCCAGAAATGCAAAAGAGCATGTTCACACCCTGCTCACACAGGATCGAGGCACAGAGGGAACGGGTCTGCATGATAGGGAGCCCTCCCATGCAGACCTGTCATTTGGGTAATTAGGCAATCAGAAATGCAGATCACATCACAGAGGGCACCTGCTTTGAAATTTAGACTTAGCCTTTGCTATGAGAGAGCCCATGGAGTCGTCATTTTGACAGTTTCCTCATCTGACAGATCTTCTCTTGTAGCTTTYCCCAGAACTCCTTTGAACCAGTAGACTAACATGGCAACAATACAAAGCACTGGACAAATTTCAAGAGTTTTACCAACCTATGYAGGAATATACATTCTGTGCTCTGTAACCTATGTCTGTGTGTGGTTTTTCGATCAGTGCAGTGAAGCAGTGTGGCACTGTATGTGCCCAATCAAACTCGTGTATCCTGGATGACCAGAAGCCTTGCCTTGTATTAGTTTTCGTCACGGGCACACATTACTTACCTGTTTGTCAGGACAGCTTCCTTCACATTTCATTATCTCCTGCAACCTCCAAATCAGTGAAAGCCACATTTCACTGACTATTCAGAGCCTACTAATAGATTGTCAAAATAAGGACAGTAACAATAAAAGGCAGACTCTGCTCACTCCTCCATACCAGTCTTATCTTTTCTGAAAGAATCAAACATAAAAAAACCAAAGTAAAAGTCTGTAAAGTCTTTAAAATAGCCCTTCTTTTGCAATTTAAAGATGCAATGCTTTTCATTTAGCACACTTGAAATACACTTCAGTGCAATACCTGATTTTATGAAATGAGCAGTCTATTTAATACTGTCACT
The DNA here is from genome assembly GCA_018881555.1 of Amblyornis subalaris. Classification (NCBI taxonomy): domain Eukaryota; kingdom Metazoa; phylum Chordata; class Aves; order Passeriformes; family Ptilonorhynchidae; genus Amblyornis; species Amblyornis subalaris. Next base: position 3,182,620 of record JACAXG010000092.1, read on the forward strand.
TAAGGGCAATCTCTCCTCAAACTTTCTTCCTTGAAACAACCTGATTTCTAAGTCACAGGCATCCTGTAAGTCTCTGGCAGACTGCACCGTCTCACCTGAAGTGCAGTCTTCTGCCAACTAAAAACACTCCTCCACTGTTATTTTCAATGCCTCAAACAAAACATTTCTGAATGTCCATTTTAAACGAATGAATAGTTTAAAGGATAAAACTTTAACTCTTGATACCTCAGGCGCTATATTTGCCAACACACTTTTCAAAAAGTTTGTAGACAAGAAAATTTTGAACACAGAGTCCATGGGAGACATACTGTTTCCAGAGAAGAATAAAAAATAGGAAGATAACCCCTGTATATATTCAGGTTTCAGATCAATGCGGAATTTCTGGGAAACTATAGGTATAAAAGTCTCTAAGTGTGGGACTATTTCCCAAAATCATAGAACCATAGGAAGGTTTTGGTTGAAAGGGACCTTAAAGGTCATCTAGTTTCAAACCACTTGCCATGGACAGTGACACTTTTCACTAGACATGACACATTTGTGTCACAGTGACACAAATTCACTCAAAGACGCATCCAACCTGACTTTGAGCATTTCCAGGAATGAGACATCTACAGTTTCTCTGGGCAACCTGTTCCAGTGCCTCACCACCCTCACAGGAAAGAACTTCTTACCAATACCTAATAAAAACCTACCCTCTTTCAGGTTAAAGCCATTCCCCCTTGTCCTATCACTACATGTTCTTGTAAAATGTTCATCTCCAGATTTCTTGTGGGCCACCTCTAGATACTGGAAGGTGCTACAAGGCCTCCCCAGAGCCTTCTCCTCTTCAAGCTGTAGAATCCCAGCACTCTCAGCTTCTCTTCACAGGTGAGGTGCTTCAACCCTCTGATCATTTTTGTGGCCCTCCTCTGGATCCACTCCAACAGGTCTGTGTCCACATGCATGGGCCCCCAAAGCTGGATGCAACACTCCAGGTCTCAAGAGAGCAGAATCAGGGGCAGGGGCAGAATCACCTCCCTTGACCTGCTGGCCACACTTCCTTTAATGCAGCCTAGGATACAGTTGGCTSCTGGGCTGCAGGCAAACATCGCCTGTTCATTTATAGTTTTCCATCGATGAAAATTCCCAAGTCCTTCTGCACAGGGCTGTTCTCAATCCATTCTCTGCTCAGAAGAGAATAGAGCACCTCTATACAACAGAGCATCTGCCTCATCAGCTCCTTTATCACCTGTGTCAGGCAAAGCTTCATAAAGCCCAAAGGCCTCCAAACACAAGGTTTCTTCCAGTTTCCTGAAGAAGGTCTCATACGTTACTTCCTAATCAGGTGGTCTTACAACTTTACACGTTAGTCTGCCCTTTAATCCTGACCCACCAGTTCTTAAGTCTGGCTCATCATTAGTTTCCAGGCAGAGCCCCATGCGTCCCATCTTATCCCTCATGCAAACAGCAACCAAAGTTTTCTCAGTTACTGTGACAGCAGTGCACACATACACACATATACATAACACGAATACATCTGCATTGTTCTGCAAAAACAAATATAATGTTTTAATAAATCTATGCATTTTGGTTTCAATACATACAAAGTTCAGAGCATAACCCATTAATTGATGTTTTTGCATTGAACATACTTTCATAATGAATCATTCCTGRAGTGAAATATGCAATAAAACAATCTGTCATTGAATAAGAATGTTTATAAGAAAGAGTAAATACAAGTCAAAATCCCTTTGTTCTAGCCAACAGTGAATATAATTCTAAAAATAATTTCAATGGCTTCAAAACTACTGCACAAATGGCTCTACACTGAGAGCCTTTATAATCTCTGTAGCAAGTAGAACAACTATTCTTTCTGCACCACGAAACACTATTCAAAGCTAGTTTTCCTGCTTTGCTGGTTTTGACAAACGGGCTGTGAAACAGATTTGCAAGACAATATACAAAATCAGGGAACTGCAGAGTTATTTCAGTATCCCTAATTACAATGCAGCGTTGGAAAGGCAAGGACTGTCGATGCTTTTCTTCACAGAACTCAACTATCTATCAGCTGAAAAAAAGTCTTATAACAGCAAAAGTCAACTGGATAATGACAAGTGCCTCCAACACCRCTGAATAGTAAAATATCTTATGCATATTTCATATGAAAAATATACTCRATTACACTATTATTTCTAGCAAATCTACACAAAAACCACAAGGTTTAAATTTCAAATTAAAGGACTGATCTAAAGCAGAAAAACACACTGAAATTTATATAATGTATGGCAACTTGGTAAGGTCCAATGAGCAGACCATGCATTGAAAGCAGTTTGGCACATATTTCTTAAAGGAAAAAACCAAAACGTTGCTCCATTGTACTGCCTTAACAGCCAAATATATTCCTATTGTGCTTGCTCATAACAGCATTATCATGAGCTTTTATGTTTAGCTATTGCTCCAGGTGGGTCTGTGAATATCCCAGGAGACAGTACATTTGCCATTCTACAAGCTCTGGTGACTTACCATGTATCTGAACCCTCTAAGACTGAACAGGTTAATTCATGTTCATGTCCCTCTCCTTATTTCACAACAAAGAAACATGGAAATGTGGACAGGATGTCTCATTCTTGTTTCAAAATATTTACGTATAACAAATATTTGAAGTAATAATATTAATTTTTTAATTGCTAGCTTGAGAAAAGTTACAAACCTTTTAGAAAAGTTCAGCTTTAGTTCTTTGCAATTTAAGGTAAACATCTGAAATTCATTTTCTTTTTATTACTTCAAATTTGGTTTGAAGAACCTCTGTTTAAATACCCTGACGTGAGGGAAAAGTGTGCCAAGCTATGCTGTGAAAACACAGGTTGTCCAATACTCATGGCTGCTAGCTTATGCACACTACAGCACCAATTCTAGTTCCTTCTCGTGCAATGTTAATGACAAGTGCTACAGCTGCAGAGATGTTGAAGTTGAATGGCCTGTAGCAGGATTCAGATCCTCTACAGCAGTCAGTTCTACCGACAGAACTATTCCTTGCTTTAGAAAACTGATACGCCTCACTGGTCTGGCTAACGAATTCTTTTTATTGATCTCTATATTAAAAGTATACTCCTATATATTAAAAGTATACTCCTGTTGAGCTTTACCTACTGTAGAGAAGAAAGGTTTAAACTTCCTCTAATGTATTAAGGTGCCATCCCTTGTGCCAGAATTATGTTGCTATTATATGATGGTCAGTCTTGTGAAGTATGATAACGTTTTTTTTGGTTCCCTTGAGAATGTTGTTTGAAATCTGTTCAGTTAAACAATCCCACAGCACTTTCACAGCATTCTTCCAGTGAAACTGGCTGCTCGTGGATTAGAGAGTTGTACTCTTCAATGGGTAAAAAAACTGGCTGGATGGCCAGACCCTGTGATGTGTTGGTGAATGAATTTAAATCCAGCTGGTGGCCACCACAAGTGGTGTTACCTAGGGCTCAGTACTGGGGCCAGTCCTGTTTAATAGCTTTATCAGTGATAGGAATGAGGGGATCAAGTGCAGCCTCAGTAAGACAAACATATGAACAGCTAAAAAAATAGAAGYGTTTACAACTACCCTATTACAAAATTATCATGTTAATATTTAGCTCTTGAAATACCTGAAAATAACTTTAGACTTTGGACACAATTGAAAATGTTAGACTGTTTCATTTTATAGGTACATAATTTTCAYAGTAATTATCTTAAGTTGAATGAAAGTGTAATTTAAATGGATACAGAAAGATACTCACAAGCTGAACTACAGAACAGAACACACATCAGTTAAGAATGCTACTTGGAATTATTCCCCTAAAATAGTATGCACCATGAACTGTTAACACTTGAGACTTTAGATTAATTTGCCTTTTTATTAAAAATATTTAAAGTAAGTATATTCACAAGTCTGGTAACAGCCGAAGGAAAGATTATTTTTGTTTTTCTGTCTGCTTCTTGAGTCTGTAACAGAAGAACAAGATATGTCAGAAAAGACTGAAATCCAGGTGAAAACAGACTACATAAAATAGCACAGAAGAAAATGTGCAATCGCATAACAAGAAGCCTTCCTTCAGAAAATTTATTGAGAGAACCACCAGAACTTTTTCTTAGTCTCACTTAGTCATTTATGACTGAAGAGCAAAGATACAGATGAAACCCCATTTTACTGAAACAAGACAATGTCATCTATACGATTGTCATGGTTTAACCCCAACCAGCAACCAAGCCTCACGCAGCTGCTCGCCCACTCCCCGGCTGTGTGGGGGAAAGAATCGGAARGCTAGAGATGAGAAAACTCGTGGGTTGAGGTAAAGACAATTTTAAAAGTAAAGCAAAAGCCACACATGGAAGCAAAGCAAAACAAGGAATTCATTCACCACTTCCCATGGGCAGGGAGGTGTTCAGCCATCTCCAGGAAAGCAGGGTCCCATCACACACAGCTGTGACTTGGTACAGYGAACGTCATCACTCCATAGATCCCCCAATTCCTTCCTCTCCACTAGCTTTATATACCGAACATGATGCCATATGTTATGGAATATCCCTTGGGTAAGTTGGGGTCAGTTGTCCTGGCTGTGTCCCCTCCCAAGTTCTTGTTCACACCAAACCACCTTGCTGGCAGGGCAGTGTGAGAAGCAGAAAAGGCCTTGACTCTGTGTAAGCCCTGCTCAGCAATAACAAAAACATCACTTTATTATCAACCCCATTTCCAGCAAAAATTCAAAGCATGTCACCCTCCTAGCTACTATGAAGAAAACTAACTCTATCCCAGCCAAAATCAGCACAGCAATGTAATGTGTTATGCTAGTATTGCCTACTTATCTTTTGAAGTCATAAAATCATGGAATGGCTTGGGTTGGAAGGGACCTTATAGATCACCTAGTTCCAACCYCCTTGCCAYGGGCAGGGATACCTTTCACTAGACAAGGTGGCTCAGAGCCCCATCTGATCTAGTCTTGAAATTTCAGGGATGGGGCATCCACAACTCCTCTGGGCAGCATGTCAGCTTCTACTGCTTTTGGTACAATGGGTTATTTTAAAATACTTGGGTACAAGTAATTCATATGTAGTGGTCAGATCACAGAAATGTACTTTTTATACTCAAGCCATTGTTCAAGAGACAGATCCTATAAAATAAATTTCCAAGCCTAATAAGCTTTATTACCTTTAAACATATTAACAGATATAATGTCAGAGACCTCTGTAGAAACTAAAACACACAGTAATGTTAGAATATCAAGTTTAAACTTTCAACCATTGCAGGGGTCACTATCCTTCATCAAAGTAACTATTCGTTCTTTGCAACTCTCTATATACAGAAGAGTAAGGAAACATAAGGACTCACTGTTTTGAAAAATGAAAAGCTGGGGACAATGCTGAGCTTTTTCCCAACTCTCCTGTTGTCCAGCTGCTTATTCACACTGCACGACTTTTCAGGGTCTAATAAATACATGTCACAGTGAGAGATCAAGAAAGGGAGTCATTGTCTTACTGTAAAGAAATAGTAAAAGTTCTTAGCATTGTTTTCTTCCATATTCAGATCTTTAAGGAAAAAAACCACTGCAGCTTGCTCTTGTCTGAAATTCTGCAATTGCGTCTCAAGGATTTCAACCACAGCTATATGGACACAGGCTCTGTTTACATGTTCACAACATAGCATCCATTAGTATGTGACCTTGATTCAAACTACACACATAAAATACAAATGTTGCAGTAAGGGAACTCAAAGTAGTTTGAGGTTAACAAAGGTTAACTCACCTTTGTTCCTGGAAAGTACGTGCAGTTTCCTTAATCTGTGACACACTTAAGACAAAATATATTKTTTCTCAGGGGGATTCTATGTAGATTTTAATTATACAGTTCTCAAATTTAAATGAAAAAAGAAATTTGTCAGAAGACTTTCGTGTGGCTGCCATTTTTGATCCATCTCTCAGAAGGAGCAAACCGCCATGAACATTCTTAAGGAATCATTCCCTTGAGTTGCAAAGAAGTATTTGAACATCAATAATAAAGCCAAGCCTGTCACTCCAGCTGAGAACAAAGATTTTCAAGCTTCAGAACTGCCACAGGGACACACTTCTTTTGAGGAGCAAATCCAAAGTTCAAGATTTTATGTCTCCTGTGGAACAGTGGTGATTGCTTGAGCTTTTTTTGCCCTTTTTTTTGCCTATTTTTCTCTTCTCTGTCTTGCAGGGATGATGCACTTAAAAAGTTTATTTTTTGTTTAATTCCATGTCTCATTGGAAATAGGAAATCCTKGGCATTCTTTTCCTCTTCCCTCTTGCTCCCCAAAAATTCAAGCTAACTCACATAGGCTTTCTGTGTGTTTGAAGAGATTTTTATTTTAACTCAAAAAAGTGTAACAAAGTATAACTGATATCCTTGGGTGGAATGAAAGTTCTTCCATAAGTAAAGGCAACAAGTTATTTTATCTGTTTAAAGAACAAGGTTGTGTAGAGATTAAGACTAGCAATGCCACAAGAATAAACGTGAATGATGCACTTCCACCCAGAAAAAAAATGCCCAAGAATATCCAAACACTGACATTAAAAGATGTTCTTTAGCTACATGGCAAGCCACAGCATACAATAGTGAAAAAAAAATAGCAACATWGTGGATAAATTTAATCTCTTACATGATTCTTTTGGCTTCAGTCATGTTACAGCAGAATAAATTCATCTGTCTACTTGGCAATCACTAATATTGCTCATGTTAATTTATTTTGACTTCTCTTTAAGATTTACCTAGAAAATAAAGTCATAAAGGATTTTTCCATATAAGATGAACAATAATTTCACATTTAACCTGGATGGAAAGAATTACTGTAAATCAGACCCTCTTCTCTTTTTTTTTAGTGAAAAATTATTGTGAAGGAAATACAGTGCAGTAAAGCTACTTTACAGGCTGCTCTCTCAGACATAAAAGAAGTCTGACTGCATCTCACACGTTCCAGCTCCCACCCTTGGTAACTATTCCACCAAATTCAGCAGAATTTTTCTGGTTCACACTAGTCAGAGGCTTCATCTCTCTCTTCACTCATGTCTCCATATTTTCTGCTACTTTCAATTGAAAGCAAGTGGAAAAGGACTATTTTGACAGTCATTAATTTTACAGCAAGAAGAAATTTCAGCTGCAAGTGATTAACASAAGGAATGAGGCAGAGTTCATGAGCAGCATTTTTAAATATAGCAGTAGTTGTGAACATACATAATCACAAAAATGAAACCAGACCCAGTGTTTTCTACTGAGGCTTAAATATTACTAAAAGGTATGAAAGAAATCCTTTTGACATTTACTCCCATTCACATTGTCCTAATCATGTGACTGGGACACATAACCTCTCCATTTGTATGCAAAATAAATGCAGATGTATTCTTCACTGCTCATGCCCTCAACAGCAAAAAACCACCATACCACTTAACAAATCAAGGAAGAAAGAAAGAAACAAAGAAAGAAAGAAACAAAGAAAGAAAGAAACAAAGAAAGAGAGAGAGAGAAAATAGTTACCACGTGGTTTGTTAAAATTTAAGCCCACCAATACTTTTGAAAGTGAAGCTCAAACATTTTTGAAGATCCTTCTTCCTCGGTCTTTTAGTAATCTCATACTTCATTGTATGTTCTCCAACACCAGAGTGGTTGTCATTTGCTTAACTTCTCATTTCTGACACATATAACAATGCAGAGTAACTCAATAAAAGCGACAGAGGCACCCTAAATGTACACCAAGTTTCACACTTCCCAGCTTCTTTCTTTGGAGGACTAGGGCCCTGGGAATGGATCAATTACATTTTCAGCACATTGAAATTGATTTTCTTTCAACATCTTTCTTTCAAGTCGTTTTATCCCTTTCTTGCTGCTGGACATTTTGTCTCTGTGCAAGCTTATGTTAGCCTGCAGACTTCTRCTCAGGCTGTTCAGCACTTACAATTTCTTTCCCCCTTTCATGTCCACAGCTGTAGCTCCGATAAGAGGATAAATTCCACCCAGACCTCATTTGGGTGTATCTGAGAGCACATGACACCCTTTACTCGCAATAGCTCTGTGAGTTGCCAGATTTGGAGCTTTTCTACTTTGGGGCCTGGGAGATGGCTGGCTGAATAAGGAGCTTCTCAGGGGCAGACTCTGCTCAGAAGTGACTGACAAGAAAGACAAGCAAGAGACGTAGGATTTCCATCCTGTAATAGCATAATTGGAATACTCCTATAGTTGCCACCGTGTAACCAGTGATGAGACAGCCCACACTGTAAGCACTCAAGCCTCAGACTTAAATGATCCTCTATACTGAGTTTGCATGGCAGGGTGTTGGCATAAGAGGGGGCTGCAGAGGCAGCCTTTGTGATACTTTTCATGTATCTGGATCCTTGGAGCTGCAAAGTCAGTCTAGGGATCTCCTATTTCACAAACGACATGGCAACACTTTCCAGCACTTTATTCTGCATTATTGCTGACTTTGTGGCTACAACCAACTTTGTAATTTGACTTCACTTGGCAAGCTGGAATACTGCTGCGTTTTGATTAATTTATTTGGGGAAGAAATAGTCCCTAAACAATCTGTCCTTACACTGTCAGGTCATCGATCCAACTTGTAATCTCCTTAAGATGTCTCTCCATTCAGCTATTCATACTTAATTCTCCACAGATTCTGTTGACAGACACTCATCCTTGCTGATCAAGTTCATGAGCCCTCTTAATCTGCACATATGTTTAATAAGAACTTTGAGACATTTTATATGCTTGGGGTTATTCATTATTGAAACATGGAGTTAATTGGGCAGATCTTCTCAAATGCACAGGGGACAGGAGGGATTACAATTGCAAGACTGAGTATTACACTTCTTGGTGATACTTCTGTTCTCTACTCTTCATCCAACAGATAACAAAGAATCTCATTTTTATGTGCATTTTCTAAGATTTCTACCGTTTCTATGGTTCTAAATTAACAGTGTAATTCACTGCAATTTACAGAAATTCTTTCCTTCTGTACAGTGACAGTATTCTCTCTTAGTAACATACTCAAAAGTACTCTTCTCAAACAAGTAACATCAGTTTGCAGAAGAATGACATCTTAAGATAATATCCCATGACACTGCAAATGTGGGAATTTTAATACTCCTCCCTCTCCACCTGAATCCATCTGAATTAAAAAGAAACACACCTTCTGTGAAAGATGTTCCTCAGAATTGCCTCTCTTTTAGAATCCATTCCTGAACATAAACTTTTTTTTGCTTTGCACTTTCCCCATGAGGGAGTTCTCTCATGATAAAACTTGCAGCTAGAAGCTGGAAGCAATTAAAAACTATAGATCTATTTCCTAACATAAACTGTGAATTTTAAGGTGCCATAAATAAAAATAGGTGCAGAATTAAAACAAAAATATTAATACTAAGTTACCATTCTTTTCAATTAACTGCCTCTTCTAAGTCAGGATATGAGCATTAAATGTATTATGCCCTCAACTAAAAGGGATCATGATTAAATTTAGATTATTTAAAAATGTTTTTTGTGAATTGTCTGCAAAGTAAGTTCTACCAAACAGTAAAAATTCATTTCTCAAAATAAAAATATCAAAGACAAATGCTTGATGAGGCTGTTTGAAACCAAATTTGAACCACAAGTGTCAGGCATGAAAAGGTCAGCTGCCTTGTCTATTTTTAAATGTCTCAAGCAACAAGGATTCTGTATTATTCCTTAGGAGATAAGTACATTGTCATTCAAACATTTTCTTATTAACTCTAACTGTAATCTTATTTTATAATCCTGCAATTATAAAACTTACAGTCAACAAGGCAATGCCATGCATGTATAACATCCTTCTAAAGACATTAGGGATCAATATTCCTTAATCCAGTGCCACCGCAGAGTGATTAATTATAACCATGTCTGTGTTCTGTCAAGAGCCAGTGGTAGGTACACATATTTATCCCATTTATAAACTAAGTAAACTTACCAGACTGATATAGAATGAAAGGCTTCATGCAAGCTTAAGACACATTTCCCACTGAGAGGTAATATCCCAAGGGGAAAGCAGAAAGGCTTTTCAGGACAGAAGCTCAGTGTTAGCCAAGTAAATTGAGCAACTGGCTCCTTCTGTAACAAAGATGAATCTGCACACTTAAACAATTTAAAATAGCCAGGCTGTCTCTTACAGTAGGACAGAAAAGATTAAACTTCAGAAGGAAATGTTCTCTTGAACTTCTGAAAGAATTCACAGGGGGACTGGTAGTATGAACTAACATGTTTCATTAAACAAGAGTAATCTGAGCCAATCCTGGAAATCAGAAAAGTTAACTGAGGGCCAAGTTGCAAGGATTATTGCTAAGGATATCTGGTAGAAACAGAATCTTCTGGAAGAAGACTGAGGCTTCCAGTTAAGTTGTCTGCAACAAATGAGAACTAAGGTTTAAGGTTTGCACACAGAGTAAACTATGGTTCTTTTAAGAATCTGCTCAATAAAAGCAATGACRTATTTCTAATTTTCTTAATATCAGCCAACATGGGAATGCATTCCAAAAACAAGCTCGAATCAGGAATCTACTGCAGTTAAATGCAGATAATTGTCAAAATGCAACTGATCAGAAGAACAATATGTAACAGATGTGAAAGTGTGGCATTAAACCCAGGCTGATGTCTCAGTTCACACGAATCAAAGTAACAGTGAAGTGTGACTATGAGAGTGATGCCTTATCCGGGATTACCTAAAAAGAGAGTCTTGACAAAATTAAAAGGGTAAAATGTGGTTGTGTTTATTTGAAGGCCTTCAGGTGCATCYAGGGCAGTCAGAGCTCACTCAGGGGGCTTACACCCTAAAGTGGACCCCCTAAAATCAGCTCCCCAAGATGGATCTCGCAAGATGGATGACCGGTCACGAGTTCTCCATACTTTAATAAGTTTGGTCCATTAGCAATTTGGGGTTAGTTCTTCCAATTACAGCTTCAGGTAATGAAGTAATTCAGCCCAAGTTTTCTCCCCCCTTACCAACTGTTGTTTACAGTTCTCAGGCCTGAGGCAGTAAGGTGTCCTYGAGATTCAGGCCTGAAGATGGATTGTTTTGTCTAAAAGCAGTAGCTAACATTCCATATGGACTTTAGAGTTACACACTAAGAATCGCAGGGTTACAAATATATGAAAAATATAAAAACTAAAATCCTGAGGCATCAAGAGGAGTCCACGTTAAAATTCTGCCGTACTCAGGCGTTCCATGAGTCTTAGCAGTGCAAGTGTTAGGACAGAGGGGCRGTGAAACAAACTGTTCTGTCTAATACATTCAATTCAATAGTTTTATGAATCACAACTCTCCTCCCTGAATCTTAAATCTGGAAATTAATGACTAACTCAAAATATTACTGTGTTCACAGTAGTAAAGGCTAACATGCTCCTATTGCCTGAGTCAAGAGAATTTGAGAATAATCACTACACTTTTTTCCTGCTCTCTTGGCAACTGCTCAAGGCAACTCTTATAAAGGTACTAGGCTTCATAAGGCTATGGCTTGACACCACAAGGCCATTTGAAGATTCTGGTTAGTTGTTTTATCTAACTGGGAGATTGGGAGGTATTATCAAAATTATTAACCCACAAAATCGTTGGCATTTTAAAAATTAATCTTTGACTTGTAAGATCAATATGACTGAAAGAYTGGGGGTTTTTTGACTGCTAATATGCATATGCAATTGAGTTGTAATGAGCTCATTTTCTTCCTTAAGCAAGACAGGAATTTAAATAAAGGTATTTTACTGATTTACTTTACCTTTATAAGACTGCCCATTCAAATTTCAACTTGATATATGTCTAAATAAATACACCAAAGGACAGAATCCCTTACAAAGAGAGTTAAAGAAGATATACTATCCTTCATCAGCTGAGAACTTAATGTGCCATWTTTAGTGCTAAGTTTTACATGTGCATGACAAAAGTTGCAGAAATGGCAGCCTCAGCACTTTAGCGATTGAGCCTAATTTCTCATTACTAAGAGTCATGGTGATAAAAAGAGGAGGCATTAGCAAGCAAATGTACAASTTAACATCATCAACCAGCTTCCAATCACGTTAAGACTTGGACACAGAAGACTACAGCTGGCTTCCCCGTCTTTGAAACTGAACCAGAGTCATCTGACTGAGGAATCTGGGTTGCACAACAGACAGACAGGGTCCTGAAATTCAGCTGAAATAGGACTGAGTTTTGATAGGCCAAACTCCTTTTTTCTTTTTGCATGTCTTGTGTGCTCTTGAATTATAAACTGAATACTTGCTTACGAGTTATACACATAGCAGTGTAAACACATGTTGAAACCAATACCCTTAATAGTTCTAATATTGGGAAGGTGAATAATTATGAGGTGCCAACAATACATATATAAGGACAACTTAAATGACAACGCATCTTAGATTATGTGTGATTTAGATGGTATAAAATATAAYTTAGACAAGATAGTGATATACTACACAAAACCATTGGGACTAGATTCTTTCCTTAGCTCCAAATGCTCATGGATTTCAGTAAGTCACCTCATTTCTTCATGATTCAGGCTGTCCTGGAAAATAGGGTTCATTGTACTATCTCCTTTCCTTAAGATCTTTGAAAAAAGTCAGATGTAGGAAACCTCTGCATTCTATAACTTTAGATACTTTTTGCTTCCACGGTTTTGATCACTTCTCAGTCCTCACTTTTAGCAAACCAAAATATTCTGCAGCAAGGACCTGCATGGTTTGATTAAACATATTGTAAAGAAACATTTATTTTGTTTGGTGTGTATGTTTCTCCTGATTTTACTCATGTTCACTTATTGTCATATTCAAAGAGACAATGGGATTGATTCTGTTTTTAACAGGATACATAGATGGAGACACATTGTCTCCAGATGTGGACCAGATGGTCCATAGGAAAATCTCCTCTTTCACATCAGGATGCAAGCAAATTATTTCAGTAAACGCTTGGGAAAATTGCTACCTTTGAAGTCTGTCTCAGGGATCTCAGCTGTACTCTGCTGCAYGAGAATAGAGCTCCTACTTATCCGAGATCTACTGAAACTGTCATAGTAAGAAATAACACTCCTCACAAGCRTATTTTTGACATCAAACTACTTACTATGAACTGCTAGTTCATGAGATAAGTTGGGTCCTATGTAAGATTTCACTTGCTTTGGTGAAACCATGGGTACAAACTCTCCAACATGCAGCCCTTTTTCCCCTCGCTCCATTACACCTGATATAGTCAGCATCTGGCAGCTTATCCCTACAACACAGAGCTCTCCACCCACAAGATGCTTTAGTCTTCCCTTTCATACACACTCAAATTTGTATATTAAGCAGCCTCCAAAGCTAAAGAGCTGCAAACTGGGCTCCACCAAGAAAAAGAGTTTTTCCTCTGTCTCKGAGAAAATTTGTACTGAAGCAAATCTAGAAATTCATATAACATTTTAATTACTGTAATTACAAGAACTTGCACATTATGGAATGAGGCTATAGTTCTGGACTTAGACTGGGACTTCCGTGCAAGTCGATCTTCGCTATTTTATTAGGTGTCAAATGAGCCTTAAGAAGGTCATAATTTTGAAGACAGATCAAGGTATGACTGCAAAATTTTCTACTATACCTTTTTCTAGAAGTGTCCTTATTAAATAACCAAACAACCATGCTCTTTTTATCCTGATCATTTTTTTTTTTTTTTAATTAAATGAATGATGAGATGTCAGTAAGAGCAGGAAGAGATACCTGATTTAAATTGACTTACTGCAATTTACACAGGACATAATAAATAAAATACAAGAGAATTTGTGACCTAGCAATATCAGACAGAAACCCAAAAACAGCAGGAGTGTGGCTGATATTCTGGTTTCAATGTTTACAGTGCAGACAGCTGCCCAAACTACTTTGTGAGACAAATTGGTGTGTTCAGTCACATAATCAAGTAAACATCCCCACCCACCCACCTGACAGGTTAATTGCTCTAAAATAATTTGTGCATGCAGATCCTATAAAGGCAGACACTTCAGACATGAAAGTCTATGTTACACCTACCTAAAGTTCCTGCATCTTACATGGAAGGGAGACATGGCAAGACTAATCCTCTAAGAAACCTGATGTCCACAAGAACATTTAGAATTTGAAGTAAGGTTGATTGGGAAGAACAGGATACCAACAGCACAATTGATTTTTGTTGCTGGTAGAGAACTACAGACCAAAATTATTACTTCCKCTGCTGAATACACTGGTAAAATTATTCTTTGTTCTTCCCTGACTTCCAAAAGTAGAGTCCTCATACAGGCAAAGTGTACCTCTGATGCCTCTGACCTCAAGACCCTACTGCTAGGATGAGTGATTAATTCACAGTCTGATAGCCACAGTCCTTAATACAGGTTGGTATCAATAATTAATGATTTATCACATCYCCCAACTTGCAAAGTTACCTCCATACCACTGCAGCCAGCAGCATTTACATATCAAGGGCACTTAGTGATCCTCTGTTTCAAACCTTTTCCCCCTCCCTTGCTAATAAAAAGGTAGCCTTTTCACCATGTCACACTCATTTCTCCCTTTCTTTATATATTTTTTTACCTGCAGTGGAAGCTCTGGATATTTACGTTTAAGGAACCTCTGTGCCAAAAACCCAGCCCCAGGGTTTTGGTTCCCAGTGTACAACCACTTTACTCAGTTCAGCTCTGTGAGYTCATTTAGCAGCAGAACAGGCATCCTTCCTTGCTTTTTTTTCCTTCCTTGTCACCCCTACAATTGTATCTGGCCTTCTGCCCTTTTGCAGAAAAACCTGCCAAAGAGACCAAACACCTGGACTCAGTAAGCTCACAGAAGAGAAGCAAAAACAGAGATCTCTGATCTCCTCACACTATGACCAGAGACTGAAACTATATCGCAGCAACCCTGGCTCTTTTGCATGGTTCCTACTTCTTCTCAGTTGTCTTCAGGGCTGCCRCTTTTCTCTCTTGCTTAGATTTTGTTTTAACACTTGTCAGCACCTCCGCTGACTCCYCTCCATATCAATGTTTGCCCAGTTGGACTTGCCTTCTGACAGCAAGACCAAAGCAGAAGCTGTGTCTACTCCTTCCTCAGGTTTTCAATAAACCACACACACACRAACAAACAAATAAAAAAACCACCCCAAAACAACAAACCAACCAACCACAAAACCCCACAACAACAACGACAACAAAACCCGAAAAAAGCAGACTTAGCAGACTTGACAGGAGATGCAAAAGCACACAAAGAAGCTTCACTAACCACAGAGTTCAATACAGGAATCAAACCCATATCAAATCCATTCTATCCCTTCCCACCCACCYATCCCCTCCTAGCCTTTATCCCCTGACATCAGGTTATGCCCAAACTTCCAGGGCTCATGCCCAACCTTCCAGGGCTCATTTATCCAGGGAACCTGAGCATGTGCAGCATACTTCTGGGGAGCGTAAGTAGGAGGAGTTACAGCAAACTGTTGGCATCCTGAGCCCCTCACAACAAGAGAGCAATATTTGTAAAGGATATTTCTTCTTCCTCCTCCTTGCTGGGAAGGGAATAATCTTGAAGTTGTCTCCCTCCTTTATCCTGGATACCAGCTAGCTTTCTTCCCCTGACATTCCGCAGTGTGACCCAGTCCTTCCTTGGAATGCCAGCACAATGGGACATACCTTATGCTATTAACCTTCTGGCTTTCGCAGGTTTACTGGCCTCTAATACATTTTTCCTGAAGTGAAAAAAAGTTATCTGTTTTTCTTTTTCAGTCCATTCTTTTATTTACACCTTATGGCACTTTTGAATTTGGGTTTTACATACTTTTATGTACAAAGTCTTTCCAGACCAATCATTGTCTCCTCAATTCCAAACTCACCATACACAGGAAGGAATAATTTTGTTAATATTATGGGATTGAATAAGGACTAAAGAATGAAATACAGAAGACTTATTTTCAGAACAAGAGTATTTGAAGCACATATTTTTATTTCTTTACATCATACTAATGTTTGTAACAGTCTGGTTTCTACATACAGTGACATTTGTTCCATTGTCGTACATGTGAGTAATTCTCATAATTCTCAGTTGAACTGGTACCCAAMTAATGTATGGTAGAATGAAGCAAATAAGTCCTAGTAAACTCATATAAATTACTACTTATAATTTACAATTTRTATGCAGTCAACAGGAAAATTAATACTTATTTATCAAATTTGATTAGATGCCTCATGTCTGTAATTAAAGGTAAGTGTTTTGGATTTTAAATTTGCACTCTTGTTAATTTYAAGAACCATTTTACACGGAGGATATAAGATGGCCTGTGAACTTTGAGTATTCTCCAGGGTCTTCACAGAGATAGGAAACTTTTGCTTGAGATTTTGGATCAGATCACTTCCGCCATCCATCTKCTTCAGAGTAAATGGACATACATGCTTAATTTGGGTGTCAAACCATAATAATTCTTTGTGGATTAAGCCCAGCACACAGCTCAGCCCCACAGCCATTCACTCACTCTCCCATAGTGGGATTGGAGAGAAGGGGAAGGGTAGGAATGAGAAAACTTCGGGATTGGGATAAAGACGCTTTAGTAGRGAAAGCAAAAGCCATGCACAAACAAAGCAAAATGAGGCATTCATTCAYGACTTTCCACTGGCAGGTGGGTGASAAAGAGAAAAGCACTCTTCAGCAATGCCTAAAACATCCCTCTGTTATCAAAACTGCTTTGGTCACAAATCCAAAACACAAGACCATATGAGCTGCTATGAAAAATATTAACTCTTAGCCAAAAAACAGCAGAGCATTTAACCAAGTTATATTGGCATGAGCAGCCTGGTATTTTACAGGACCAGCAGCAGACCTAGACTCTTTCTGGACAGTCTCCAAAACCCTGTCTGGATACCTTTGGCATCTCATATGATGCTAGGTATTTATAACCAGGCAATAAATTTGTTGCAGGTCCTTAACCATTACAGTTTACAGCATAGCACTCTATCCTGCTCACATGTTGATTCTTAAGAACCACTGAATACAAGCCTAGGATAAGTGCTTATGAAAGCCAGCATGAGTCCTGCCCTTCAAATGGAACAGCCTTTTGCCAGACTGGAAGTCTAGCTTCAACAGTTTATTAGAAATAATTGCATGCACTTTACTCCTTGGYTCAAAGACTATTAACATTTTTTCAAGTGCTTTTAGTTATGAGATTTTTGTAAACAGTGACTTAAGAAATGTAATGTGAAATTTGCCCAGTTTGATGAAAGCAATTTAAAAAATCCCTTGTAGCAGTCATCAACTTAGATTTTTAATTTTGTAGAAAGCTTCTTATCTATAGAGATAATTATACAAACATTAATATGATTGAAAACCAACTTCAGTTGTTCAACCAGATTTTTGYAGTGTTCTGGTGTAAGTCACAACCCTGTAAAGCTCTAAATAGAATTAGCAGCCTCACTTTTTTATGCTTAGCTCATCACATCTATATAATGGGAAATTGATAGTGTCAACACAATGGCAATTAAATGTCCATACTCGTGTTAGAACAGAAATCAATGGAGTTACTTCAGGGCAGCACTGCAAAGCCAGACTAGAGAGCAGAAATCCTTAGTCATGCCAAAATGTTTGTGCTGTTTCTGAGATTTTATGTAACATCCRCGTTGTTGTCCTGAAATATATGGATGAATCAACACACTGGATACTAGTTCAGACAGCTTTATGCCATATTCAATTCCTTGGGTGACAAGCACAGGTTATCAAAACAGTGTTGATCAGCACAACTTGGTTAACTGGAAATACTGACTGATATAGTGAAAAATTAGAGTAGATGCCACGAAATCGTTATCATTTAGAGCAATCAACCATTTTATATAAGAATGTATATCTGTGTGTGTAAGTGTACATATAGCTAAAATACAGGTCAAAGCACAAATGTTCCATCAACAACACTCATAGCCATGATCATGACAGCTTGCCATGGGAAGTGACCTTGAACTGAGGTCAGAATTTATGCAAATTTTGTTGAGCTGCCACGGAAACAAGTTCCAGTGTACAACAGAGGATAGCATTGGTCCCCATGCCAAGTCAACCTGCTTACACCTTAACTTTGAATACCACTCAACCATACAGAGGTGCCATTTAGAGTCCTGTCCTGGAGTACACCAGCTGTAAACCAGAGGTTGGTGTCATCCACAAACTTAATAAAGGYGCATTCTCTCGCCTTGTCTGGACTATTGATCAAAACATGGAATAGGATAGCCCTGAAGGTAAATCTCAGAGGAACTCCATTTGCAATTGACCTCCAGGTAAAGTACAAACCCTGTCCTTTAGGTTCAACCATCCAGCCAGCATTCTACCAAGCTACTAATCCACCCGTCTACACAGTAACACTTCACTTTCAGTACAGTGATGCTCTAACGCTCTGGTAAGCAGGGTTAAAAGCTTTTTCACTCCTGGAATAAAATAGCCAYCACTCTCTCTACACCCAGAAACCCAGCTGCAAATGCTAATCTTGTAATAAAGGGCAGTCAGGTTAGTCAAGATTGATTTACCCTTGGTAAACTCATGCTGACCATTACCCACCACCTTCACATGGCCTGTATGTGTTTTATTCACACCATGGTATTACCAGGGCTGAAGTGTGATCAGCCTCTACCTGGAGTTCCACTGACATTTCCACTCACCCTTTAAGATGAGAGCAGTATCTGTCTGTCTGTTTCCAGGCATCAAGTACCTCTCCTGTCCTCCATGACCATCTGTAGGTGACAGCAAACACCCCCACAATGACATCAGTACTCTTTAGACCTTTCACCATCTTCCGTGTCCTTCTCTGGACAAGCTCCAGCACCTCAATGTCTTTCTTGGAGTGGAGGACACAGAACTGTACACAGGATTTGAGATGCAGCCTCACCAGTGCTGAGTACAGGGAGACAATCACTGTCCTGGTCCTGCTGGTCACACTATTGCTGATACAGGCCAGGATGTCCTTGGCCTTCTTGGCCACCTGGGCACATGCTGGCTCATGTTCAGTTAGCTGTTGACCAGTAACCCCAGGTCCTTTTTCACTGGGCACATTTCCAGCCACTCTTCCCGAAGTTGGTAGCATTGCATGAAGTTTGGGACAAATTTCCAAGTGTGGGACAAATTTCCACCCCGCAATGCARGACTTTTACCACCACTCATTTCCCGTGAGTGAGACCACTGCTGTGTTCCACAGGCAGTCCTAGCTCCTCCAGATCCAGAGAGAGCTGTCTCTTCAGGACCTTCATCTGGGTCAGAGCCTCTGATGTGCCCAGGTGTCATCCCCAGACAGGAGACCAAGCCCTTTGGGGCACCACCACCTGAACTCCCACAAAGCCTAGAGCAGCCTTCAGGTGCTGCTGCCTGTTGTGTCTTGGTGTTCATCCCAGCCAGGCCAAGACCCTCCACCTACTGCACACCTGTAGTTTCCTTCTACACAGCAATCCAACAATCAGACAACAGATAACAAGCCAAGGACTCAACAATTATGAAGGAGATAACATCAATCAGGGATGTTCTGATGCAAATTCTGGRTGCCGGATTTGCACCTAAGACAGAGCAACACTGTACATAATTACAAACTGGGAGGGGACTGTCTGAAGTGCAGCCCTGCAGAAATGGATCTGGAGATGCTGGTCAGCAGCAGCTCAATGTGAATCAGCAGTGTGCCCTGTCAGTCCAGAAGGAACTTGCTATAAGATAAGCCACCAAAGAGGGACCTTAAGATAAGCACATCTCTCCCCTCCCCACCTCACATTTACTGTTAAAATCTGTATTATTGACTTTGGTGTATGGTCTCATTTGCACTTTAATTCGGGCAGAGGCATCGCTCGCTAATCGAGCCGTAACACACAGGAAGCATCCTATCCTTTCCAAAACAACTTTCAGCCTTTTTCTCAGTCAGCACTTGGAGTGAGTTACAATTCTGTCGAGTTTTCTGAATTCAAGTGTCTTTAGGTAACAGTTTACTGTTTGACCTACTTTCTTTAGAACAGCTCAGGTGGACATTCTGCATTCACAGGAACAGCTTCTGTCCACTACTGTCAAAATATCAAATATTGCCTAAGGTCTTGGTTGAGCTCTGACCTTTCTAATTATTTATTCAAAAATGGTGCATCTAAATCTATAGCAAAGGTCAAATAAGGCAGACCGACAGGAAATCCTAATCCATTTTACTCTGGAAGGACTTTATGAAAGCTGTCAGATGGAACTGTAGATGCCACTGGAATGTATGCAGCTTATGTGCCATTCAMAACTGAAATTTAAATCCAGTTGTGCTGGTTTTGGATGAGGTCATTTTCTTCACAGTAGCTAGTATGGGGCTATGCTTTGGATTTGTGCTGGGAGTGGGGTTGATAATGCACTTATTTTCAATATTGCTGAGCAGTGCTTGCACAGAATCAAGATCTTTTCTGCTTCTCTCACTGCCCTGCCAGCAAGGAGGCCTGGGGCACACAAGAAGTTGAAAGGGGACAAAACTGGGACACCTGACCCCAACTGAGCCAAGGGATTTTCCACACTATATGGTATGATGCTCAGGATATAAATTTGGGGAGAGAAGGAAGGGGGAACATTTGGAGTGATGACTTTTGTCTTCCCAAGTAACCATTAAACGTGATGGAGCCCTGGGACCTTTCCTGGAGATGGCTGAATACTTCCCTGCCCATGGGAAGTTGTGATGAAATTCCTTGTTTTCCTTGTTTTGCTTTGCTTATGTGCATGGCTTTTGCTTTACTTATTAAACTGTTATTATCTCAACCCACAAGTTCTCTCACTTTTACCCTTTCTGATGCTCTTCTGCATTCAGCTGAAGGGGAACGAGCAAGTGGCTGTGTCATGCTTCATTGCCAGTTGGGTTTAAACCGCATAATAACTTTGCATCTACTATTAACTTGAAAAAAACTCTCTTTCTTTTATCTCTGTAATCTATGCAAGTACGTAATTCTCTTTTTTCTCTAATCTGTGAGATTCTCTGTCTCTTTAAAGCTGTAAACTCTCAGGGCAGGGGATGTCTGAGTATGATTAGATAAAAATGACAGAATTTTCATCATTAGTTAAGGCTTATTCACTATCTTTATTGCAGTAATTATGCATGCACACCTACAGATATGAAGAATCAGTACTACATTGCCAAGAGTGGGATAGCCACGAACTTCAGCTACTTCAGTATAAAGTGTTCACTACACTAAAAATAGTTCGTATGAAAAATATTTACTCCAATTTCCATCTTATAATGTAAATGTACTAAGACATTCACTTTGTTAACATTATGTTGTCATTGGAAGTAGTTCTCACTAGCTAACACCATCTGTTTATGCCCAAATATTTTCCTTCCATTCAGGCTAGTTGAAAGTAACAGTAAAAACAGTCTGGTAGGGAAAGGAAATGTGCTAAATATGCTGATACACATATACATCAAGACATGCCATTTTTAATACTGCTTTACTTCATAGCCAAAAATTGAGCCATTGCTTTTGAAATTCAATAGAGGGAAAAGTGAAAAATTCTTGCGAACATCTGGAACATCAAAGCCAAAGGAAGAACTTCCATTTACTGCCAKATATAAGACCCTGATTCAAATCACTTTAAAAGATATCTAAGACAAACTCGAGAATAATTACTACAAGAAGTAGTAAACACTCATAGCATTCTTCTCTGTGATACCAACATTTATGTTTCAGACCTCATGTTCCATGAATTAAAAAGAAAGCATCATTTGGTTGGGTCATTTTTTTTCTATTTATCCCAATGTCATTTTTCATCTCCTGTAACACTTTGCACTCTTTTCCATTTAAGAAATATTGTTCCAAGTAATCCCCATTCACTAATCAGCTTCTGACCCAAACCTAACTATCTTCTGTTCTCTAGTCATGATTCTCATGAAGCAATAGACAAAAAAACAACAACCAGATGGATGTCTCCAGGAAGGCAAACTAGCTATGCTGGCATTTAAATCTTCTACTTTTATTTGTCAGGGGAAGCATTTATAAATGCTTCTTTAAAACTATTTACATCAAGAGTTCTAATATATCACTGAGGGAAGGACCAGAAGCTCCCTCTGGAACCATATAGACTCCAATAAAGCCTTTTCACTTGGCTTTGTTATCTGTATTGATTTCTGGTCTCACTTGCATTCAGCCTAGAAGACAAATAGCCTCAGTAACCAGCAGCTCTTTACATCAGTTGCCCTCTTACAAAGTCTCTTTTCCAGCTGGAACCAGGAAGATTCTTTCACCCGCAGTTTACACAAAGGAACCTACGCAGAAGTAGCTAATAGGAGCAAATATAAAAATTTATAGCCTGCCGTGTCAAGAAAGTGTGTGTTGTGACTAGGCAATTTTCAGAGAAATGGTTTGGGATTTATAGGCTAGTTGGTGTTGGAGTGTTCTTCATAAACATCTTTCTGTTACCCATGTATTGTTGAGTTGGTGACAATAAAGGAAGCTACAATGAAATAATTTTCCCATGTGTAGCATTGATCATTAGCTCACCAGTTACATTCCATTAAACAAGGGTTTTTATACTTTGCTTCCATAAATTGACTTTTCTACCAGTTTTAGGCTCAGTGCTTTCTACTAAATTCAGTAAGAATATGTCCATTCAATTTAATGAGCATTGGATTATCTTGCTCTTGTATGTACTAACTTTGTATTTCAGTATTGAAAATGCTGACACTGAGGAAAAAAATGACTTTCAGTTTAAAATTAAAAGAGCATCATTTGAATATCCCATCACACTCCAGTGTTACATATGGCTTTCTTTTAGCACCTGTCAATCACAACGGTGGTTTCAGTGGTATGGCTTTGACATAAAGTAATACCATGTCAGTAAGTCAAATTAACCAACAACTGAATTAACATATGCTAATTCAGGTGTATATTAACATGATAGTTGCAAATGATAAGATCAAAAAAATTGTAATGATTTTTATTGTCAGACAAAAATATCTTGCATTCTCTCAATAATTAAGGCTTTATAAATAGAAAGTTCTGTGTGACTAAAGATGACATTAGTCAATCCTGCAAATTTTTGAAGAAAACAAACCCAAGATACCAAGAACTTTGGAAGGAATTTCTCTCTTAGGGAAAAAAAACCCTCCAAACCTATAAACACACACTTACATACATGCATGTCTTTAGATATACATACGTAAACGCATCTCAGCTGAATATCTAGTGGGAACATGAAAACTAACACTGACTTTTTGTGGTATTCATTTTGTAGTTTTCATACATATGAATAAACAGATGGAAGTGTTTCTACTGGGAGTTTGATCTGCTGATGGCAAAGGCTATGAAAAAATATATGGCAGTTTCCCAATTTCCAGCTGATAACCAGATGACTCTTTTTAAAGAAGTATATGATGAGCTTCAAGAGATAAAGCTATCAAATAAAAAAATAAGCTGCAAGTGACAGGACATAGAATATGTGACTATTCTAAACAATGGTATTTATTGACTGACACACCAAATGTGCAGCAACACTTTAGCAAATGGTTTGGAGACCAGAATGGTTTCTATGCAATGCTTTGGTTTAAAAAGCAATTTTCTTTCCAGAAAAGCTTTCTTCAGTGTGTCATTCTGAATTCCTGTATCACTGCTTGAAGATATTTTAAAATACATTTCTATGTTACCAGAAAATAGTGCAGCATTATAGTCAAAAATGCAGCTTGACATCTGCCATTTATGAATAGATTTCTAGACAGAACTTTTTGTCCATAACATGGTTAAACCTCAAGAAAAAAGAGAAACTAACCCAGATTTGACCTAAGACATTATTTAATAAGTAGTGCTGCATCACAAATGTGAGATCGCATTTTGAGCTGTCCCATGAGACTCAGATGATCTGTTAAGAAGGCCATTTTTAGACCAGAAGTAGTGTTAGAAATTATATCCACCACTTATGTCCTTGTTCTCCTAGACTCATGAACAAGATGCATTGTACAGCTCCTGGAGCTTTAAACGATTCAGGGCATTCAGTCTTTCAGAACAACATAATGAAGAGAAAATCCATATTTTTCTACTCGAAGGATAATTGGTGATTTAACTCTTCCCAGGCATCCAGCTAGCCAATATTTACAAGGCTGCACAAGGGGAAGTTTTCTTGCCCTGGAAAGTGATCATCTTGTGATATGAAGCATGAACATTCCTTTATTAAATTTGTGATGTTAGACATACTTCAAGTCTTTCCATCACAGGCTGATATATATATATGTATATAAAGAGGTAAATTTCCTCCTATCTCTCCCCCAGTTGTCCATTTGTTTAAACATTCTTTGTTCTTTTCTGATATGTGAGAATACAAAGGATTTACCAAAGCCTATCACTATAAACTTAGTAATTCTGCACTTCTAAGTTAGTTGTTCTTGATTTTTTAATTTTGTGCTATCTAGTGACCCTAAATTTTATTGAAAGCTTTAGATAAAAAATTACTTCCATTTCTCTGCTCTGTGTCATGTCACATTCTCAAACTGATACTTCTTAAAAGTGAGGGACTAATTAGGTGCATTACTGAGCAACTGAGTGTTTCTGGAAGAAAGAAACATATACATAAAAATAACTATTTTGTGTTTTTTAAATGACCCTAGATAATTCTCTTTTCTCTGTAGAAGTGCTACAAATGCAGATATATCCCCAGGCAAAAAGTCTATTAGTTAAAAGTGGTATTAAAAAGTTAAGAACTTTAAAAAAGCTTTAGCAATAATAAAAGCATAACCAGATATGTTATACTTTCCAAAGCATTTGACACTAAACCATTTCTGTTCCAACTCAACCCACTGATCATAGGAGTAAGGTAATGGTGTAACTGAGTGTTCTGTAAAAAAAAAAAAAAGAAAAAAGAAAGAAAAAAAAGGAGATGGAGACTCTTTAAGAGGCATAGATTTTCTGTAGAGAAGTACATTTTACCTTCATCTCTCAGTCTATTCAACATATAACAAGATTTCTTTTTCATTCAATCAAGGAAGGTTCATAAAAACAAATTTAAGCAAGGTCATACTCAAATACTGGAAAGCAGAAAGAGTTACAGGGTCAGGGTCTCAACTGAGTTTAAATGCATTCTAAAATTTCAAGGTAAAAGGGTCTGTATTACTTCATATCAGCCGGTGATCTATAACCTTATTTTTAATGTTTACCCATATCGGTAGTACTTCTTCCTTTTTTCTGAATCTTTAGAAGAATAAAGTAAAAGTCTGACTCTTACAAGAGCAGATATCTGACATTATTCACCGCAGTTTGTTCAGTTACTGTAAAGGACCCCACTGAAATATTTCAGTCGTCATGTAATTTACACACTGAATTAGTTAACAATCATCTCTGCAAGTAAGATCTTGTTCTATATCCTCTGTGCTTTACCAAAGTTCTAAGGAAACAGAAATACGGAGTTATTGTGGAAAGTGTGCAAGGCTGAAGTAAATCAAAGTTAAGATTTACTTTATATCAATCTAGTCTTTCTAAATTACAGAAGCTCTATCTGAAAGTTCCTGACAGCCCGAAAGAAATATAAAAGAACCAGGCATCTAGCCCTTTCTTATCTTAGAATAGTGTCAGAAAAGAAAAGAAAAAATTACAGCAGCAATCACATGTATTAAGCCATCAGCTCATAGTTTCCAAGACGGTATGAAACTATTTGCTTCTTTCTAGGAAAAAAAAAAAAAGTACAGCATTTATACTGCACAAATTTTCACAAAAGGACAGGTTTTCCCTTAAAATAGGATAGACTTTAATGCGCAAGGTAAAGAGGGAGAAGCTTGTCTGTTTCAGCAAAATACAAGTATACTGTGAGATGCAGAACCTGGGCCTGAATCCAGCAAAATAAAATTGCAGAGATTTTAAGAGACGACAACTATTCAGCATCCATATACATACAAGGTTACGTTCTGGAGAGTCACAAGCCAGACCTTTTCACTGTAGAAAAGTATAACAGAATGGGCCCTTCACGGAGCTTGCACAGTCTGGCCAAGGGTCCACCAAATATGCTCCAGCAGAAACAAGTATCAGAAGCTCATCTGGGCTTCTCTGCAGCATAGACACCCTGAACTCAAACACAACATGGCTAACAGCCAGCAGGGTGGAAAGAAAAAATTTCAGGGCTTCATTTCCTATCCCAGTTTTGAGTTTCAACACACGTGTTCCAAGCAATATCTTAAAAATAACTGATGAGGCTAAGACTCGTAACAAAAAGTGCAAAAGAAATTTCACTTGTATCAGTGGAGATTCACACAAAATCATCTGAGGATCTGGACTGAAGTGCTTTCTAACCCAAACTCCTGTCAGAAATTTGTAATAGAGCAGACAATTTAACCTAGCTTTGAGTTCACAGCCTTTTGTGTTGGGAAGTAAAATTCTGCATCCTAATTTCTAAACTGCAATTCAGCTTTTGCAAGTAAAATAGTGGTAGCCAGTGTAGAGTGGTAGATGTGGCAATTTTTTACATAAAATTGGTTTAATATCATCTTTCTGAAGCAACTGGAATTTTCAATATTCAGCATATAATCAGTGCTGCTGTTAATTCTTCAGAGATAGGTCCTTTCTGTAGCAGAGGAGTAATGCACCATCTGTGTATAAGCTTGACACTAATTCCTAGTACAACAAACATTAAAGTCGATTATCCAGACTTATAAATTGTAATAAATACAAGTAAAATTGAAGACAGCCTTTTCATGCCCCACTCTCCCCACTACCTACTAAAGCACAAAATGTTTAATTCAGAATGAAATATTCTTTTTTAAACACACTGTTCACAAGCACATTGGAGAAACTCAGTGTGCCATTGGTCCATATAATCCCTCCTTGGTAAAAGTCAATGACAAT
Source organism: Amblyornis subalaris (assembly GCA_018881555.1). Lineage (NCBI taxonomy): Eukaryota > Metazoa > Chordata > Aves > Passeriformes > Ptilonorhynchidae > Amblyornis > Amblyornis subalaris. The sequence continues at coordinate 3,209,391 of JACAXG010000092.1, forward strand.
GACAGTACTTGAAGGACAATGGATTTTGTTTCAGGCTGTGGGAAATCAAAGGCAGAATATGATAAGTCCTTTTAAGATAATAGACATTTTGTAGGCATTTAAGAAAAAAATACCAACCACAAGACTTTTGAGTTTTCAAGTGTAACACTATTATTTTCTAATAATGTTCTATTTCTATTGGTTATAAAACCAATAATGATATTTTTTGTACCCTCAGGCTTTGCTTTAGCTAGTAAAGTATATCTGGCCAGGTCCTAACCTAAAGTGCTGGCATAAAATCATATATACTGCCTAAGTGTTTGCCTGTGCTTTGGCATGGAACACACCAAATTAGCAGCTTCCCAGACAACACTTGTACAAAGACTGGGGAATGGCACAGGCCAGGGACTCTTGACAGCAGCCTACCTGGAGCAGATTACCTTTTCTTTTAAGGGAAGTGAGTTAAACTGTAAGGACAGCATTATGATTTCCCTGAAACAGAAGTTTGGAAAGACTCCTCAAAGCCACCATTACTCAGAGTGGCTCACTGGCATCAAGGTCAGTCTTAGTTAAGACAGGGAGAGAGGAACTGAGCTGAACGAGGAGGAGARAAATCTTTCTTACTGCGAGTAGATCAAGCATAGTTTCTTCCTTCTTTTTCTATGCTTGTATCAGACATTTGTATCTTCTGCCTGGTTTTATATACTGTCAACAACATTTTGAGGTAAGTTAGTCCAAGCACGATTTAAGATGCTTAGTTAACACCAATACATTTCTTCCTCAAAGGCATGACAAACTAAGGCTCTGRAATATTTTACTGTCCCAAAGAGCTACAGGTTGCTATAATTCAATGTATCCAAAGGGTAGCAGAATTGAAGCTGAATGGGACAGGTGAAGACGTGATGCCACTGGCGTTGAGGAAGGCAGACACATCCCCCAGTGTCTTTTGTAACATGGAAAGGTATGAATAGGATATGAGGGTGCAAAGATGAACCCAAACAAATGCAATGTGGAAAGGGTGCACACAAAAATGGTAGCATGTCACTTGCTGTCAGGGGCAGAAAATAATTTCTAGACAACTTCATTTACTAATAGGATTTTAGCCTCAGTAAAGTGGAAAAGAATTGAAAAAACTGGCTGAACAGCTATAACTATTGAATTATAGAGAGCATGAAGTCAGCCTCAAAATTACAGCCCCTCAATACTATTAAACTATCAGCTACTATGTTAGTCAAATTTTGGATTATATGATTTGGTCACTGTCACTAATATTCAACACATCTCATTTATCATTAGTGACATACCAATATGGATAGAAATATTTAATACTAATGCCTGTGTAGTAAATACTTGCCATTGACATTGTAAAACAAGGATAAGAAGTATTATAAATTTTGAGTAGAGTATAAGAAAACAGTTCTTTAAAGAATGGGAGGACTTTCCTTTGCTAATGTCTGTAGATTCAGATTTTATCTATGTCACCATCTAGAAAAATGAGACATAATTTAACTCCTCAAATATTTCAATAGCACCTTATAGATGGGTTATAAAGTCAAAAATAGTCATAGGATAAGGATAAGATTTTTGGAGGCACAATGGACATCAGAACACTTGTTACCCTCCACATACCTCCAGCAATCATATTAATTTATTTTCCTAAGCCTACTGAGATCAGAGGTTGTTTTTATTATTTGAGGACTGCAGTTTGTGTCAATGACAGACCACTCAAAAAATGTTTGATGGATAAACTTAATTTTCTAACACAGCATAAGTACTGTTTTCTTTGAATAATGGTCTTGGTCAAGGACTGAAACTACTGGTGAGCTAGTCTGCAATCTCACCATACCTAGGCTATAACAGCTAAGCTACTTAACCAAGCAAGGTCATACAGAAAGGCTGAAACTTTGATCTACCAGCTTCTCAGAAAGAAAACAGCAAATGATCTTCAAGAGTGGGGAAAAAAAAGAAAATACTTTGTGATGTATCCTTATAGTAAGTAAGGTTAACAGGGCCTCCATTCATTCTTCTGCTAAGCAGTCTCCCTGCACCTCTCAGGGACAGGAGTGCACATGACTGCTCTGCAGATACACTGTCAGGTTGCCAGAAAGCCATGGTTCCCCAGATGCCTGGAGCACAGAGTCTGTAGGAACATGCTGTGGCTCTTTGTGGCCCTGCATGCAAACTCCCTTTCCTGCAAAAACACTGGCTGTAACTGGGTCGCTGTGGCATTGTCAGTAAGTATTCAGAAATCCATTCCCCYGGATTTCTTCAACAAAAATTTCCTGCTTTTGCATAGTTTCAGTGCCTAAATGTAGAGTAGCTCTCACGTTCTACTCAGTAATACATCATCACACTTCCAATCTCATGCTCAGTTTATGAAGCAGTATTAGGTGTAGTTTGCTCTGGTGTAAGGGTAAGGAGTTGCACTGACACTGTGCTGAAGTCCATATCAGTTACTAATTCAGGAAAATGTCACATCACAATATTGTCAATATTGTCAATATTCTCAGAAAAATAATTTAAAAACTTCAAAAAAGCCCAAACAAAACAAACAAAAAAACCCCAAACCAAACCAAAACCAAACCAAATCAACAAACACTGCCCCACTATGTTCCTCCAGTGTGTTCATTTTAGTGTACACATAGAATTAGTGTTTAAATTAGCCCACTCATCAGTCTTTTCCTGTTACTATTTCCTGGAAGGTTTCAGATAGTAAATTTTAAAACCACCTGGTATTGTTGCACTTTCTAGCTCAATAATATGACAGAACTGCTTCCCCAAAACTCAAAACACATTTTCTGCAGCTAAGAATAGTATCATGTTGTTTCTTTCATATTTGTGGCCATAGGGTTTACAGGAGTGCACTTGAATTAACAGGCAATTTCATCCATTGTAAAATGTTACCAATAAATGGATTGTCTTGTAACTGACATAGCCCAAGTGCATAACTGAATTATGATTTCTGTATACTGCAACTCAACCATCAGTGTCTATTTTAAAATTCTCTGTGTGATGTGGGTTATTATTGTAATCATTTAGTCTTTAGCTATATTTAGCTAAGAGTTAAAGACAACATGGGTGTCTCATCTCTAGCCCATCTAAGTAAGTACTGATTCACTTATATATTGTGTCTTTAGCTTAAGTTAAAAATAAAAGTGTATTTGAAGTAATTATTTATTTATACAGATGTTAAAAATCAACAGTAAATTAAAATTGACAAAAATGTCAAACCACTTTAGAGTACTGACTATATATAGGAGGTGATGGATGAATTCAAGCTTCTGAAACAAAGCTTTCATGAGAACAGGATTGGATCTTACTGAAGAATGTGAAAAATACTGACTTTGTTTTTAAACGAGCTCTTGTACTAATAAAAGATAATAGATCAAAGACAAATGATTCAGAAATTATTCAACCTGTCACAGCATAAAGTTGCTTCAATGCAACATATTCATGAACTGCAGCAAATCTTTCTGTTTTAATTGGAACTTGGATCACCTTGACCTTTCCTAGCACAGAGCAGAGTGCCCCTCTGAACCAACAGCAGCGTCTGCATCCTCATTCCATTTTAATCAGAGCTCAATTTGGATTTCTATGTCTCGGCAATCAGTGCATTGCAGAGCAAGGAAACTGCAGAAATAAATGAGATGTTGCCTTGTTCCAGCTGATTAAAACATGATTCAAGGTGACTTTTAGGTGACACTACAAGTTGTCAGAGCAGCAGTATACTTTTCTTCATGATGGAAAAAAATGTGTGAGGGATGTTTATTTCCCCTATCTGAGATAAGTGACAGAACTGAAATGAGAGCACTGGTGTGTCCATGAAAATATATCAGTGTTTAAAGAATCCTATTATTAGACACAGTGGAAACTACATCTTGGATAAGCCTCCCATACTGTGGGTAATTATCACAAGCCAGAATGCTAATTGCTTTTCGATCTGCTCTGTGCCTCCGATGAGTCTTGTTGAGGGCTACTGGGGCTGTACCAGACACTAACACTTAATGAGACCAAGTTTATCAAAGTACAGCATCAGCTATTACTAACTGAAGAACAGGAAAAAATATGCCTTATAATGAAAAGAGAAAAAAATACAGAGAGATGAAACTATGGGACAACAAGAAGAACCCAACCAAAAACCATTTTCATTATACTTTCTTTTCAGCTGTTAAGTAATTATGTCTTCATCAGAGATAAAAAAGATAAAAATTTGCATGTTGTGGCTTGGTTACTTGAAAAGGTGAGTGCTTGTTCTGTACTTTAAAAAGTTTGCTTGTTCTTCTATTTACTCAACTGAAGTTAAGAATTCATAAAGCATTTTTCCTTTCAGTTCTGACTATTACGGTTAAGAACAGTCAAGGGTGGGCGTCTATACATTTTTTCACTTTCTCGTGAAAAGTGACAAAAAAAAATTAAATTGGAAATTATCTTTCAGTTAGTCTACCACGTCTTTGATGATAGATTCCAGTTTACACCCTGAGACTCCAGAAAACATCTGTAATTGGCAAACCCAATAAACAAAGCCTAACCCAATGAAAATGAGTGTTCTGAAGAAAAATGGGAACATTCCCACATTTCTTCATTTTACAATATTTGTTATCTTATAATTAGACCTTTTTCATGAACTCAAGGGAGTAGGTGGGGAATTTCCCAGTAAGTATTCAAAGTGTCATTAAAACACAGTAAGATGTTGATGATTGCCTGCTTTGAGGACACAACAATGAAGTCACCAAAGTTCTACTGAAAATCTTAGTGCTTCCACTCCTGTATTAAATGCAGCAGCATTCTCCTCTGTAAAAGAAAGCCAATGCCTCTGCAAAAAGACAACAGCAACAAAAGCGTGGCTGCACCATGAGTTTATTATTGCACTGATGCATACTTTGTTTCACCTCTTTTTCTAACCTCTAATTTAGAGACAGTGAGAAGAAATAATTATAGTGAGGAAGCAGAGAAATGAGTCTTTGACTTTTGTTCTGCAAAAACCTGTCAGTTCTCAGTGCTGATAGTTTCAAGTGCAGAGGTCAAAAGAGCAACACCAGAGAACACAAATAAGACCAGTAAGTTAAGGACCTCAACAGCAGTGACACTATTCAGCAGCTGGGAAGATGAAAGCAAACCTCAGTAGATCAAGTGAGCAGATTATATCTCAAAATTTGAGTGTAAATGTCAGTATTTGTGCACCTGTCAGCTCACTCACCTTTAAAAGAAAATATTTGGCCAGTCCTGTTACTACTTAAAACAGTAAAACAGATTACTGCGAAACAAGGATTTTAAACCTACTCTTCGCGTAGTCTCTAAGCCCTAGGAGTTCACACAAGTTGATGAAGTAAAGCTTGCCTATTGCTAGCAGGCTGCTTCGAGTCTACATCTCTTAGTACTTCAAAAGAAAAACTTTTAAGAGTAATTCAAGAAAAACAGAAAAGCAAATCACAAAACCCTCTGATTTATGTATAAGAAATAAACATTAAGCTCTTCACTCGGTTGAATTCTGTGTTTCTCTTGTAATCCTAATTGTTATTACATGACATTATAGTCCCTAACCTCTGCCTCTCATAACAGGTGCAAACTTTATTTCTAATAAAGATTTTTAACATCTGAATACTTGCCTTAACCTTACATTGCTCCATCTCTAGGGCAATCTCATCCTTCCTCAGAAAAAGTGACCTACTTCCAAGATGAGGTCTAACAATTGGGTTATTCAGTGACAATACTGCTTTTCTTTTCTTTTGATTTTTCTGAGAATAGTCTATTTGCCTTAAAACTGCCTTGCCCTCATTTTCTAAYACTTTTTAGCCAAGTAAACTCTTGACAGCTTGTCTTAATATCATTATTGCAAATAAGATAAATATGCCTCAGCAGTGACTATAACATTATTCTCTGAATTCTCTGTACAATCAGTACAAAATATTTCATTTCATACATCATTTACCACTGCTATAGGAATTGCAGAAGATACTGCAAATGAATTCTAAAGTGAAAATTTAGAAGCAGCAGTGGATGCACGATGCATGTGTAAGATTACCTTCTACCAGTTCTCACCACCTCTCATCATTGTGATCCATACAGACAGGATTAAATTTTGGAATGAAAACTACAGAAAAGCCACAAAAAGGAGAAAGCAAACATCCAGAGAGAATAGATAGCTACATGGTAGATCTTTGTCCACTGTATGGACAAACTCTAATTCATGAGATCATGACAATAATTGGGTAAAAACAGCATCTGAGCAGTTAAAAGAGGTGGGGGTAGTGGGGGGGGGGAGGAAAGAAAGGATAAAATAAGGCAAGCTTTCTCTAACTGATATAAACACTTCAATAAGGGTATGACTTACCCACAGTATTAACCACCTGCTGAGTTATTTTCTTCCCCCATTTTATTACTGTATAAAATAGAAGGTAGCACCAGTATGGCTGAAAGATGACAGAGAGACCTTTAAAGGCGGGTAACACATTGCAACAGGAAACTCTGAAGCTTAGGAARTCTCTTCCCAAGGAATTAATCTCGATCTGATGTAAGCTGTTTCTACCTTCTTACGCTCTAAATGTGCTGACCATGGTACCAGGCAAAGATGACGAATCTGCTAAAAAGGAAAACAACTCTAAAGAAAAAAATGTTTTTCTCCATCTGTCCTGTTTTCCTCCCTTGTTTTCCAAGCAAAATTTGAAACAGAAGTGAGCCTGTGGTTTGGGTTTTTTTGTTTGGGGGGGAGGGGTTTTTTGCTTATTTTGTTGGGGGGCTTAATTTTTTTTAATATATATAGAGTTATATTTGTCAGGGAAAATTATGATTCTGCTGAATTCTGAAGGCATATTTTCTTTTATTAAACCCTTGTACATACTTGTCTTTGAGATGCTTATATTAGCACCTAAGAACTATAGCACGTTTTTGGTGGTTTTGTTTTGGAGGGTTTGTTATTTTTAACATCTAGACAATATTTTGGGCATGCTATCCTTTTGGTAGTTATGGCAGCAGCTCTGGCTTGTGTTGTGGACTACTGCCCAAATGTTGTGGGTAGGCAGCTCAGCCCCACCCAGCTCTCACTCACTGCCTCTCAGTGGGATGGGAAAGGGAGTGGAAAGAGTAAAAGTGAGCAAACTCACAGCTTGAGATAAACACAGTTTAAAGGGCAAAGCAACTTTAAGAATACACAGAAGGTTTTCCCAATTTTTTCTCTTTTTGGTTATCTGCTAAATATGATATATTACTATGATCCTTTGCTTAAGGAAGCCAGTGATTTTAGAATGACAGAATGCTGTTACTGTGAACAGATCTACCAGATTCAAGTTAAACTCTGTAGTAAGGGGTCACAGGCCACTGCAGTTAATTACAGTAGTTCAGTGTATTTCAACAGAGCACCCAGGACTTTATATCCCTAATTAATATTGTGGAATTCTTTGTCCATGAATGCATAACATCTCAAGTTCCATATTAACACTTATTCCGCATTTTAAAAAATATTTTTAAAGTGAGAAATTAAGAACTAATATGGACAAGCATAAACGATGATCAAGGTTAAAAGATCAGAAAAATGAAGGGCAAAGTAAAGCTAGCACAGCTTTGAACTTTATAGGTCATGAAATCGTCGCTGCTTTCAGAAATGATAACATTTTGAAATGGAAGATTGTATCTCTTTTTACACTTTGCTTTTTTAATTCTCTCCAGTGTCCAAGTTTACAAAGGTTAGATGCCAGTATAATCTAGAATAAGACCATCTGTGACTGATTTTGAAAGGTTACTGAGAGGGAAATCAGATGCGAGAAAAGCCTGAGGGAATGCAGCTGACTCCTATTGTTTTCTAATAGATCTGATATCCCAATGAAAGACAAAATTGCTGAATTCCTGCTTGGATTTCCAGACAACATATCAGGATATCTAAGCAGTCAAATTAAAAACATATTTTACTACCTTCTTCCTCCTTCCTCCCCTAATATTGTGACAAATTGTCAAAATCTGATGTTTTTCAGAGATGTTGTGAGCACAACCTGCATATCGTAAACAAAATCAAACAAATAACATGTGCATTTATTCTCTACAGCCACAAAATTCTTTTCAACCTTCACAAGTCCTGCTTAATAAAATAGACAGAATATTGAAGTAGAGAAGAAAGGCCAAAATTAACATTCATCACAATATTTCTGCAATTTTCTACACGTCTGTCATCAGCTCACACCAATAATCAGGGTTAACCTGAGCAAAAAAAAATGTTATCCAGTCTGAAATGGCACTGTCTAGTCCTATAAAGGGCTTTGAATATTAAAGCAAAAATTCTCACCAGGGTCCCTGAGGGACACCAAAGCATAGTAAAAAGAATTTCAACCACCATAGTAACCTTACTTATTAAAAAATGGGGATGCTGTGCTTTGTACCCAGCAGTTTCCCAGGAATGTATATTATTCAAAAGGTATGGATCAAATAAGTTAAACTTGGTATATTTGTACTTCAGGGGTCTAATATTGTGCAATGCTAGTCAGGGTTGGGAGCAAATTTTCAGATGAATAATTTCTTTGCCCAAAGTGAATGTCATCTGAACTGCTTCTGAACAGAGTGATTTACTCACAAACAAATACAGGTGATTTACTCAGAACAAATACAGATGTAAAATATCTACAAATTTATGCATTTCATTTGGGAGAAATGAGATAATCTGTGTGATTTACAAAAAATAGAAAAAAAATCAATTTTTTATTTCAGCCACCGAACCAACCAACTATCCACACGAGCACAGTCTAAAATCTGTTAAAAACAGATATCCAAAAAACATTGTGCAGTCCAGACTATCAGCATGTTAGTACCATTTAGAAACAGGAGGGTTTTGATGTAGGGGTCTTGTGTCAAATTGCTTCTGACCTTCAAATATCATGATCTCCACCTTCCCCTCCATTCAGTTTCAGGGAAGATTGCAGTATGTAGTATGACCTTGTGAAAACTGGGACAAGACGTACCTACAATTGGTCTAAGGGACAAACAGGAATGCCATTCATACAAAAAGCCCAGGAACTTGCATTCTTTTACCTCATCTCTCAACAGCTTTCTATAAATCAGAAACAATAAACAGGAAGAAGACTGACTTCAAGAAGAAGAAATATTGCCCACAATGAAGTGTGCTGCTATTTGTGCAAGCTCTGGCAGAGAGATCACACATAATTTTGAAACTCATAGTTCTAAAGTTTAAAGAATGTTGTTTCTGCACCGCCTTTTCTCCTCAATCATAAGGAAAAACATTTTTTAGTAAAACTTTGAAATAGAGAAACCTTTAATGATAATTATTGAAATTGATATACCATAAGAAGTGTTACCTTTGAATCTCAAGTATCAATTTGGGAGGAAAAAAAGGTGATGGTACTTTAGGAATCTAGATACATGTTAACTTCTTGAAATAATTACCTTTTCATAACTTACACAAATTTTCATAATTACTTAGATCTACGTTTGTGTCTATTCCGGCCATCTAAGACTCTAGACTGGAAAATGCAGTTATGTCAAGCTCCTCTCATCAAGTTCCTTTTCAAACTCTACCAAAGCATTTCTTGCATTATTCCTGGCAGAGAGTCTAGCAGAAAATGAAATCTCCAGGCTTTTCATTCCTAATTTTTAAAAGTAAATTATTTATATTAACCATTTTAAATTATTTTAGATAATGCATGATTTTGAAAAAGGCTGGAACTTATTACTATCCTTTATTAGACAAGGAACTTAGAAGTACAGAAATAAAGTTGCAGTCAATTTTCATGCAGTTTATCAAACTAACCCTATTTGAGTTTTCACCTTCTGTCTGCCATTTCAGCAACAAGGGAGTTTGGGACAAACCATTTTACTTACAGTTATTTTGGCATTTTATTTCATGCTCAAAGGAAGACAAACATACTAAATATTTTATTTTTAAGATTGGAAATAATTATTTCAGGCAAATTACTTCATTTGTCCTCCTGAAGACTGAACTGCACCCACAGTTTCAAAACCAGAGAGAGAGTAAGTAAAAGAGCAGGGAACTGAATCTCTGGTTTCTCCGACTCTTTAAACACACTCTGAGTGGCAGTGCTGCTTGTGTTGAGAAATACTTTGATTTTCAACATGTTGTCTCACCAGGTAACTTGGTGAGATTACACAAAACTCACAGTCAGCTAATTGTTTCTCAGTCAGGCTTGAATTATACCCACATATGTCAGCTAGTAAGGCAATGTGTTAAGCTGGCTAATCACACAGACAGGCTGTAGCAAGTAAAAATCTTAACAGTAGTGTATGAAGAATTATCATAGTTTCCTTTAAATACAAGAGGTAAAAAAGAACAATCACTTTGGTTTTCATAATAACATTAAAAAAAAAAAAGGTCTTGCTTTTCAGTAACGTGTGTGGTACATAAGTCATTAGCAGGTTTCCAGATAACACATGATTAAATYGTACCATCTTACATGGGTCATAGAAAGCTTTTTTTTAGGATGAAGGTTTGGAATCCATCTTTTTCTTGGGTCTGTGCTGATGCAAAGAGAGAGAAAAAAATGAAATAAAGAAGTATGCTTCAACATAGTGTGCCAGTATAGGGAATTTGCTTTTCTACTGAGACATAACTTTTATTTTTGTTCAGTACAGAATTCCAGGACATACTGCCAAAGTCTGGACCATGGAACAACCAAGCTGGATGTAAGCCTGAATGCTACAGAAAGTTCAAATTGCAGAGAAAAAAGCAAAAGTCTTCCATCTAAAGGGCCTGTGATTCTATATTCCAGATGCTAAAAAACTTTAAATATAGATATAAAAGTGCTGTACCTAGGCAATATATTTTGCCTGCAATAATATGAACTGTCAGCTGCAGATATCTTTCTCAACTTGCCTTTTTCCACACCTTCTGAAGCATCTTTTTTGTTTGCCATGTGAAAGTACACATACTAAAAAACTTGGTGATTAAATTTATTAGATTCTGACATATGATTTCAGAATTTCAGAGGCATAGCTTTTCATACATATTCCACTTTCTGCATTGAACGTGCCGAGGAGAAACAAAGCAGGGAACTTTTCCCCCTTAGTTTCTTTTTAAAAAGACATAATGATTTTATTTGTTATGAACTACCAACTACAGACATGAAAGTTTGAGAGTCTAGGCAAAACACGTATGGGCCCTTGAGGTCCTTTGCCATTTATTCAGATTAAGGATGTAGTTGTAGGGGAGAATKTAGGACAAAAAAAAAAAAAAGCATTAATGAAAAGAATAGTGTAAAACACCAAAAATACCTAATAGGGACACAAGATCTGCTGCACTTCAGGTGTTTGCTTGAATCACAGGTAGAAGAGAAGCAGTGACCACTGAGGCCACCTACTTGAAAGACATAAAGACCAAAAGTATAAGCTCATCAACTATATCTTCCTAGAGGTAGAAAATGTTGCTCCCAACAACAGAGTGACTTGACAAGAGCTCATGTCATCATGGCCAAAAGATGCAGGGGTCACATATACATGACAAAAGCATACGTTACTCCAGACTTCTCACCAGCTAAATGTTACTTGGTTTACTTTTCCTCACACATAATCAGCAAAGGGAAATGGCAATGCTGATTAGCACACTGAAGGAAAGGAGTTTTACCTGATRCCATATACTTGCGTTATGTTGGCAGCGTTAATCTAGATATTGTTTGCTAATAAGCTAGGTTTTTTTCATTAAAATATTCTTCATTTAAAAAACTTAATTTAATGTAATTTATTTTTGTTGTGATGTAAACACATGAAGGACTGAAGATAATTGCATCCATAACTCTTACTATTCAAGGCACCTGCAGGTTGGTAAGGGTTCATTAGATGTGCTGAACGTGTATATAAGGGAAACAATAGAAGAACTTAATCTAAGGGAGTATTGGTTAAAATTTAATTTTAGTTAGGCTTATTCTGCTTATTTTGAAAACTGTTTATGCAGAGCTTAATTGTGCAGGTCCCTATTTTAAATTTTTCAAGCAATTAGAAAGGTGCCATCACCTGAGAGGCACACTACCTAGTGTTTATCTTCTCACAGCTTAAAAGAACAACTCCAAGTATTGCAGTTATGTAAAAATGAGGATAAGAAATTATATTAATATGCAAAGCTATTAATTTTTTAGTTTAGCTGTTCCACAGCTGCAAACAACCATGTGTTGATGTGCTATGAAGACGAAGAAACCTCTACAATTCATTGACAGCAATTTATTAAATAGTTCAGAGGATTATTTAGTGATGGTTTTTTACTACTTAGGACATTTTTAGGCACGGTTCATGAACTTACCGACTTCCACTGACAGTTAAAGACAGGACATTTATATGCTTTCGTTTGACGACTATTGTAAATAAAGTTGTAGAGACTGAGTTCAATCTAAGGCCTTGATGCTGTGTAAACCCTGCTCAGCAAGGGCTAAAACATCCCTCGGTTATCAGGGCTGTTTTGGTCACAAATCCAAAACACAGCAACATAGCAGCTGCTACGAAGAAATTAGCTCTTATTCCATCCAAAAGCAATACGGAACTTCACTACAAATGGAGTTTAATTCCCATCCAGTTATGTAAATCTAAATAATTTTATAAAAATGTAGTGGCAGATATGCATAAGCCATTTTAAAGGTCTTGAAGTGAAAGGTGAACCTAGGAAATTAAAAATGGATTATCCGTTGTTCTAAAATCAATCCATCAGTATAAAATTTTTAGAAGTTTTTCCCGGCTGTGCTGCAATGATAATTAAAAAAAAGCTAAAAAGAAATGCTTAACATGAGTAGTATGAACAAAATATAAGTTGTATTAAAAAAAAAACCAATTAAAATAATGCATGTAAAATATATAAGAAGACTAACTCCAATCTGAGCTGAACTAACTACACTGACAAATTCATGTTGTTCTCTAGGTACTGAATATTTCTTAATAAGGTACATTAAACTGAAGTACAAAGCAGGAGCTAATAAAATCCAAGTTAATAAGTCCACATTAAGGAGATGGACACCAGGTGAAGAGGAGACACCAAAATACTTTGAAAAATAATTTTATGAAGTCAAACTAATTCATGCTCACTCTTTTTTGTATTATAAAAGGTCACTGTCAAATTTTATATATTTTTAATCTTCAACAAGGTCAACAGCCTGCCTTTTACTTATTTTAACTATTTCTTTGTGCTGCTTAACAATTTGCATCCAAAGAATTCAGCATCCATGTGGAGCACTTATTATAGGACTTTTGAATACATTACCCCTCTCTGTTGTAATTAATCTTTTAATTGCCTGATCCTACTTCAGCAGAAAGAGGTGGTCAATTAATGCAGATGCACATGTCTATGTATACTATCTGTGCCTGCCAACAGCTTTCCTTTTGATGCTGCATTTCATGAAAACAGTTTTAGTGATTCCTTCGTAGGATTTACACTGCCTTCATCAAAACATTGATGTTTTTCAGTAGTAAGACTGCTTTATCTCTATTTTGGTAAAACTTGAAATTTTCTTTTGTTTTTCTTCTGTGATAGAAGTTAGTCACTCCTTCCAGTTGCCTTTTTTTGTTGCCTTTTTTTTCTCTAGCTCTCTGTACTAAACACACATTCAACATGCATTCTTCAGGCAGTTCTGGGTGCCTGAGACATTAAACTCAAGGACTGCAGTGCTCACTTTTTGTGACCTGTGATGTGGAAAAATAATTTTCTTAGGAATGCTGTGTATCTGAACGAGTAAAAGCTATCATTACTAAACACCAAGTGGTTGCATGGACTCAAATTCAGTCTGGAAGTAACATATTTGAACAAACATAACAGCAAAAGAACATAAAACAGTTCAGTCTCCATTGAAACACACAGGCAAGATTTGTGATAATAAAAAGCATGAATAAATGCTACTCATCAAATTTAAAATCAGCTTTCAGATCTGTAAAAATCTGCTGAAAGTGCTTGAAAGCAAACTGAAAAAAACCTCTAAGTTCCCAATACTAGGTTCCAAAAAAAAAAGTACTCAAATTGAAACATGCAGTATTTATTGTATCCAACTTTGCTGCATCATTTTCATTTCATCATCAATTGTGAGATTAAGGTATTTATTTTCAGTTGCCAATTTGAAACGTGCTTATGGGTTTTATTCAAGATTAAACTGAAATAGGAATTTTCACCAAGTGAAATGGTAATAGAATTTTTAAAAATAGAAGCAATGTAGAAAAAGAGTAGCAAAAATTGTTCATTAAAATATTTCCACCATGATGCTTGAAAACTCTGATAATCATTGAAACAAAGTAAAACAAGGATATCATGCAATCCGAGGTTTCAATGTAAGAATAAGTGTATAACTGGTAATTACTTTAATATTTTGAATTCAGATTGTAGAAGAAATACAAAGAATTTATGTTCTAACTTGTAAATAATGGCTGCTAAGAATGCAACAGATTAGTTTTTATCAAATCAAGAGTTAATCAGAACCACAGAATTTGGAAAAATTCAAAATCATGCCTTTCAGTCACATAATTTTGCCAGATTTTACAGTGTTCTCTTTTTACTAAGAAGCTGTTCATAAGAAAAAAAAAAAGGAACAAACTCACAAAAAGAGCTTTTATATCAACAGCATCAAGTTGTTTTAGTCAAAAAGGCAAGCAAATAAAGAATTCGAGTGGTTTGTAGGAAAAGAGCTTTCTTTTAGTTGAGCTCATACTAAAGAATCTCTTCTGATTGCCATTCAGGAACACATAAGAGTGGATGTGAGACTTTTTCTAGCAGGCATCTCAAGTATTTCTTAGCTCTTTGGAGCAGAAACAAGCTCCATCACCTTCACCATCACCTTCACCTAGACATTGCCAGAGTCAGTTTAAATTCACGCTGACCTTTGCAGACAGTCAGCTGGCATACTTGCCAATTACCTGATCCTATAGTGAAAACTGATGCAATGAACCATCAAGGAAGCCATATGAAATGCACAAGAAATGCCTCTATTTTCCCTTTCCATATTTTAGACAGTCTAAAAGTACAGACTACTGCAATATTGATGCAGCAAAGACAAAAATAAGAAATAAATCTCAAGGTTGCATGACTTAAGGTATGCTTTGGTAATGTACCCATTTTGATCTAGTACAGTATTTTTAGGTATCATAAATAAATATGACCTGCCAGCCATTAAATCTGATTTAGAGACTTTGACATATGGCTGTTATACCTACACAGTCCCTTGGATCCTTACAAACCTGACAAAGGTCAAGGAGCCCTGTGCCTTCCCTCTCTCATTTATATTTTACGATTCAAGAACAAGATGAAGTCCTCTAGACAGCTATTACTGAGTCACACAGTAGATGGATATGTTTCAGATTATGAATTATCAGGGTCAAAAAGTGGTGTAACTCACCTAGATTTTGACACAATTGACTTCATAGATACTTAAATTATTAGGAAATGGCTTAAGACAGCTTAGCTCAACTTCAGAAATCCCCAGTACTTGAAAAGACATTCACATCTCTTTTTCCACAAGAGGTGATCATAGCATTGGTAATGTTATTATCAATTCTTTAGGTGGCACACAATTAATATTTTCTGACATATCCATCATGTGCATATTTGTACTGATATGGCTAAGAGCTAGTTTTATTTTCTTTATATTTCTTTGCCAAAGGCAAAATTAGGTCCTGTGTCAGTTTTCATTCTATCTGTATACTAAAACTGAAATTCTAGACCTAGAATGAAAAAGTAATAAAAAGAAAATACCATTGATAAATGCGAACTGAATTGTGAGATTTGTTCTTTGTTGTCTTATAGAATCTCAAACACAAAAATAATGAGATCATCTCTGGCCTCAGGTTTGGATCCTAAAGCTTATACACCCACAGGACTTTATGAACTTCTACAGTCTCATCAAAATCAATAGTAGTATTCATGAGATGAAAGTTATTTGCATGCTTAGGTCTTTTCAAAGTCATGCCTTTATTATTTGGATTCAGGCTCAAAGTTTTCAATGACCAACTGTGTCAGTAACTCACTGAAGGAGTAACAGAAAAATTATGCCTGTCATGCTGAGTTCAAGACAAAATACTTTCTTCTTTTCACCTTTGTCTTCTGTGTGCTTTGAATATGTCAACAACCTGATACAAATCAGCATGCCAGTGGGTTTATGAAAATTATTAAAGTATGCTTAAATCAGCATTCAGCAAGTATAGATTTTTTCTATTATTGTAACATTGGTTTATGACTGTTGAAGTACAATAATGTCACAGATTTCACAAGTAAATCATGCAAAAGCACAAAAGTAATAAAAATAAAAGAGCTAGTTGATGAAGACATGTAGGGTTCAGATTACAGACAGACATCTAGTAACCTCAATTCCCTGAACAAGAGGTGGAGAACATAGAACAGAGAACATACCTGTTAATAGGACCATGAGTGCCAGTTTACAGAAATCATCTTACTCTGATGTTTGCAAAACAGTCAGCAACAAGATGCTGAAACTGGGTAAATCAAAACCAGAAATATCTCATTGATACATTTTGGAGAGTCAGCACTAGCAGAACTATTACAGAAGCACCAGTGAGATGGCAATGTCTATCTGTCTATTTTCTGAGATGAAAATAGGATGTTCCTCTTACATATCTCTTCTGTAACAAGAACTTGATAGCCTAGTGCTCTGGTCTTCTTCAGATAGGAGTTTCAGATGAGAGAGAAGGAAGACAGGAAAGCCAGTCACTCTACTTTTTTGAGAACTTAGTCTGGTTTAGACCTTCCAAGGTGTCAAATCCACCGGGTTGCTCAAAGGTTTATCTAACCTAGCCTTGAACCCTCCCACAGATTGGGAATCTGCCAATTCCCTGGGCAACCCACTCCAGTGCCTCACCACCCTCACAGTGAATAGTTTTTCCCAATATCTAACCTAAACCTACAGTTTTTCAGTTTAAAGCCATTCCCCTCTGCCCTATCACCACAAGTCCTTGTCAAAAGTCCCTCTCCAGCTCTTTCGTAGACCCCTTTAGGTACTGTAGGCTGCTATAAGGTCTCCTTTCTCTTCTCCATGTAGAACAACCCAAATGTCTCAGCCTGTCTTCATAGGAGAGGTGCTGCAGTCCTCTGATCAATTTAGTGTCTCTCCTCTGGACTTCCTCCAACAGGTCCATCTCCTCCTTATGTTGGGGGCCCCACTGGATGCACTGGATCCCCACTCCCATGTTGGATGCAGTACTCCAGGTGGGGTCTCATGAGAGCTGAAAAGAGAAGGAGAATCACCTCCTTCAACCTGCTGCTGGATATACCTTGCTCACTATTTTATTAAATTACCCATTAAAAATTTTGGCATTTAATCCTTGGAGACAAAGCTAAATACAGCTATTACAGTACTACTACATTTTTAAAATTTACTTCCCCAACTTGGATGAATTCCTTTTGCAGGTAAAAATCATGGGTATGTGTATTTCTATGCTTAATGAAACCAGAATAATATTATCCCTACTAAATTCCTTAAATAGCAAATAAGAAATACCATAAAGTTCAATGAGCACATCTTCGCTCTCGGAAAACCCCAGAGGAATGCACACAAGAATAGTATATGCAATGTACTTAGTATTAGCAAAATTGTAGACTCTGAACTTCCCAAAGGTGGTACAAGGGTCATACATCTAAGAATACTGTTAGAGTTTTTTTGACCTCAATGCCTTAGGAAAGGTGAATACCAAAATTAGTGTTGAAAACGCAACTGAGTGGAGTGAGTCCAAAGCATTTCAAACTATGAAATGAGATTATCATTTGCAGATATTAAGATACAGAATAGCTTTAACTTATATTTTGGTTCATGCTGTATAAATCAATTTTTCAGCTTTTATAAAATCCTGGTTTTCAATTAAAACATTTTGCATCTTCTTCTCTAGGCTCAAAAATCTTCCTTCTGATTAACTGAATCTTCAGATACACACTCTATTTAGCTACTTTTCACCATCTTACATGTACTTTAAAGTGTCTGTTATAACATTTGTAACTACCACAAATCAATTGAATTTTCTTTCAAAGGTTTCCTTTTCTCTTCTTTTTTTTTTAATATGTTTTTTTTTTCTTTGAAGACCTGTGTTGCCTAGTTTTTATCTCCATTTCTCCTGCTTCAAAAAACAGCAGCATTGCCAGGAAGTAAAAAGAAGACCACGTAACCATTTGGGTTTGGTAATATTAAGGAATGCACTCAGGGGAAGCACTGCCACAATGCCTCCTAGCTGGCTGCAAATTGAAGAGGACCTTCTACCACTGTCTGCTTACATATAGGGGATATACACAAAAAATGGCCAGGCTCAAAGAGCTGGTGAATGGGGTTGAATCCAGCTGGTGACCGGTCACCAGTGGTGTTCCCCAAGGCTCAGTATTGGGACCAGTCCTATTTAATATCTTTGTGAATAATCTGGACTAGGGGATTGAGYGCACCCTTAGTAAACTGGCAGACAACATTAAGTTGGGCAGGAGTCCAACAGAGGGATCTGGACAGACTGGATTAGTGGGCCAAGGCCAATTGTTTGAGGTTCAATAAGGTGAAGTACTAGGTCCTACACTTGGATCACAACAACCCCATGCATCCAATATTAGTTGTGTAGAAGTTTTGAAGCTACGCAGAATGCTCAGAAATTCTAGTAGGTGGACTGATGGGTTATATGTATATATCAGAAGCTAGCAGAATTTTCCTCTTTATTTTCAGTTCATACAGGTTTCTCATGAAATGTGGCTCCATTTTCAGTGTCTCTATTCACAATGCAGCCTTAAGTATTCTTTCTACCATTTGCTCAAATTCCAGTAACTGTGATTAATGCTACTTTTGTAACCAAACCAAGTAATTCTCACATCAAACAGATGGAGAAATATTCTCTTAACACTTGCTAAATTTCACTGCACTATGTACATGCACTTCAGCAATACAGGAAAAAATTCATTGCAAAATTTCCTTTCCTTAAACATAACTGGGGTTAACTAAGAACGTTAAAATCTAGCACAACTATGCAAAGGCTGCATTCAGTCACAGTCCTGAAAATGAAGGAATTGTGCGTTGGTCCCTCAATGGCTGATTACAACGTTATCACTGTTTCTACAGGCGATCCTTTATTTCCTGTTTTTCTCTCTCAAAGGTATTCCAAGCACTTCACCAAGAGTTCTAGACACAAGACACCTAGTGAATATAATATCTCCACAGGCACTTCTTCATACTTGGGCGAACAACAGTGTTTTGTTTAACTTCCACTAAAACAGTAACTATTGTTCCACAGCGAAAGAAAATATATAAATCACTAAGAGAGTTGCCTTTGAGAAAAGCTGAAGTACTTCATTCTACCAAACATGAATAACTCATTGCAGATCACGTGAAGGACATAGGTTTTTTTGGAAGGCAATACTTAGCCCAGCTGCCTGCAGGACTATATTACCAAATTATTTTTCCATAAACTATAAAAATCATACGTTTGCCCAGTTTAATTGAGGCCTCATGCCCTTGTATCTCTCCAGAAATTAAGTATGGAATAGGATACCAACTAACACAGCAGAGTAACCAAGATTCTGACATTACTTGTCAAAATTTTCACAGCAGTCCAGGTATAAGAAGATATACATCCCACAGCTTTGGCCAAGACCAAGCACTCACCTTTGGCCAAAACCAGGCAGAGTAGCAAGTACAAAATGCGAGAGTAAAATCCATATTCCTACTTTTTGACATACTTTGATCCAGTGCAATTATACCTCCATCTCATGGCTGGTTGAAGCAGCTATTGCAACCTACTATTGATTGAAACAAAGGAGATGACCTATAGATAAAGGCTTAGAAAGCTACTTCTAATTTTGACAACTTTCTCTTTGAGACACTCCTTTGTTTTYCTCTAGGAGAAACATATTGTATACAACTGTTTGGCTCAGACAGAAAAAATTAAAAGTACATAGAATTATCAGTTGTGTTCAAATTATTCTTTCTTCAGAGGTTCATGGGCCAAATGTTCGTAAGTCTTCCAAATGTTATGAATGAGAAAACTCCATTCGAGGAAAACGAAAAATACTATGCAACTTTCTTGAAAAAATTGCAGCTATTCAGGCACAAAATAACCACAATTCAATATTCTCTGTGGAATACAGTTGGTCAGCTCCAAGAGAGACTTGACAAAAACTTAGATGAATAAAGCTGAGCAGTAAATAAAACAATAGGCTCAGCTAAACTGATGCTGATGCTATATATATGGGTAGATAGTTGTTGATATTTTCAGGAAAAAATAATTCACTGCGGAAAGAGAAGAAACACCAAATTAACAGTTTTGAGAAAACCGTACAGGAACCACAAATGAAGAGAGAATTAGCATATACGGATATACTTTACTTAGCTTGAGTGGTGTTAATATCACATTTTGAACGTTTCATGTCTTACTGGAAATATTTGGTTTCAAGAATATAATTATAATCGGTCTCATAATTAACTGCTGCGCATTAGATCAATCCAAACTTTTGTGTGTGGTACTTTTCTAAAATTCTGTTCAGAAAACAGAATTAGGTTTGGGAAGGATACTGAACAATATATAATTAAAACAAACTAGTTGTTTTAGTAGGTTGTAGAGTAGGAAACTTTTTTCTAATGAACAGTCAAGGCCTCTGGGTATCTACGGAAGACACTGAACATAAATGAATTTTTCTTGAAACAAAAAGCAGTATCTTTGTTAAACATTAACACTGGATAACTGTGGAAGAAATTGTGTTGCAATAAGAATCAAAAATTTCTCATACAGTGAAGACTTGATTGGCAAGCACAATTTAGTAAGTCTGTGGCCAGAAAACATCTAATTCGTTTGTGTCAGAATTTTTTACAGTTACATGGCTAGGACAAGGAAAAAAAAGTAACATTTTAATGTTAAATTTAACCTTTAGAATTTGGTACTGTGCATAAGCTGAAAGGGTTTTTCTTATGTCTACCTAAAAGTCTAGAATAACAAAACCAATAGGATCTCAGCAAGACTGAGAAGCTGTATTTAGAGAAAAGCAGCAAAAAAATCATGTCCATGTAACGCTCATCACTCCTAATCTCAAACTGAAAAAAAACCAAATGAGCAGCTTCTTTGAATTGATGGCAAGCGTGTCCTGCCGTTTGCCTACACTCAACATGAGCACATATCGAGCATAGGTAATCTTGTAGATTTTGCAGCAAAAGGGGACTTGAGACACCACTACAGGTGAATATGTTCTTTAGAAATGTAAGGTAGATAACCTCATAGGAAGCTTATCAAGCTGTGATAGGAATAGGCATTGCCAAGAGAACACAACTTGTTACAATGTACTCAGTAGTCTTGAAAATTAAAGCATGTCAAACTGGAAACACAGTGCAATACAAAAAAAACTTGGTCTAATTCCCTATATATGACTACTAAAGTGACTCTAGAAGTATTTTTTTCAGATTTCTGAGGAGAAAAAGAAACCTTAAAAATTCATTAGAACTGCAAAATACTGTATTCAAGCAGAAACCAACAGCTGCATGATTATAGGATAAGGAACAATATCCTAGGATGCAGCTGCTCAGTAAAGAGAAGCCATGAATGACAGGAAGACATGAGATGACTTGAAGACAGTATTGTTCTAACCAAGATGGATGCTACACTGGGAAAATAAACAGTTCTCATTAAATCCTCAGGTATAATACTGTGAGTAGTTTTGAACTCTAAACTTTGAGTGAGATTAACCTATTTCAAAAGCATCAAGAGAATCATGTTTCCCAGAACTGCCGCTGAAGACAAGACCAGATGAAGTAGCCTTTCACAGAGAAGAATGTGGTGGACATTCAACAGATAACATGATGATGGTATTCAGATACGTGAACGGCTGCTGAAGAGAGAAAAGGAAGAATACACATACAGAGTGCACTATGGCTGGTCGTACAGATCTGCATGTACTGGTACCCAAACCCTTTTTATCAAAGTACTTCTAGAAATTGACAAACGATAGTTCAAACTGATTTTCACATAAGGGAACAATGGAATTGTGCTAAATGGTCTTAAAAAGATGCACGCGGCTAACTGATTGAATGGCATCATCCACCTGAATCATATATCCATAATCATGTTTCAAAATCTCTACCTGTAGTACCTAGTATTCCCAAATTAATTTTAGCTGTGCACCAGCTAGGATGCTTACTCACCTAACTAAAATTTCGGTAGGTCACTGCATAAATTCATCTTCTGAAAAGTTTTAAAATGCTTAAAGAGATAACAGAATTAACATGCCAAATTTAAAGTGTTCCTTTCCCAGTCTTGTTATTTTGATAGTCATGCTCAGAAAAATCATACATTGCAAATCAGAATTAAGAGAATCATCCGCCTGAAGCCACAAGATGTATTTACATGGATTTCTGTCTTTTAGAACTAATCCTGAACAAAAAGAAAAGGCTATAACAGAATATAGCAGAAGCTGTAGAGAAAAGATCACTCATCAACAATATTGATACTGTAAAAAATGGTACAGGAATTATATCTACTTCAGAGTAAGATAACCAAACTTATTTGAACAGAACACTGGAAAATGTATGAAATATATGAAATGAGCCCTAGGGTTTGAAAATCAAAAATATGAGACCAGTCTAAATAGAAGTCTGCCTAGTCATTTAAGGATAGACATGACAGCGTAGCTCTTTCCTTTGCTTTTTCTAACAGGGCAATAATATTTCTAAAGATCAGAATGTACTCTACTTCCAGTCTTCATGCAGAAAGATAACCACTTTTCTAGCAGTCCCCAAATACAGTTTGTTTTTTTTTTCCCAGCAGTTTACTTTGTGTTTTATCTGGTTAACAGAAGAGAYATAGACTATAGTTAAGATCAATAAATGTGAGCGTGTTGAAAAAAGAGTAGGGTAGTGTAGCCCTGTAGCCAAGAAAGGAACGCATTGCCACTGCCAGTAAGAGACCACAAGCCTTTTGTCAGACTCATGGCCCTCAGGTGGTGTCAGGCCTTGCTTGGACACATCTTGGGCTGTCTGTAGCCAAGTCTTTGCTTTTCTAGCTGTAACAGCAATTATCTAACCACTGTTTCATTAATTTACCCTTCTGCATTTCTAGCTTTTTCTTAGCTTTATCAATTATGGTGCAGCTAATCTTGCAATTACACCTATAGTAACAAGTGTTGGGGCAGCCCTGATGGGCCATGGACGGGGCCTCTGACATGGCTCCCCAGCACACATTTCTCACAGAACATTTGCACAATTAACCCTGTCACCAGAAGCCAAATTCAAAACCACACAATTGCACCAAAACCTCGTCCTGAGCCCAGGCTGCAAAAGCCATAGGAGGTGAAGATAAGAGCTCGTGCTCAGGGTATGACAACAGCTTAATAAAACTGTGTAGAATGAAATATCTGTCTATGGCCCTAGGATCTAATGCAAGAGAGATAGTCAGAGGAGGCTCGATGGCTGTGAACAAGCCATCAATGGTCCTTCACTGCTCATTAAAGGAATATATTCGTGGGAGCTGGCAAAAACAGTTTTATGCATAACAAACTCCCAAAAAGTATTCAGCATCTATGTAAGTCACTCTATATAAGAAACTTGGATGCAATGGGTAATTCTAAACACTCTAAGAGTGAATAAGGTGTTAGTAAATAACAACTTAGATAAAAATTACCACAAGCAGACAAAAGACAGAGGAGGAAGAAACCATCAACCTCACTTCGCTCCGGGTGAAGGACTCTGGATGCTGATGGCTCACCTCTAATGATCACCTTTACATAGTCACCGAGAGAAAGAGAAGTACACTAATGTCTGCCACAAGGTTTCTATTACTATGTACAGGATTTTTTCTGAGAAATATATAGAATACAAGACTGTATGACATGTAGCTATATTGTCTACAGTAGAGCAGAAACACTAGTAACTTGCTATTCTAATTTTAACTGAGTATAGTTCCCATTTCATTCACATTTTACTACATGACTAATTTTCCTTCTTTGGTACCTCCAATAGCTGCTTCTGAGAGAAAATACCGGAAGGAGATTGTTAAAAACCTAGATGAAAATACAACAATACTTTATCACATCTATTGTTCAAAAAAATATTCAGAGACAGGAGCTTCAGAGTTAGACTGACAATTGGAATGAGGTATTCTAAGTCTCTTCCTGCAGGTGATGGCATTCAGTTACTGAGAATATCAACATTTTGCTTACAATACTCTGTTGCGCCTCACAGTTTTGGTAGTGAGCTACTTAGGTAAAGCACTGGAAGCTTTAAGTAAATTAGTCATGATTCCAAACGAAATACAACCGTACGAAAATCAATTGCATTGATAACTTTGCTTTGAACATCTACCTGAACAGTTTGTTCTTAGGTATCTTTCAAAATTAAATTAAAAAAACTCTGCGTAAGGTGCCTGAAATTTTCCTTCTGAAAAATATGCAAAGACTCACCAGTTAATCATTCTTCCTTTTTTTTTATTTACATATTCTAACAAATTCTTTTTCATTGAAACATGAAAATAGTGCAAGTAGAACATCTCTCAGCTGTTACAATAAAGAATAGCTAATCAGAACTTAATATGTTGTTGTTAGCAAAGAGATGGAAAAAGTGTAAATATTTGTTCAGTAAATCACTGCACTTGACATAATGAGACATTCAAGACATTGCAGCACAGATAATTGTGCAAAAGTTGTTATTTTTTAATGTTTTGTCTAGTCTGCACTCCCCCTCCTAAAAAAGTGACTTTACTTTTTTTTTAGTATTGTCATGAAATGTTGTAAAATACATCAAGACAAAATTAAAATCTCATGTTTAAGAGCTTCTGCAATGAAATGTAATATTTCTGTCTTAGTTACTATAGCATACACTAATGTTTGCAATAGTAAAACAAATTATTTCCTGAAAGCTGTGTTTGATATAATGCAAATCAGAAATGGAATACATTATCAGAAGTACATGATCAAAAGAATATTTCTATTGCAGTAAATTATTTACTTTATATAAGACACGACTGTTTCTCACTATTCATGTAACTGATGCTGAGTTCTTTCATCACCATTCTTGAAGTATAAGGCTTTAAAAAAATCTGTTCACACAATTTTTCCTACAGAGCAGATAAAAGCATTCTACGTGAACTAAGGTTTGTATAGTAAGTAAAGAAGTGAAGAATTGTTACCAAAAATTAGGTAAAATAAGAAAACTCCTTAACACCAATGTAGCATTAAGAAGCAGGCATGCTTTATTTGGCCGGATGCACACGGGGATAGCTCCTCCCAAAACAGTGCATGCCAGGTGTAAGAAGTTCCTGTTTATATACTGTACTTTACATACATATTCATTGATTGTCTCAGAATAAACATACATATGATAATCATTTCCTCGAAATCATTAACATATTTTCCCTCCCCTTTACACATGCGTTCTTCTGTCCTGGGGGTCTCTCTGGTGGTCCCTGGTGGTTGTAGACCCCAATGGTCCAGTGGATCTGGCTGAGTTGGCAGGGCACCAGGGCTGGTGAACTTCCAGTTCTCCTTCTCACACAATGGGCATTGTGTTCCATAGGCCAGCAGTTTTTGGAGAACAAGCATTGTGTGAGTTCACCAAGTGTAGACAATTTATCATCTGGTAAGAGAATAAATTCAGTTGATGTAAAATTACAAGGAGCTTGTATAGACTAATACAATAACTGCTTCCTGAAGAAAACCACAATATTTTCCTCCTATACAGAGATTACAGTTTGTTTTATTACACCTTACTATTACTAAGAATTGAAGATTTTGAATATATTAAATATTCAATGCATTTGTCTTAGGTGAACACCCTCTAGAATTGTATCCCTTTTTCCAACTGAATTATTAAGGCTAAAAATTTTTACAAATCCCACAATTTATCAAATAGGACAGAATCCTTTTTTAGTTTCAGTTCTTCAAAGTTCTTACGTTCAAGAATAATGTTGTTTGTAACTTACATAGACTGAACCTCTGGCATGTGACATTTCACCAGGAAAGGAAATGGGATCAGAATCTCACAGATTGGAAGGGACCTCCAGAAGTCATGTTGTCCAAGACATTGCTTAAAGCAAGGCCAGTCAGACCAGGTTGCTCAGGGTCATGTTCAGTTGAATTTTGAAGATCTCACAACCTCCTGAGGCACCTGTTCCAGTGTTTGAAAATCCTCATGGTAAAAAAATTCCTTTGTCAAGCAGACATTTCCCATATTGCAACCTTTGTTTGTGGTATCTCATCCTTTTACTGTGCACCTCCACAGAGAGTCTGACCCTGTATTCAACATGTCCTCCCAACAGGTAGTTGTAGTCAGACTTAAAATTTCCTCTACACTTTCAGTTCTTGAAACTGGACAAGTCCATTTATCTCAGTCTCTAATTTCATGTCATGGTACAACCTGATAACCATCTTCATGGCCCTCTGCCTGACACATCCCAGAACATCACTGTCTTTCTTGCACTGAGAAGTCCAAGATCAAACACACCACACCAGATGGGGTGTCACAGGTAAGAAAGGTGCTGAACTCCTCATGGCCGTCCATTGCAGACTATTCTGTGAGAAGGACTCAGAAGGAATGGGGCCTGAGCCTGCCTGTGCAGAGGAATGGCAGAATTCCAGGCTCCAGAATTATTCAAATATCAGCCCTTCAGCATGGAGAGTTTCCAGGATAAGAGTCCAAGACATGAGACACTGCTGTAGTTAACTTCTATGAGGAACACCAGATGACAGATATCTATCTCGTGTTTGTGCATTTCACTAAACCTGAACACTGCCTGCCTCTGCCTTTTTTCCCTCCTGTCTCACAAATCTCCTTCACCAAATTTTTACACTATAAATTTTGTATTAATTTAAAAATTAAGTATCACTTTGGTCTAAATTCCAAAATTTCACCCTGTCCCTCACGTCTCACTTCTTGCCATCAGTGAGACAGTTCAACCAGGGAAAGTGATGGAGGTACAGACAGACTGAGGAATGAGAGGCTGGAAAGTAAYGCTGCAGAAAGGGACCTGGGGGTCCTGGTCAATGGCAAGTTGAACATGAGTGTGGCGAGGCAGTCTCAAACCCAGGTCGAGAAGGCTATCTGCTCTTTTGCACAAACCAGAAAGATCTCTCCCTTTTCCATGGTCTTGCAGACCCATAGATTCCAGGCTGATATGACAGTGAACAACTGCTGTAAATAGAGATTATGCTGGTATTTTTGTGGCTTGTAGACACCAAACTTTACAAGGTATAAAAATTCACTCTGCCTCACACAAGTTGGAAAAAATCCTTTATGCACCTCAAAGTGGGAGAGGAAAAACCCCTCAAGCTGGGACGCTGGCTTTGAGTAATTCTTCACTTCTGGAAGTTGAGTGAGAGAAGCCTCAGCACACCATACCATAATACTTCAGGTTTGGTAAGTCATATAAGCTTCTAAACTGTACTATTCCTTGGCTAGCCATAGTATTGATCTATATCGTGCACTGTATATTCATATTATAACTCACTAGTGAAATCTCTTGCTATCCTGTGTAGTGATTGGCATATTTGACCATATCACCGATGGTGGCACAGTGTTTACTAACATCCTTTTTGTTCTATCCCTGTGTAGTAATAGTCTGTTTTAAGTCTTATGTCTGTTAATTTTGTGTCTATTAATAAATAATCCATTCTATAATAGACCAAATTAGCCATTATTAAAGAACTTATGAATGAGAGTGGGTCTTGGGGTGCTGGCCATCCTCAATAACATGACTGTCTGCTGCCAGAGGCCTGGGCAAAAGGCAGGGACTAATTTAAACCCGCATCATCCATTCATAACAATGAGTCAGCAGTGCCCTGGCAGCCAGGAGGGCCAACGGTGTCCTGGGGTGCATCAGGCACAGCATCGCCAGCTGGGCAAGGGGGGGGATTGTCCCGCTCTGCTCTGCACTTGGGCAGCCTCACCTYGAGTGCTGGGGGTAGTTTTGGGTGCCACAATATAAAAAAGACATTAGGCTCTTAGAGAGCATCTAAAGGAGGGCAACAAAGATGGTGAAGGGCCTTGTGGGGAAGCCGTATGAGGAGTGGCTGAGGTGACTTGGTCTGTTCAGCCTGGAGGAGATTGAGGGGAGACTTCATTGCAGTCTACAACTTCCTCATGAGAGGAAGAGGAGGGGCAGACATCACTCTTTTCTCAGTGGTGACCAGTGACAGGACCTGAGCGAATGGTCTGAAGTTGTGTCAGGGGAGGTTTAGGTTGGATATTAGGAAAAGGTTCTTCACCCAGAGGGCAGTCAGGCACTGGAACAGGCTCCACCAGGAAGCGGTCAAAGCACCAAGTGTAAGATATTTCAAGGAGCATTTGCACAGTGCTCTTGGGCACATGGTGTGACTCTTGGGGTGTCTTGTGCAGGGCCTGCAGTTGAACTCAATGATCCTTGTGGATCCCTTCCAACACAGCATAGTCTGTGATTCTGTGATAAAACTGTCCATCTTCTGAACAGGACATTTCTTGTCACAGTAAGGCACATGATATCTGGTGTCRAGTCCCTTGAAATAAAAGTTGGGAAGACTGAGGAGCTGAAAGGCCCCGATAGAGGAAAAATATACTGGTGGGAAAAAATATGGTGAAACAAAATCCCTCCTGCCTGCTTTCTGAGAAGTTGGCTTGTCTGATTGGTTCATGGTTCTCTCCGCCCTCCCTCCTTAGTAATTGGTTGTGGTAGTTCCTCCCCGCCTTCTTCCCTCCCCTAAGCCGTGGTGATTGGTTGCAAGCCCCCCCCGAGCGCACGGGTTTAAAAACCAAGTACCATGATTGWTTGGGTCTCTTCGCCTCCTACTTGCTTTGCAGCTGGATTGGAATAAACTCCCTGGACTGTGGAACGTAGTGCGTTAAGAGCCTTCCTGCCTCTTTATTTCTGGACTTGTGGCTAGGCTACACCGGATGTGAGTATTTCTCAGTGCTAATAACTGCATGGGCGATATCTCTCATTGGTTTGGTGAATTTGCACCCCCAGAACGGCTTCTTCTCAAAGGAGGTTTTGGGAAAAAACCACGAAGGGAATTAGCCTCAGGAGAAACAGCACCCTAAGCCATTAATCTGGCCTTATTATCCTTGCCATTTCTCACAACTCGAGTCCACCGACAAATTAAACTGTAACACTCAGTTTTTAGATATAATTAGTGACAGAATATTGAATTCATATCTAAGAGGGCTGGAAACCAGCTAATATCAGTAAGAGCATCTCTGCAAGGGATGCTGAATGGAGCCTCTCCTTGACCTGAGATTTCAGTTCTATAACACATTTTTATGAAGACAGATCCTCAATATTGCACAAAGCCCCCACTAAAATAGATGAGGCTCAGCCCTGCAATCCATGCAGAACTCAAGTCTTTTGCTGTTGCCAGAGGGAACAAAAGCAGAGTCACACAAGATTGAGAAATTGCACACTGCTAGTGTTAGTAAATACAAAAGGTATTATCAGTACCTTTTTATTTATGGATGGCAAACCTTTCGTTTTCACATCTCTTTTTAACCAAACTTTTTTCTTTTTTCTTTTTTTTATTGAAAGAAAGTGGATGAGGAGGAAAATGTTCTCCTGTTAGCAGCCACAAGTCAAACTCAGCTTGAAAAACCATACCTGCTGCTTTACTAAAGGGAATAAATTTTCAGCTCACAGGAGAGGAATAACAACAGACAATGCAACATCATATTAGTGAGCAAGCAATAAAATACAAGAGATGAAAGTAAAACACAAAACACCTACAAAAGTTTAGGTTTAGTAATAAATTTAGAACAAGTTGGAGTTTTGTATTTAAGCCAACACACTACAAAATCATGACAGAGCTTGTAGAACTAGGCTTACCACTTATAACTGGAAAAACAACTTGTTAAAAAATATACATCTCCAGTCATATCAGACAGAAAAAATTCATGGAACTGAAAATCACCCCGCTGTGACCTCATATGCTACATCCTGTCTTTTATTCTCACAGACTACTGGATTTCCAGAATATTCTCCTTTATTTCCATAGCCTGACAATGTTCAGCCCTACTCTTCAGAGCAATCTCTCTCCCACAACTAGTTATGTTGTAGGCTATTGATCAGATCTTCCAGCTGGGGCTGCACAAAGCATATGCACAGTTAAAGCAGTCTGTGTTCATCAACTTGCCCAACATTAGAGCACTCTTTGTTCACATCTGCAAGCAAAACTTAAATACTAGGCCACTTTTGGCAAGGTATAACATAAGGAGAAGGAAAAGAGGGACAAATCTCAGCCGCAGACTTTTAGCAGAATATAATATGGTGAGCTATAAGGCATATTGTTTCTGCTCTGCTCCCTAAGCAACAGATTAAAAGAAATATTTTGGTTGGGTTTTTTTAGCTAAAAATAACTTTATAATTTGAAGTTATTTTTAATATGAAATACCGAGTAAGTGTACAGCTAATAAAAGTGTCTTTGCAGTTTTTCCTTCAAATAAGTAATTTTTAATATTAGTTTACATTATTCAGTATTCTCTCTAAAGAAAAACATGGAGCAATAGTGTCCCTAAGAGTTAGGCAGTGTAAGCAGGCATGTTCATTCTTTTAAGGCATGTTTTACAGAGACAGAGTAAGCCTGTTTCTCAGTAACAAAAGTCATTTCCACTCAAAGTAGAACTTACTCTATCTAAGGAATGAATTTCATAGCCTATTTATAATAAAGAAGTCTTTTTAAAAAAGTAGATTTTGTAGTTACAATAATTGTGCAGGAACAGTAGCAACTAACATGTAGGAGTGGTAGTTAACCATTCCAAAACAATGAGGGAAATAAAAATAAAAAGAGGCTAGTAAGTAACTACTGTCTCCTTGATGTATATAACAGACATTATAAATACAGGTCCACACCAGGAAATTTTGCGTATTTTTATATCTATCCCTTTCTCTCAAAAGTTTTGTAGGTGTTTGCGTATATAAACAATATAGACATCTTATTTCAGAATAATTGCTGAATAACATTTTTAAACAAAAAAGTAATTCTATAGATTAGTGGAAGGAAGTAGGAAAAAACCCCATGAAAGCCTAAGTAAGAACATGGTGGGTTAGATGTTGGTTTACAGAACTGCTACCTTGGACTTCCAGAGGGAAAACTGTTTAGGAGACTGGTTGACAATGTCCATTGAGAGGCATTCCTGAAGAGCAAAGGAGTCCAGAAAAGCTGGACTTTCTTCACAAAGGAAATCTTAAAGTTACGGGAGCAGGTGGTCTCCATGTGCTGAAAAACAAGCTGACAGGGAAGAAGACTGGTCTGGCTGAACAGAGAGTTTTGGCTGGAACTTGGGAACAAAAGAGAGTTTAAGACCTTTGGAAGAGGGGCAGGCAAGGACTGCAAGGACTACAAGGATGTTATGAGGTTATGCAGGGAGAAAATTAGAAGGGCCTAAAATCCAACTATAACTTAATCTAGGTATGGCTGAAAACACAATAGAAGTGTTTCTATAAAGACACTATCAACAAAATGGAAGGCAGGGAGGAACACCATGACAAAAGATGAGGAAAAGGCAGAGCTATAAAATGCCTTCCTTGCCTCAGCCCTTAGTAGTAAGACCAGTCGTTCTTGGAGTACCCAGCCCACTGAGCTGGAAGACAGGGATGGGGAGCATAACGAAACCCTCATAAGCCAAGGGGAAATGTTCAGTGACCTTGCATATTATAGAAAGCCTTCTGTTGTCTTTTCACCACTACAATAGTGGAAACTGACCTTTCAGCATCAGCAGCTGCAAAAAGAAAAATATTTTTATTTTATTCCATGAAAACTAAGTTCCTCAGAATATTATGAAATTAGATTAGTTAGATTTGACTTTGTGAGGAATGAAATAAACCAAAGAAAGAATAGTAAAATTATAATGAGGGTTATTAAGGCATAATAGATACAGTTTACCAACAGTTTATCTTTCAAAACTATATGACTAGACATTAGTAGAATAATTTTTTTTATATAAACTGTTGTTCCTGTCTGTCTCAGAAACCCTCTTTTTATGGAAGATATATAAACTGTTACTCATAATGGTATTCCCCCTCCAAAAAAAACCCCTCCACTTTTTCCCCTGATTAGGTTGTGCTCTCAAAACTAATTTAGCAAAAGAGAAAACCTGAAGAGGAGTCATGACAGAGCTTTCAGGTAAGACAGAGGGAAGGATATTGGGAGGAAGAGCAAATGGGAAACCACACGCTTTTTGAAGACTTCATTAAAAATGAAAAAAAWTAGGATTCTAGCCTTAGTTCATTATTTTTTTAATGTAAGTATATTTATAACCACAAATACAGACCCACGATGTCATGTTTTAAACCCAGGCAGCAATCAAGCATCACACAGATGCTCACTCCTCCTCCACTGTCTCAACGAGGAAGGGAATTGGAAGAGTAAAAGTGAAAAAACTCATGGATTGAGATAAAGATCATTTAATTGAGATAAAGATTGTTTAATAGGGAAAACAAAAGCCGTGCACACAAATAAAGCAAAACAAGGGATTCGTTCACTACTTCCCATTGTCATGCAGGTATTCAGCCATCACCCAAAAACAGGGCTCCATCACAGGTAGGTTACTTGAGAAGACAAACACCATCATGCCAAACGTTCCCCTATTCCTCTTTCTTCCTTCAGGTTTATATGCTGAATATGATTCCATATGCTATGAAATATCCTTTTGATCCTTTGGAGCCAGCTGTCCCAGCTGCATCCCCTCCCATCTTTCTGTGCACCCCCCAGCGTCCACATTGGGAGGGCAATACAAGAAGCAGAAAAGGCTTTGGTTCTGTGTAAGCCCTGCTCAGCAGTAGCAAAAATATCTCTGTATTATCAATAACGTTTCCAGCACAAATCCAAACCATAGTCTAATATTAGCTTCCATGCAGAATATTAACTCTACCCCAAAACCATCATGTAATGTCTTGATTTACTGTGAAAGGCATACCAGAAAATAAAGCCATTTACCTTGGCTGCCAGGTCCTTGGACTAAAGTATTCTGTCTTTTCATTTTTGCTTCCATTTCTAGGTATATAGTCTAACCATTTCCCAACTTTATTTCTGATTTACTGCCACAGTTAGTTTGGAGGTAAGTGGATAAGTTCATCYGTGCCGTTTTCCCCTTCCAACTGCTCCAGATAGCTCTCAATGCTCTCATTAAACTTGATGCTTAGTCAGCTGTTCACTATCTTCAGATGACTCTTCTTTGCATTCATTCTCTTCACCCAGCAAGGTGGCAAAATATGGCACAAGTGCAGCTGATGTACAAACTGCTGATAGAGGCAGCTCCCTTCCTGAACATCCTAACAGTGAACATATGGTTTAACATTACTTGCTTGCTACCAAAGTGGCTGGAGATAAAAATTATTACAGCTGATTTAGCCTATAGTTAAATTGTTGTACCAGAGAATGAACAGAAGCTACCTCTCAATTTCTCTTAGTAACAATAATAGAAGTTGCAGCTGCTTTTGCTTTAACAGCCAAGGAAACTATTATGATAATTTAATAGGATATTCCACATAAGAGAAAAAATGTTCAGCTAGTAATACTTTTTACAACTTCTGATTGAGTTAAAATATAATGTTTATAAGAAARCTAGTGTCAGTTTAAAGAATATGTCAGCTTATTAATGTCCTTTCAAGTTTTAATTAGCAACTATGGATGCAGGCTYTGTGTGGACTAGAATCTCAATCCATGCTGTCAAAAATAGTTTTCCTAACTGAGAAGCTGAATAGGACCATGCAGAGGCTATCTGTATTAAAAAGATCTTTACAACTTAAACAGTGGGGCTTCTTTGCTTTTTATCAATGTTTAATCTCAGAAATCTATTAGGGGGATAGCTGGATGAAATATAATGCTTGTGATACACTGTGAAAACAGGTTAATGATCTAGTGATTTTCTTGGCTTTAAAATCTGTTTCTTCAGRCAATAACTCAATGTATCACGAAGAGCACCCTAGACTGTCGAGTTTGATTCTCATAGTCATTAGTGTACTGTAGATCAAGGGGGTGATTCAAAAAGAATGCCTCAAACACTCACAGGCACTCACTTGGGGACAAACATTGGCCCTAAAGGGGAAGGATGATTTTGCAAGTTGCTTTGGAGAGATGATAACAATACTGGGCATGCAGGATAGAGGTGGTGACTTCATACAGACCTGGGGTGATGCATTCATCATGAGAACACTAACGGCCTTGACAGGATGCAGGTTTCTCAGATTTGTCTAATTCCATGGAGTTTGTTTTAATATTTTATTGGTACTGCTATTTTCAACAATACTTTTAGAAACTTATTTTTCCTCATTCTAATGTTGATTTATAATCACTCTTCAGTGCTCAAAAACTATATGCTTCTATAACAAAAAAAGGAACCATCAGGACAATTTGTGACTTTGTTGACAGTGTGACAGCAACATGTCGCCAAAAAACCAAACCAATCAAACAAAAAAAACCCCATCACCCAAAGCCAAAAAAAGCAACTCATTTTTTTTTAGTGGCCAATTTCTGACACATTTTACACAACAGTATTAAAATAAGGGCAATTTTCTTAAGTTTTATTTTTAGAGAGATAGAAAGGAAGTCAGATTCTCATCCAAAACACTAATATGAAATTAACTTTAAAACTGCTATTTTTCTATGGAGTCTTGGGAAATAGAATGCTGAAAGATTTGAGAAGGATATTATCACTTGACATCAGTGGAGCATATGAAACAAACACATGGTAAAATAATGAAACATCAATCCATATATGGGAAATCTTTATGCATCATTTAATGCACTGTTTAAAACCGCTCAAAGGTTATAGCAATAAAAATGGGATAAGACTATGTCTGGAACAGAGTAATAATTGACAATGTACATTGCTATCATGTTTGAAAAATCAGAGAAGCTACTTTGTCTTCACAGGAGCCACCTTGGATAGAGACAAAATTTTATCTACTGTGTAAGTTTTTGGTTCATATCCATGGAATATAAAGAAGGGATTTTGCTATCAATTGTTTCAGTGACCAGTAAAAATGAATTCTTGTGCCATTTTATGAGGGCTTAAGTCATCATTTTTTATCTTCTATGAGGAAAGAAAAAATTATATTCTGGATTTTCATAGCTGGTATAATGCTTTGCAGAACCATTTTTATTTCAACTGCTGTATATTTCTTTGAAAGGATTTTATTCTCAGAACTGACCATTCTCTGTTCAGTTTGGTTTTGAGGTCAATTGGTTTTCACTCCTAGCTACACTGGATTTTCCCCTAGATACCATCTAGTACAAGCTCCCTCCAGTTTCAATCCAAGAAAGATTTTAATGTTGTCTCCTAGGACCGGCTTTGCATTCAAGTTTTTTAACAAGTCACATTAAGGCAGAGAACTGTAATAAGCGGAAAAGTAGATATTTATAGCTGAAATTCTATAATTCTTTCCTCCCAAAAAAATTTTGAGAAAAATACATAAAAGACAGATGCAATACCTTATTTCCAGTCCTGTGGAAGAGAATAAAATGGAACGAAACGGAACGGAACGGAACGGAACGGAACGGAACGGAACAGAACAGAACAGAACAGAATAGAATAGAATAGAATAGAATTATTTGGAAGGGACTAAAATTACTATTTAGTCCAATTGCCTGACCATTTCAGGGCTGACCAAAAGCTAAAGCATGTTATTAAGGACATTGTCCAAATACCCATACAACACTGACAGGCGTGGGGCCTTGACCACCTCTCCAGTGTTTAACCATGCTCTCGGTAAAAAAACATGCTTTCTAAGGTTCAGTCAAAACCTTGTCTTGTGCATCTTTGAACCATTCCCACACATCCTGTCACTGGGTATGAGGGAGAAGGGATCAGCACATCCATCTCCACATTCCCTCCTCAGGGATATGTAGAGAGGAATAAGGAAACCCCTCAGCCTCCTTTTCTCCAAACTGGGTGAATCCAAAGTCCTCAATTGCTCCTCACAGGACATTCCTTCCAGCCCTTTCACCAGCTTTGTTGCCCTCTTCCAGACACAGTCAAAAACCTTCACATGCGCCTGAAATATTGTAGCCCAGAACTACATACAGTACTCTAGATGTCTCCTCCCAAGTTCCCAAGCAACCCCAGCCTTCTCACTGGTGTGGCAGCATGGGAAAGCAAAAAGGACTTGCTGTTGTGCGAGCACTGTTTAGCAGTATCTAAAACATGCCCATATTATCAACACTGTTCCCTGACCAAATCCAAACATGTAGTCCCACATTACCCACTGGGGAGGAAATTAACTCTGTCACAGGCAAAACCAGCACACAGCTTCACAAAATACATCTGTAATTTGACCTTGTCTGACACGTTTTTTAAGAAGAATTTACTTCCTTTCCTTCAGCGTTTCAGAAAAACAAAATCAATGTAAGCAAAGATAGAACAAAACCAAAAAAAGTATGATAAATATCATTTCCTTTCCCCCAATTTTCATCATTGCATTCAAATTCCTCCCCAACCTCTATTTCTTTTTCCCTTTTGACCCTCTCATAAAAATAAAATGAAGAAAAAAAAAAATCAGAAAAACCCAACCCTGAGAAACAAAGCAAAACTAAGGTAAAAAGATTTCACAAAGAAAGCATGCATCTGTTATGCATGCACAGTTCACTCTGATCATGAGAACATGTCTTTCCTCCCAAAACTTGAACGACCTTATGAAGCATTTATATCCTCCATGAAGCTATAAGAAAATAAGAACACTGTACCTCAGAAAGGTCTTCTGAAACTCGCACTCACAGGTTAAATAAACAAACAAGGAAAAACTTGTTTTCCCAATATGCTGCTCATTGATAAAAGAGATCTTGGTTTTGGTTCCTTTTTTTTCTTCCCCCTGACTGACATATAGATATATAACTGATGTATAGACACTAGGTTCTGCTCCACTGAATGATACCCATATGCAAACAGATATACAAGCAAATAAAATGAGTTTACACATGGGGACCGACAGATTTCAAATGCATTACCAACTTCAACAGAAACAAGATATTCTGTTATTAAAAAAAATTTGGCAATTTTTTTTTTTGTTTAAACAGCTACTGTCTCTATTGTGACTACAATTCACCCTAAAATGCCTACAGCTACTGAGGAATATACTGTTATCTAAATATTGTATTACAGTGAAGTTTCCTTCAAATTCTGATGCTCTTGGGTTTCATACTAGCCAGAAGGTAATTTCAGCACAGAGCAGCAGATCAGAGAATGCGATTCTACTTCTAGATCTAATATCACCTGGTAATAAAAGCCCATACTATATAGCTTCTCTCCAAGATTCTTAACTGAAAGGTACCAAACCTTCTCATATAGCAAAAGGATCCATGGAATGTAGTTTACCATTTTGTATGCCTGTATTTAATCCAATGTCAAGATAGTAACATTGATAAAATTCTCTGTTATATCCGAAGACCAGTCTATTTCATAGAAATGGTCTAGGTTGCCCTAATGGAAGCTTTTATGTGAATATGAACATTTTAATGCAACCCCTAAATTTTAAATTATGGGTACCAGCTCTGACAAAAACACCTCTCTGTGGCCTCAGCAAGCAATTATTACCATGCCTAACTCTAAAGTCCTTCCGAGGTTTAGTATTAGTGTCAAAAGTGGCAGTGTTAACCAAGATACTTATAACTAGATCACGTTGCTAAAATATAAGGTAAGCAGGGAACCAGTAAAATAATTATAGCTTACTCTTTAAGCAAACGTGACAAGTTTCACGCATCTGTTATTTCTGAAAGTGATGGTGTGGAACAGGACCTTGTCATATATGCACTTTCTTCCATGCCTCTCTTTATTTTACTCTCTGTGAACTGGCAAAGTAGATGATGAAGATGAACTTGCTCTGCATACTGGCATACAGGACCTCTGCCCCCTACCCTTTGCTCGTGCCTACCCTATCCTTTCTTCTGCAGACACTAAATGTGTATTATTTTTCTGTGTTTACTGTTACTTTCTGACAGACTAAAAGACACTGCTTTTAGTATGGCCAAGACAATTGCTTTATTAGGAAGTGATAATAACCTTTAGAACAGTAAAATGACAGTGGTGTATTATCCAGGAGAAGGCATGCAGCCAGAGTGATTGACCAAAACTAAACAGGTGTGTCTTAAAGCAATTATCAATAAGTAGTAAAAGGAGAATACTGTTAGAACATATGATGTCTTCATGGATTATGCTAGGAAAAAAACCCCTTACATTGTGTGTACAAAAGCATACTAAAGCTGGAGGGAAGTCATTAAATTATTATATAAATKATATGCCTAATTATTTTAGTTTTGAGCTTCGTACTCAGAACTGGTGTGGTTTTCTTAATACACAACATATTTAAAGCATTTATTATTTATTCTTGCTTTAGGATGATCCTTCAGATTCTTCTTAGGATTCACAAAAGGCTGATTGTTAAATGAGAAGCAATAACCTACTGATCTCTAAAGACGGAGAGGATACACTGACTGTCACTAAACACATCAAAAGGAAGCTAAATCCACGAGCTAATTAAATAAGTCTCCACAGATGAACAGAGGCGGACTAAAATATGTTTCAGAAGAATTTCTCTATGTAGTGCACTCATTACTTGGATATATTTGTTACCTGACTAAATGTAACATTCTTCAGACTCCACTGTTCAGTTCCATTCATCTTCTGTCTGACTAATGAAAGTGCATCCAACAAACTGAGTTAATTATCCTTGCTCCATACTAACCCTGTGAATATGCCCAGGAAAGTATATGAGGTTTTCATTCAGTGCCAGAGTACCACAAAAACAGGGTTGTGACAATAGCTGGTTGGACGGCTGTCAGAAACACTCCGACARATCAAAGCATTAATCCTGCTTATTGCTTCTCACTGTCAGGAACCACATTTCACCTCTGGATGAAGATTTGATCCATAGTCTTTTAAAAATCCATTAATTCAAATTTACTTAATGTACAGTCATAAAGGTTTTCTGTCTGACCATTTGTTCTTTCGGTAGAAACTTTCTTTGTTAGAGAAACTGGAACACAAGGTTGTCATTGCATCAAAGGCTTTTGGTCATGCCTCTGTCTGCTAGCAAAAAGATTTTTTAAATTGTATTTTTCTTCAACAAACACTAATATGCACTTAAAAGAGTCTGAAAGCTAGACCTTGAAAGAAGATATAGTGCATCATTGGAGTGGTGGTAACGCTACAAAAACCTTCAGATTTAATATTACAATACTTCAAGAAGAGTTACTGTGATTGACTTTCAGCACAGTTCCTATACTTTTTTCAGACAAATGGACAGTTTGAAAGAGAAGGAAAAATCCTATACATGCAGGTAGTTCTTTTTTGTTCATTTTGATATTTGTTTGTTTGTTTGCTTGTTTTCCTTTTTCATCACTCATTGACCATTTCCTTAAGACCACTTATTCCCATTTATGAAAACTCCCAAAAAGCACCTCAGCCATTCAGAGAAAAATTCCAAATTGTCACTTCTCCATTCCATGGCATAAATTCATAAACCTGATATTTATTACGAATACAAATATTTTCAGTTATTTGAATACAGCTTCAGTACATGGTATTGAATGTAAGCAGAAGACACGGAATGACTACAAATGCAGCATATATTCAGAGATGAAAAATAATAACAAAATATTTCAAGATTCCAAGAAGCTTAAGGAAAAAAACTTTGAAATAAAAGGTATAGAAGCATTCTTAAGCTACTATATAAATTAAACTGTATTTGACAGAAATTGGTCTTTAAAGCTGAGAACAGTAGAATAGAAGAGTAATGCAGTAGCAAACAGGGAGTGAAAGACAAAGCAGTGTTGCCAGGTTTAGATATTACTGCAATCCAATGGCATTCCAGCAGAATCTCAATAGACTCAGGGAAGCCTTTTCCAGTGAGGAGCACCAACAGAAGAAAACAGAAACTAAACTTGTGGTATGCATCAGTTAGGCAGCACTTCTGTTCCCAAGAAGCTGCTCTGAACATTATTCTTACTGAAATGTAGTTCTTCACCCCATAGATATTGTGGGTTTCATCCACCTCCTTCTTAACTATTGATACGCTGTTGGTCCCTTAGTTAGTGGGCACTTTGGAAGATTGATCACTGAATATTTTCTATCTATTACAGCAGAAAATTAAGGCTGGCTAAGACAAATTTTTTATTTTAACCCTCTCCCTGCAGTTTTGTCCCTCTCCCTGCAGTTTTGTCCCCAGTTCTGCTAATATACTGGTGTGTACTTTCACGAATAAGCTTTATCAAGTACCAATACAGCTTTTCTTCGGTCTCACATTCTACTGCTCTTCACTTACTGTAATAGTGCTATCCAAATTTACTCCAGCTATGGTCCTATTTTATAGTAAGTATTACACTATTTTGCCATTTTTCTCCACTTTATTGTGTTGAAATATCTCTATTGTCATTCCAGGCTGAGAATTGGTCATACAGTTGTATTGAGGAAACAAGAGAGGCAACAGACAATCACAGATCTATAACCATGACGTACTGATGGCGTGGAGAAGCTACGCAAGGAAAGTGAATCAGTTAGTTCAGCAAACTATAGACTTGAGGTAAAAAGCATTAAGTAACAGATTTTAGTCAAGTAAATTAAGAAAGTATTCACAAAGCTCATGAAAATACTTGATATTAGAATGAAATGATGGCTATTTCCTCACTGGAAGAGCATGAAAAGTAACATAATTTCCACAGTAATGTTTTTCAGTGAATGATACAATTACCTAATCAACACAGAAAAAAGAAAATAAAAGCTGTAATGTTTAGCATGTCATATCAAAGACTGGCAAAGAGAAATCCTCATCCCTCTCCCCAGACAGTTAAAATAAATTGCCTTAAACAAAATTAATTTGTATTAAAAGATATTTTAAAACAGTGTCAAAATGTGATATCATAAATTGTGTTGACTGCAAACTTCACACTTTCAGCCCATCAAGACAGCTAAAAAATTCTCACTGTTGATATAGATGTGATGAAATCTCTCCTACATACAGCAGCCCAGGAAGGACAGAAAAAGAGCCCAAATGCAATTTTGTTGAAATATATAAGAAAGCCTTCCTTATTCACTTTGATAAGGCCATGATTAAGAACAACATTCTGTCAGACCCAAAGGGGAAAAAATATCTGTAATACTGTGGTGATAAAGTATACTGCCACTGTTTCCCCATTAAATATGTTGCAAACATAACTCTTCCTCTGTGATATGAAGTTGAAAATTAGCTTTCATGTCAGTGGTACTAAATCAGAGCAGATTTGTAGCAAGCATAGAATGTCCAAAAACTTAATTAGTTCACTCACTATTAATTGAAAAGTACCAAAGGAAATGGCTTTCCGGTGACAGAACTCTAAATTTGCAACGTCTTGCATTACCGTCTGCTGTTCTACTGTATTGACAAGTTCTGCAGAGTTCTGCAGTGCCCCCCGTTCAAAAAAGTTTCAGATGGTTAGCTAATGGGCATTTTGGAAGATTTGTCACTGCTTTGTACATATTACAGCAGAAAATGAAGGCACATGGAAAATAAGGACAGTCAGTTTGATTGGTGGCAGTCAGTATGGCTTCAACAAGGAAAAATTATGCCTGACAGATTTGGTGGCCTTCTGTGATGGCCTTAGAGCAGTGGTAGATGAGGAAAGAGAAATTGACCTCATCTATCTGGTCTCATGCAAAGCATTTGATGCTCTCCTTGTCTCTAAACTGAAGAGACATGGCTTTGACAGATGGAACACACAAGAGATAAGGAATTGGCTGGATGGTAACCCTCAAAAATTTGCAGTCAATGGCTTGATATCCAAGTAAAGACCAATATGAGTGGCATTCCTCGGGCATTCGTATTGGGATCAGCACTGTTTAACATCTTTGACAGTGACATGGAGAGTGGGATTGAGTGCACTTTCAGTAAATTTGCTGATGACACCAAGCTCTGTGGTGTGGTTGACATAGTGGAAGGAAAGGATGCCAACCAAAAGGACCTTGACAGGCTTGAGAGGTGGGCCCGTGAAAACCTCGCAAAGTTCAACAAGGCCAAGTCTAAGGTCCTGGACCTGGATCAGGGCAATCTCAAGCGAAAATACAGGCTGGGCAGAAAGTGGGTGGAAAGTAGCCCTGAGGACAAGGGCTTAGGGATGTTCTTGGATGAGAAGCTCAACATGACCCAGCAATGTGCACTTGCAGCCCAGAGAACCAACTGCATCCTAGGCTGCATCCAAAGCAGCGTGGCTAGCAGGTGGAGGGAAGTGATTCTGCTGCTCTACTCTGACSTTGTGAGATCCCACCGGGAGTGCTGCGCC
This sequence comes from Amblyornis subalaris, assembly GCA_018881555.1. NCBI lineage: Eukaryota > Metazoa > Chordata > Aves > Passeriformes > Ptilonorhynchidae > Amblyornis > Amblyornis subalaris. The sequence goes on from JACAXG010000092.1 coordinate 3,251,494, forward strand.
CAGCTCTCGGGACCCCCAACACAGGAAGGACATGGACCTGTTGGACTGCATACAGAGAGTGTGACAAAGATGATCAGAGGGCTGGAGCACCTCTCCTGTGAAGAGAGGCTGAGAGAGTTGGGGTTGTTCAGCCTGGAGGAGAGAAGGCTCTGGGRAGACCTTATAGAACCTTCAAGTAATTAAAGGGAGACTACAAGAAAGCTGGAGAGAAACATTTTACAAGGGCTTGTAGTGATAGGATAAAGGGGAATGGCTTCAAACTGAAAGCAGGTAGATTTAGATTAGATATCGGGAAGAAGTTCTTCACTGTGGTGGTGATCAAGCACTGGAACAGGTTGTCCAGAGAAGCTCTGGCTGCCCTATACCTTGAAGTATTCAAGGTCAGCTTAGATGGAGCTTATGTGAGGTCTATTAGCAAGGACGAATGACCTATTGAGAAAATGAAAAAGATTCAGAGAAAATTGGAAATATGCTTACCAAAGGCGAATTGGGAAATTTCTTCACTTATTTACAGCACAACAATTCATTAGGAGAGTGTTTATTCTTCTGAAGCAGCTACCAGTTTGCTGGTAATAATTCCCAAGTGAGTAGGAAGCAGACTGATTGCTACATTAAGAGAAAACATTTTAAAGTGATGCAATGGTAAAATGGTTTCTACAAAAGAACAACAATATTCACATGAGATAATAAAGCACTGTTTAATCAAAAAAGAGTTGAATGCACTCAAACCCGTTTAAACCATAATTAGCCGRTATTAGGATATCTTGTATTCTTTCTGAATGCCAGTCTTCCTGTATTCTAAATTCAAACTGATGGAAGCAGTGAAACAAAGTTGTTTCAGATGATAGATATTAACACACAATTGGAAATAACACAAGATGTTTCAATAGTGCTTCAGGAATATGCCCCCTCCCCATCTCCATCACTACTCAGTATGCTGTAAATTTTAAGTTTCTTTTTTAAGTCTTTTAGTTCTTATACAAAAATCTGGAGAGACCTTTAATATTTTTCTGTCTTCTAACAGGGTAAATGTGAACATTAATTACATATCATAGAATCATGGAATCACAGAATCATAGAATGGTCTTAGTTGGAAGGGACCTTAAAAATTATCTATTTACAAACCCCCTGCCTTCCACGAATCTAGGTTAATCAGAGCCCCATCCAGCCCGGCCTTGAACACCTCCAGGAACAGGTAATCCACAACCTATCTGGGCAACCTGTTCCAGTTCATCGCCACCCTTACAGTAAAAAGTGCATTCATGATACGTAATCTCAACCTACCCTCCTTCATCCGAAAGTCATTCCTCCCTGTTCTATCACTACATGCCCTTGTGAAAAATTCCCTCTCCAGGTTTCTTGTAGGCCCCCTTCAGGTGCTGGAAGGCTGCTATAAACTCACTCTGAAGCCTTCTCTTTTCCAAGCTGAACAACCCCAACTCTTTCAGCCTGTCTTTGTAGGAGAAGTGCTCCAGTCCTCTGATCAACTTAGTGGCCCTTCTCTGGACTCGTTCCAACAGGTCCAAGTCTTTCTTGTGTTGACCCTAATTGGTAATTTCATGTAAGCTCCTACTTGTTATTAATCTTCTAGTATCTGCTTAAATCACTCTGAAGATCAGGGAGATGCAACAAGTGCCTTTAGATAAACATAACTTTAACAATACAGACATAGCTGGGGTACCAGACATCTGAATTAGGTTCTGAGACAGGAAGCAAAGATGTCATGAGATGCTCAGAACAACTGAGGCAGTTAAAAGGTCAAATTGCAAATGTAAGCATGAGAGTTATTTTCAATTCTCAATTCTTTATAGGGTTTCTGTTTGTATTTACTCGAGAATTATACAATAAGTGGACCCAGATACAGGTATTATAATTCATTCACAGATAGCTTTTAAAAAGGCATTGATATCAGCATATTTACTGACTAGTAGTTGAGCACCATTTCCCAGGTRCACTATTCAAGTACACTATTTTGAATTTGTTCTCAGAGCATTGTTGCATTCCTTCCAAAGAGAAAATTGTTTCAGAATTCTAACTATGTAGCACTAACATGTATTTAGCTTATTTTGAAACAACATGACCTCTAAAGAATTCAGTTATTCATCCTTATTATTACAATCTATTATGTTTCATCAGGTCATCACACGGGTGTTTCATCTTGATACCATGAATATGAACCAGGATTCATGTTACTCTGAATAGTTTTCAGCATCATATATTCCATTTTATCAATTTAGCAATGACTACACTTCTGGAAATAATGTGTATTGTTTGTTTCATGTAAAGCTTAAGGTCTCAAGTCAGCAATGCTCTAAGAACTATGGCACCAATTCAATGGCAACAAATGAGAAACTCTCATTTGGGAATATGTAGGGATAAGCAAAGTCCAATTAAACTATAAATGTTTATATAAATGGAGTAATTATATTTCAAATGAAATTTTAAAACAGAAAAAAGATCTTTAATAACAATATTAGATTATTATTTACATTTTTTAGACAAATATACATTTTGACTTCCAGAGGCTTTTAATTCAAGACAGTCAAAAAGAATGTAAATATTTTCATGTGTATTTATTTCACAGAGCTGAACTGCAGCTCTAAGGAGTGCTTAGCACTTGGCTGTTAGGTCTGAAGAGCAGTTTGTGCCACCTTGGATTATATTATGATTCTGAATCTCTTACTCTGGTTTTCAATTTTTTCCCTTGCTGCAAGGCTGGGAAAGGAACATAATGTACTTAAAAGATCTGTAGCTTGGCAGAAATTAGGGAAGTCCTTTTGCAAATATGTTGGACATAATACACACAAACAATTCTCTTTCAGTATTTTCAGTGCCTTCATTGAACTGAAGAACCTGCTATTAGAAATTTAAAATTCTACCAGCCATGTTATATATATAGTGAAAGTAGTTTGTCTTCTTGCACTMATTCTACATTTTAATCTAATTTTCAGTAGTATTAATCTATTTACTGTTTTTGTAAGGCTAACTGCTTTGCGGGCTTTATCATCTGTTTTATATTTAACATGGAAGCACACAGGTAGAAGCTGCTACTTCAGGTATTACTCAACTCGAATACAAAAAGGAAAAGAGTTGGAACCAAGAAGAACAGCCAAGTAGTCCCAATTCAGGTAAATTACTCAAGATGAAACAGCCCTGAGGTGATGTTGCTTTGAATTCTTTATGGGGCTCCCAAAAGTGACAGATGCCTGCAGGCCTACAAATTAGAAAACCTGGATCTGCTTCTAAGAAAATCACAATTTGTGCCTTCTTGTAGGCTAGTTTCAAGAAAAAATAACGTATACAAACCACTGGCTGACAGTTGTAGGCTGTTCATTAAAGGACCAAATCATGCGCTGCAGTGACCACAATGTTTCTTAAAGCTTCTTTGCTCTATAATTACCTTTTAAGATTGCTGTTCTCTTTTTCTTGTAATTCTGTATGCTGAATTAAGTGAAACAGGTAAACAAAGAATTCCAAACACACTTTCCTTGATTTTGAGCTAGACTTAAACATGACTAATGTGTACATCTGGTGTACGCAAAGTTTTGTCTTATAGGAGATATGCATGGAAATATATTAAGGTGATTCTACTTCAAAATTTTTAAGACTATATGAGGCATAGTATTCCATTGCAATTTCTGAAAGGTTGCTCAGAACAAATACAAGGAACTCTTATTACGTGAGCTTTAAGACCAAATCACCAAATTTGTGTCTGTAAGACAGAGGTGACGCTTAAACTTTGTCTTTGAATACTGCAAAAAGTGGCCTTGGCCTTGGCCCTGCCCCAGCCACACCAGCCAGAGTGCCTCCTACTACCTGGGTAAGTCAGCATCAACCTCATTGCTGCTGCCACACCTGGACATCTCTGTCCCATAGGATTCTCTGATCTTTTGACTTCTATGCCTCTACATTTTTCTCTGAGAAAAAGTATTTGTTTAATGCATCCTTCTTAACTTTATTTGTGAGTGTTTGATGGGTAAACCTAACAGATGGCTCAGGAATAATAACAGAATTTTACTACCTGTTGCCACAGTTTAGCAATTTTAAATACCTTCATATAAAAGTAGAAAAAAGTYCTGCACAATAAAATATAATTATAATAGAGCTCTTCTAAAATAAGGCAAGAATCCTAACACATTTAGTGATGTTTTACACCCATTTTTTTTGTTTGTGAATAAGTAAGAGCAATGAGAATGCCTACCTTTGCTCAAAAGTCACATCTTTAGAAGAAATTTTGTCTGATCACTGCTTTATAGAAACATCTGCAAATTTGAGGAAAAGCACTTTAACTATCTCATATAAGCTAAAATTAATTGCTCAATAAAATATTCTTTTAATGAAAGGGCAAGTCTATTCTTCTAAGGTAAGCATAACTTGAAATTAATTCTGGGCATAAATATTTCAAAACTTATATCTGTACTGAAAGTGTTTCCAAATTGCCATTTCAAAAGTTTAAATAGAAGCATGAAGTACAAATCTAAAAGAAGAAGAAAGAAAGGGATCTACGGGGTACACACTCTTTGAAACTAATATAATAATTCTAAAGTAATTAGAATGTCTCCTCTATTGGAAAGTGAAGCATGCAAAGTTACCTTGGCACTCTATTAGTGATGAGAGCATATAATCAGGTACAATCAAACTGAAGAAAGCTGTGTTAGGGATTCCAGATATGAAATATGGAAATACAATGTAGTGTCATTTGCATGGATATACCAAAAAAAAGTCTGCTTCTTCCACTACAGATATTTTAATTCTAATTGAATTTTTCTTTTCTTAATTCAAATATTTCCAAGTGCTTTTTCCAGTCTTTTTTCCAAATGGTGGAAAATATCTCAAGTGTTTATTTTCTGTTCGTGTTTCAAAACACTTTAGTGAGACTTCTCTTTTCTGACCATGTGGCATTATTAATGAGTCATTGTAAATGTATTGTCATAAAATATAGAGATCTCGTGTTAAAGGCATAAGTATGAACACTCCCAAATTCTTTTTCAACTGAATRCACAATAAGTTAAGTAGATGAGTACAAGATTAATCGCCACTTTTTTTTTTTCAAACAGGGCAATACCAGACTTTAATTTGTCTTTCATTCATTTTACATCTGCACTTCAAATTTCTGCTTTAGGAATTCAGGCAGCTGTGCAATGGAACTCTGCTTTTATTGATGTATTATTTTATTTTAACACAGAACTGTAATCAGACAAAAAGTTTGGCAGTGGTTTCAAACAGAAAGGTTGAACAGTTTTTGTAAAAAAACYCTCAACTACTGAATAACTATCCTGTAGTAATTATGCAATAGCTGTAGTTTTTCAGAAAACATGGGTATTTGAGGAAGCATTTTATGGCTTGACTTATATTAATTAAGAAGCTGCTGCAACTACAAAAGCCAGTTGCAAAACTTCCAAACACAAAAGAAAGCATGTGTTGAAGACCATGGTGAGGCAGGCTGTCCCCTGCAGCCTGTGGAGGTTAATGGTGCAGCAGATATCCAACTGCAGGCCATGGAGGACYCCATGCTTGAGCAGGTGGATAAGTGAAGGAGCCTGTGGAAGGAGACTCGTGGCAGGACCTGTGGCCTTATGGAGAGAAGAGCTCACACTGAAGCAAGTTTGCTGTCAGGACTTGTGACCCTATGAGGGAACCACACTGGATCAATTTGTGATGAACTGCAACCAGTAGAAAGGATTCCCATTAAAGAAGCTCATGGAGGGCTGTCTCCCACAAGAGGCACCTCATGTTGGAGCCAGGGAAGAGTATGAGGAAGGAGTGAATGAGACAGCACATAATGAACTGCCTGCAACCCCCATTTCCCATACCCATGTGCCTCTTGCGGGATAATGGTAGAGAAGTCAGGAGTGAAGTTGAGCCCAGGAAGAAGTGAAATGTGGAAGTGTTTTAAGATTTGATTTTATTCCTTATTTCTCTGCTTTGATTTGCTTGATAATAAACTAAATTAATTTCCCCAAGTTTGTTTTGCTCATGACAGTAATTGCTGAGTGATCTCTCCTTGTACTTAACCACTGAGCTTTTTGTTATGTTTTCTCTCACCTGTGGAGTTTAGAAGGGGAGTGATAGAGTGGCTTTGGTGGGCACATGGTGCCCAGCCAGGGTCAAACTATGACACTCCTTAGAAGATTTCTGTAGGGTAATGGTAGCTAATTAGATCCCATAACAATTTGTGGTATTTCAGAGATCTAAATTATTACCGTAGGTTGGTGAATAGTTAATCTTGTTTCTCCATCTGAAATGGCTTTTAAAATAAATTAAGTAATTTCCCTCTAGAGCATAACATGCAGCCATTTAGGATGTTCCTAAAAGAGTATATGTAAATTATTGATACACATTTGTGTAACAGTCTGTTTATATCCATCCCACAGTTTACAAATAGAGAATCTACCAATGTATCGATAAATAACCACTATGCAGTCCCTTGTTTCTTTCAGAGACCAGTGAAAAGAGGTGACACTAAGGAGGGAACAAGGACAAATTTGTGTGGAAGCTGAGAACAAACCTTAACTTCTTGTCAGATATATTTATCTTTCCACTGATTTTTTTTTTTTTTAAGAATTTAAAGACAGCTTATTATCTGGTATTTTTTGTCACTGCTCTTTGGCTGTAGGCTTCAATTTAGCACTGCACCACTACTTCACATCAGCCCTCCAGCAGACATAGCTGACCACAGATACCAATCTCAACAAAACCAGCTGAAACAGAAGAGAAAAAGAGTAACTTCCAGACCAAAGTGATCCCTGTCTCAAAGACTATAAACAAGTTTGCCTTAAGAGCCAAAGAAGAGTAACAAGAAGAAAATCAAAGCCAAATAAAGACCAAAATACTATGTTGCATCCAGTATGATACCTTTCCCATATGGTTGTCCATGGACTATGTTAGATTAGGAAATATTGCTTATTCTACTATGAGAAATAGAGAACATAAAACTTGCACAGTWTCTCATTATCTCCCAGCTACTATGATAGCTAACTAGGATCACAGGAAACCTGACAGTTGTCATAATTTACATTTAAGGGATCATCCTAGAGATAGTCTATTAAGCTTATTTGTCCAGCTCATCCCTAATACTCTTATCATACCTTTATCATTACCTCTTACTCCTCCACAGAAAAGATGATAGTTTCTCTGTTATATGCTCCTTGATGCTGGCACTGAAATACATGGGTAACAAGATGCCAATGTACAGTATTTTAGCAGTGACATGCCTTGCTACCTTCCATTCAAAATGCAGATTTTCTCTGAAAATATTTTACTGTTGAAACTGTTCTTTTGCAGTGGCAAAATCCATGGTATTGCTACATTCAAACATATCCTCATGTTGAAGGTTTCAATTCACCTGAAGAAGTAGGCATTTCATTTTAATATTCCACATCACAAAAGATTTTTAAAGAAGATGCAAGTCAGTGGTGTAAGACCATAAACTCTCTGAGAGAAGGAAATACATGTAGTGGTATTTTGGAAAAAAAAAGAAAAAAAAAAGCTCAGCTGACCCTGAGGAAACCTCTACATATTGGCCTATCTTTAATCACAACAGATGACCTCTGGAAGCATTTTCCAATCCCTTTCATTCTATGAGCTATGATTTCATAAGTCTGTTTTAGAATATTTCAAAAGATATTCACATTCTTTCAAAGAATTAAGAACAATGGTGGAAAAGGAAGGAAAATTGAAAAGGTAAAGATAATATTCAGGTTTGGTTATGGGCAAATGATATGAATTAGTCACAAGTGCATATTTTAATCCTTAGCATTAAATGTGTCACAATTTATTTCACTCAGATCTCACAGTGAGTGCACCACAGAAATATCAAACATAGAGGAAACAAGGAAAAAATATTTCTCTTTGTTTCTTCTACCCTATCCCTGAGTATGCACCTGATGGAGACAAAAAGGCCAAATATACATCTGTGATGATGGATAGGATAACAAGCTTCATAATGGACACAATGCCCTTAAATAATGTTCCAAATAATATTTCCTCAGCAAGTGATATGCCTTAAACACGTATGATAAAATAAAGTATTTTATCTTTAGTACCCTTTTCATTCACTTTCTCCTTTGCCAGTAAGTGTTTGCTTTTTGTGTGTTTGCTGCTGGGTTTTGACAGTGAATTAATCACCAGCTGTGACGCAGTCATCTGCAGTCTGTGGTGCAGACTCAGATGGCCTGATTTCCACCTAGGGATTTTTCCAGCAGTCTTCTGCTGGCTTAGTGCTTCTAAAAGTCTGGAGCAAGTCAATAGAAGGGCACTGCAGCTGGGGTAGAATCTGAACCTCAGTGCACTTCTGCTAAGAGATTTGATTTCTACTTGATTTCATTCAAAGCTGTGTTAACTTTAACATCATTGCAACCACAGTTCCTATTAAGCAATTTCAAGAAACATGAGCCCACCTGTCGTGGGTCTGCCTGAATTTATGACAGTCAGCCAAGGGAAGATATTCTTTAGGGGAATTAGCTTTTATCTCCATGAGGAGAAATATGGATTTTGAGGACAACAGAAAAACTACATGGCAAAAACAGGCTCCAAAGCTTAAAATGGTAGAAAGATTTTATTACTAATAGAACTAAAAATAAGAAGAGTAATGAAAATATATTAAGGCACACATTCAGGTACTTTTCTTCTTCCCAAATACCTTCCCAATTCCCAACAACCGCTCAAAGAGAAAACAAACATAGGTTCTTTAAAAGTCCTTCTTTATACACAGAAAAGAGTTTTCTTTTGCTGTAAATTTATTAACCATTTCTCTCCCACGACAACTTGCAGTCTTTTCACAACGGCTAGTGTGGGTCATATATATATATATATATATAGTCCATGGGATAATCTTTTTAAGGATGAGCGATCCCAACCTAGAAGTAAAAAGTCCCCTTGTTCAACATCACAAAAGCCTCAGCAAATGCATATGTCCAGCTTGGGCAGTTCCCTCAGGTTGTACCGTGGATTCCATCCCCCCAGTGTACTGTCAGAATGAATTATAGAGAAATAGTCTATTACATTACAGCTCACCAAGGCTTGCAGGAGAAAATCTCAGCCCTATATTCGGTGGATCTTTTCTCTTTCTCTGACCTTGGTGCCGCCATGTCAGATCTCTCCGCGTGGCAGGCGCCAYGTTGTCTTTCTTATGCGCATTCTCCCGTTCTCTCTGACTTGGAAGAAAAGTAGCATCTGACCTTATACCTGGAGGATTGGATTCCTCACCGTCTGTTCTCGTTATCGACTATGTGGTAGTCTCTAGCTGATATTCAGCGCAAACCACGCTGCACCGCGCCGCGGGGGAGAATCGGAGCCGCCAGGGCCCCAGGGCTTTTCCCTGCTGCACGCGGTCCAGGGCGCTRGTGGTGGCTTGCAGCGATTATATGGCTGCGAATTAGCATAAGCTGCAGCAGTGGCAGGGAAAACCCCAAGCCGCAACTCGCTGCAGGCTGGCAGCAGTTCAAAGCGGTTTTATAGCTGTCGGTGCAGAGTGTCCTTTCCCAGCAGCCGCGGCTTTTTTCGGCAGCAGCTCGGCGGGGGCCGGTGGGGCCACGGGCAGCTGCAGCTCGGGCCGAAGCTGGAGCGCCACCACCCCTGTGGCTGGCGAGCTTAAGATGGATGCCCCTTCCAGCTTTTTCTTGCTCCCAAATATGAAATTCACAGAGGCGCAGACAGCTATCCATTGGTCTAACGACCTGCCCATCAACCCTAAGCTGTCAGCCAATCAGAAGAAAGATGAGAGAAGCAGTTTTTCCTCTGTTCTTAAAAAAACCCAATTTTTCATAACTCACTAAAACCATAGCACCACCAGACGCACAGCTCCTASTCTAAAGTATGCTTCCAGAGGAAGATTTTTCCAAGGCCAAACTCCCTCCACTGTGCAGCACAGTCTTCCTTCTACCTTTACTAGAGACGATTAAAACAGACATAAAGATGACCTTTTTTTTTCCATTTCCTGCTATTCTCCCTTTTCTGTGATAGGATGGGAAGTATATTTAATCATATCTAATAAAAAAGTTTGTCTTAGGTAAAAATTCCATTATTTTCTCAAGTTTTCAGCATTTGATTTCCACTGGCTGAATTGGAACCCTCACATTCCTCTCAACTGCAGAGTTTATTAGTAAGTTGGTACTTTTTTTGTGCAGCATTTGTAAAGATTTTCATATGAACAAAAAAAAACCAAAACCATCAAAAAACCCTCAAACAAACCAAAAACACACAAGAACCCACAAACCAAACACAAAAAATTGCAGAAAATAATTACTGTACTGTAATTTTTTAATATATTTCACTGTCTGTAGAATTTCACAGTTAAATCCAGCTTCTGAATTTCCAGGGTCTAAATATCAGAACACAAATTACGGAAAGGCCTTTTGGTGAGGCTATGACCCAGTTCCTTTCCTTAGCTACCAGAGGATATATTTGAATTACCGTATCCAAAAGTTTTCTGGGAGCCCTGGAATCCAGGTGCTTGGTCATGTAGTGTCCCCTCTCTGTAAAACAGACAGAACAGAGCTTTTTTTTGCTTCAGGCTTAAAAAGGAAACCTGAATACACAAAACAGATGCAGGCTGTTACATGCACTAATATAATTTGGCTTCCAGTTATGATTTCCAAGAATTAGCTGGAAATATGATTACAGCAAAACCATAATCTAATGCCTTGAGTGGTTTCTCAGCTCCTTCTTTACATAAGGAGGAAAATACATTTTTCCCCTTGCTCTTTATCTGTCTTGTCTATGTGGACCCATATCTTGTAAGTGTAAATAGATCTGATTACAATGACACCAAGCCCAAAATCAGATGAACAATGGGACTATACAGATGCCTGAAGTTAATCTCCTGTGTAAGTGTTGCTGGGATGTAGGTCTTAGACTGTAAACAGTTCAAGGCAAGAATGCTCTCTTGATAATGTGCATATTTGCCTAAGATAGAGGATTTGATTTACACTAAGCATTACTACTATCACTCACTACTAACAATGAATCTTATATTCATAATTACATGGAACTCAAAACTGTGCAACTGTGTTTGGACAAATCTAATTTATTTGATAATCATCTCTGTTGGTATTATTAAGTAAGAGTTTTTTTGCAAGGGTCAGCCAGGACACAAACTCATTTAAAACCTCTATTTACGTTCATTTCTTTTATTTCCCCAAAGGCATGAATGAATTGCTTACAATTTTTAGCTTTTTATTCTGCCTGAATAATACCGAGAGAACTCATGACAGAATGTTTTATTACTTTTAGAAGCAAGCATGAGTCTAATGTTCTCTTACTTGCTATTTTTTTGAAAACATATAAAGCTCTATTAAAGTGAAATACAGGTTTTCATTCTTTGATGTATTATCAGCTAATTACTCCCTTTTACTCAAAGTAACTTTTTAAGTATGATGTAAGTTATACTTCACTCATTTGGAGCCTTGCAACTTGTTTTCTACTGAAACAGATAATAAGTGAGGTCTTTTTTCCTTCACAGTCATTGTTCTGGTGGTTAACTTGTGTGCATACAGGAAAGTTATGTTTCTTGTTTCAAGTTTCTTCATCAAACCTGGCTATTTCAGATCCTTAGTATGGGTTCTATGTACTACATTGTTCCACATTTTAAGGTCTTTGTCTTCCCTTCTATATAGAAGAGTGTTATTYCTCTTTTTGTCAAACCACATCTTTTGGAAAACTTTTTCATTAACTTTCGCTTTCCTGTTTGACTAAATGATAATAATGTAATTACTTATATATATACATAATTTATCTGTTAAAATTAAAGAAAACTTCCTTAAAACTTATTAAAACCAGGAGACTTACAAGGAATGTAAAGCACTTGAATTTATGAATTGTTCTATATTTCAAAGACAGGAATATATCTTCTCCCTCAGACTTCATCAACTCCATCCCCTTTGCACTTCTTATTTTTTGTTTTTGTTTTACATATTATTACCAAAACCAAGTAGTGTCACAAGTGGTGACAGGAATTACTCTTATAGTTTTCTTGCAGTGTTCTGATTGCACATGCTTTAATCATTAATTGGTGTCCACTAACTTTTTTTTTTACCTTCCATCAGTCTTAGTAAGTGGGGTTTTTTTTCTATTCTCTGAATCACTTTAATGTTTCTTTTCTGAGTTTGTATTCTTTACACCTATTCTGCTGGTACCTTTTGTATTTGTTTTTGTTCTASCCCTGAGTTTTAACAGTCTGAGAGACACTTTATCATTTTTGCCGCATCTGTGATGAATGGAGTGTCCGATAAACATATCAATTTATTGATATAGAACAATATAGACTTTCATTTTAAACCAGTGGTGCATTTTATAGTTGACATGTACTCTCTCYGGAAACACTATGCCTGTCAGTTGTCTTCAGTTTCCCTTTCTAGTGCAGATAAAAGAATTTTCAATGTAAAATGCTTTGAAAAGCAGTGGACCGCTGCTTTGACCTATGGATGCCCTGCAGTCCCTAGACATTGGAAGACACAAACACCTACAAAGGATTTGCTTCAGTTTATAATAGTATCAGACAGTACTCACTTTGTTCAGGCTTCATATTCCGTCATCCCTGCCCATTTTTTGTCATTGTTGTCAGTTTAGGTCCACAACTTCATGGACAACAGAGCTTAAATCAAAGCTCAAGGTTTAGAAGGTTGTATACTATCAGGAAGCTTTCATCCGGTGTAGGTTAACGTGCCCTTAACCCCTTCCATGAAGAGCTCTGATTTGTATTTCTGCAGGAAAAGGCAATGCAGGAAAATATAGGTGCAGTTTTTCTTTCAGGTTTCACATATGTTCTCTTCTTCAAAAATCAAAGCCTGCATCTATGGACTCTCACCCAGTTCAATGGGATAGTTCTTACTTTCTAGGTCAGTTAGTCTTCATTATATCTGTCCCCCTATAATGCCTCCAGAGTTCAGCAGCATTTTCCCAGGTAACCTACAGTTTCCTCTATTTCTCTACTGTTGGGAGGAAAGGGTTAAAACCAGAAGATTTGGTGAAGAGGAGGGTGCAGTTTTACTCATAGTGTCCTTGCAAAACCTGTGTGACATGGAAATTTCTTGTTCTACAGTGCTATTTAGGAAACGTATGTACATGATGATTATATAACTAAAGAATGTCCATGTAAAGAAATACTACATAAAAACTATGGAATGGTGATTCTTTCAGGGTATGGTGGTTTAGCATGTGTGGAGTCCTGATTGGTTAAAACAGCTGATGGACAGCTAGCTAAACCAGTTATGTGGCTTAGAAACACCTCTGGGGCGACCTATTTAAAAAAAAAGGATCCAGGAATTGCAGTCTCTTTTGCCCTGCCTCTCCTGCGGGGAAGGACGGCCCCCGGGACCGGGCCCTGTTCCATCCAGCCACGGCCCAGGCCAATCCGGCCCGGCGGGCATGGGAGCCAAGGCCACTGCAAAGAAGGGACTGCCCCGGAGCCAGCCATGGTGAGAACAAAGGGCAAGTGGCAGTGAGCGGCGGCCCCTCCCCTTCAGGCGGCGCGGTGCGGCTGGGCACCAATACTGGCCAGAGAACAGCGTATGGCCAGTGAGAGAGAGAGATGGCGAGTATTTTTTCCGGCGTGAATCTCACAAGACTCTCCTGCAGGTAGTTCTACAGATATGAATTTCTCTTCCAAGTCAGAGAGAAAGGGAAGCAAGTCACGTGAGGGGAAGAAAACATGGCAACCGACAGGTCGAGTGGAAGGAGAAGKAGGAAATGCCAGACAAGACACCATTTTACAATCGGAGCTGATTTCTTCTGTAAGCCATGGTGAGACTGCAATAGAACCAAACTGGTTTTCTCTGTAATTCATTAAGAAGCATGGGAGGATATGGAATTCATTAGCAGCCCGTGAATAAGAGCACTTTACGTCATAAGCAACTGATAATAAGGCTTTGGAGATTGTGAAGGAGAGAGAGAGACTTTACTTMTAGGCTGGAATAACCCATCCTTAAAAAGACTAACCCCAACGGCCTAGTGACCCACAGACTGCGAGTGTCTTGTGGGAGAGTGATTTTCACTACAGCAGTGTCCAGGCGGGCTGTGGTGTTTTGTGAAGGTTTGGAACCACGCTGAAGAAACTCCGCAGGGAGCTATCTTCCATGGAATGGATTCCTCGGCACAGCAGAAGGAACTCTTTTCCATAAACGGCAACAAGGACTCTTAATTATAGGGACCAAAACTCCATATTACGTTTATTTTGCCCTGGCACGATCAGTAAGAAAGGTTKGGAGGTACTGGGACGAGAAAAGGTATCTGGAGATTTGCCTTAATTTTCATTATTTGTTTTTACTTTAATTCTATTAGTAATAAAACTCTTTTACTGTTTAAACTTTGAGCCTGTTCTTGTCATGTAGTTTTCCATTTTCCTCAATATCCATATTTCATCTTATGAAAATAAATGCTAATTTATCTTAAGAATAATCTTTCGTGGATGCGCTGGCATGTGTCCAGCGTAGACCCACGACACAGAAAAAAAAATAGGCAGGTTATTTATTAAACTAGAAATCTTCCCTAATTTAAGCACCTAATTTTCAGTAATTTGCAGATGAAAACCTTTTCATTAGTAGAAACTTAAAAGCAAAGTAATGCAATTGGATGGTTATACCATCTTTTCTATTTTAATAGAAATTATCTTATTCTATGAAGGGTAATTGGACATCATGTTTCAATCCAAATGTTTTATGGAAATTCACAGTATGTACTGTTGTCAGACCTGCCAAAGAATCAGGACTGAATCGTAGACCTATAAAGCTATCTATTAGTTTTGAGAATTAGAGAAATACCAACCATTCTAGAAGGAACGTAAAYTGCTAAAAAAGTCTTATTCAGCCCTAAATGAAGCAAACATCAGTTAACAACAGGATTACAGAAGTATGTTTGCCAGAGCRTGACTCTGTTGAACAGCTTGCAGTGGTTGTTCTACTTGGACTTATTCAACAAAACCAAAACCAAATGAAAGCTAAACAAAACAAAACAAAACAAAAAAGAAACTGTGCAAAGTGTTGAAAAGCAATTGCATTACTTATACTGGTAAATCTTTAGGGAAAAGTAAATTTGTATTCTAGTCAGAATGTCTTCTACATCAAGCCTGCAACCAAATTCCACCTAAAATATCAATGTTACTAGACAATGTACTTGCAAAATCTACATGACTACCCAAGCCTGTTACATTCTGAAAAGCTGTCAAAGATCTCTGTGTTCCTTAAAATTTTCTAGCAACTATATTATCATATAGGTTTGTATCTTTTTGTCTTAATGCAGAATTGATTTGCAAGGTTGTCTTTAAATAATTTGGCAAAGTATGGAACATTTATTTTTATCAGCAGAATTAATATTTACCTGCTTGCTGCTACAGAAGCTACAGTGGCATTAATATGAAGAAAGATGAGAGTAATATTGTGCATACAAATATATTTATGTAAGCAGCTCAAATACAGTTATATGATACTATTTCTTCGAACACATAATGCTCCAGATAGATAAAGGCTGCAAAATTGCGAACTTCAAGAACAGACTTTCTGAAAGCATACATTTTGGAAAACAAGAAGATATCGAATTCTTTCAGCCATGAGGAAGCATTATCTACATTCTACTGATTACAGTAATGAGTGTCTTGAGATAGATGCCAGGGTTCAAATGTGAGTCATTGAAAACTCTTTGAGACCTGTGCCACAACCAGTATACAGAGATATACCAGGTGACATTGAGAAATCCATGATGTATAAAAGTGAAAATGGGAAAAAAACCCATACAAATATAAAATAATTCACCAAGATTTCTGCATGTTACAGCAAACTTCGTCACCAGATTCCCAGTGGAAGGGATCAAGGGTAAAATTCTATACTGTGGAGGACAGTCATAGAAGTGTCTGAATCCACATGAGGTGGGATCATTCTCTAGAAATGTGCCTCAAAGGTAATGAAGATGAACAAAAGTGTCATTTCAGTGTCTCTAGTAGTGAAGTAAGTGATATAACTGGTAATAAAGTGGTCTTTCAAACCCTCTTGGAAATAAGATGAAGTGATTAGAAAAAGAAAAAAAGATATTTGTAAATGTTAAAACCAGCATCCTGGGTAGATAAAACAGATAGGATTACTGATGCAGTGTATCAGCAAATAATAAACCATAAATCAGTCATCAGATCAAATAATAAAATTATAATTGAAACATAATTATGGAAAAAAATATTGATTTTCAGAAAGGAAAAAACAAACAAACAAAACAGCAAGAGTAATGTTTTTAAGTTAGAATTGGGCCATTAATTTAAAAAGTAACCACAGCAAGACCATGTGTTGACCATCAATAAGACTGAGAATTGTGTAATTTTTTCAATCTCTATATTCTCAGATGAACATATTGGAGGAAATACTTTGAATAATTATATACAAAAATATTAGACATTACTACCAACCTTAATTTACCAGGCAATAAAATACAACAACATATTGATGCTATATTATTTATGTTTATTTTGGTAAACCATGGAGGTTCAAGAAAGTGAAGGTCACAGAAAATGACAGGCTTGAGTAAATGAAGCTGGAGTAAACTAAAATTAACATTAAGTGAAATTGGCTTATACATTAGGTATTTTTGTTATTCTTACATTAAACGGAAGACTGGGAAACTAAGGGAAAACTCAAAGGCTCACCAGCTGTAAGACAGAATATCYCTCTCTCTCTCAACTAAGATAAGTTTTCGTACTGCTAGCAAAGGGAAAGAAATTCCAGGGACAAGGTTCCCAATTAACTGTATTCCTCACAACCTCAAAATCAGATTGCACAAATGTAGTAGGAAAAGATCAGAAGCAAAACCTGTATTTAAGGGGTTGATACATGGTCACACAGACTCTAATCTCCTATGATGAGTTAATGGCCACAGAGACATGCAACCTTCCTCTCTTGTACTTGGCTTGCTGTTTCTTGAACGCATAAATTTAATTTAGGAAACATTTCATCTGTACAGCTTCTTACACCTGAATTAGTTTATATAGAACTAGATTGCACATCTTTGACAGTACTAGCCAAGATTCTTGAGGTTTCTGTCTATACAGTATCAGCAATACATTATTTTTTTTCCCACAGAAATCCCACAGGAAATAGAGGTTCAACCTCTGAAAAATGGATTTATCCTAAGATCTGAAGAGTCCTTTGGTAATCTATACTGGTCAGAATCATTTTGGGGAAGTCTAAGGGCCCATTCACCATTTCCTGTTCCACAGCAGTCTGGTTCCCTCAGAAGTTGTGTTATGAGATGACTCAGAACACTGGAATATCTTTCTCGGAATCATCCACACAGGAACAATCACAAAACCCCCACCAAAACAAAAAAACACCAACCAAACAAAAAACCCCACAACATTTTGGTTCAAGCAATGGCTTTTCCTAATGATATTAGAAATATCTTCACTGAAATCAAAAGGGAAAAAATAACTCTGCCATGCTGTTCATTGAAACTTCAAAACAGAAAATGCATTTCTTATCTGGAGGCAAAAYATGTATTGTTGCTTCAAGTCTGCCACCTTCTGTACAGTGCAGATTTTAATTTAACTTTGAAAAATAACACTTTACATACTGTCTTTTGGAAAATAAATTAACACAGTTCTTTCACTTCTACATGAGAAATCATCCACTTAGTGGACAAAATATATTTGGGTATTTTTCCTCAACTGTGTATGACACAAATGGTCATTCCTGTTTAGGAAATGCTGGGTCGTGTGGTATCCCTGAGAGGAGGGGAAAATAAATCATTCCTTTCTGTGTAATTTTTGTGTCCCAAGCTGGGAAATTGCTAGGAGTCCCAGAGTCTGGTAGTTAAAGGAAGGGAGTCAGATGTCTGAAGTTCACAGATACTTGGCCAGATATCTGGTAAAAGACAAAAGCCTCAGAAGATCTGAGAGTTTCAATATGAGCACAGTCTTCTCCAGGCAGCAGATGGCCAGACTTGGCTAACATTCCTCCTAGGTACCAGAGGAGGTTCTACAGCATTAGCTGAAATTTAGGAAGACATTGAGCTGACTGAAGAAAAACCTGGAAGTAAACAATCATGCCACAAAAATTTCTACGTTAAATCACTTAACTCCCCTATAATCCAGCAAGGCAATTACTGGTATTGAAGAGTCATTATCATACGAGACGAGTAAGTATCAATCTCAGCAACAACGAATATCTTCCTATACTGCACAACGAATCAATTCCAAAGAACTTAGGTGTAAAATTTTACATTTAAAACAGAATCCTTAAAAGCTTTATATTTCATGTTCATGAAAATTTCTGTAAGAGAGCAAAGSTTTTGTTTATGTATGGATGCTGTCCAAGGCATTGCACATATTTCTAAGATGCTGAAGAAGAAAAGAAAACATCTGCTTGATTTGCATCAAAAGGAATTTGGTTTCAGAATTTACATATACAATACACAGTTAGGCAAAAGTTACATATTTAGAGAAAAATTATTTAAATTATGAAGCGGTGTTCAGGTCTGTGCTCATTCATTGTTTTGTTACTGTGTGTACTTAGGCAAATCATTACAGCTACGTCCTCAGCAGTTTAAAGATGGCAAAATGTTTCTGACCTCGTGTGTTCCGCTGAAATTGTTGCCTGCAGTAGTCCTCTATACAGGGTTAAAAATTTATATAGTCACCTATGTAATTTGTCAGAATACGGTGTCTTTCCTCATTTTGAGATCTACAAAAAGTTCTTTCTTACATATTTACACTGGAAATACCTTTCTGGCCAGAAACTTTCCTTTGTCCTGATTATATGCATCTAATACAGGGAAAATTTAATTTGATCTGGGATATTTACATGTCACTAAAAAAAATTAGTAAAATGTATTTTTCTGCTTATACCTGTGTAAGTTATGAAGGGGGGAAATTTGCAATTAATTTTTTATGCTTTAAAGTATATTTTGTCATCATGCTACTTTTATTGCCAAATATTTATAGCAAAAGATATATGAAGTAAAACCAGAAGAAAAATACATAATTTTTACTTTCCTAGCAAGACTTCCATTTATATAGATTCAGAAAAGGCAGAATTGAACATTTGTAATTTTCAGCTAAGCTAGTTACAGTAAATATTCTTTCTGAAAGCAATTTGTTAGAAATGTCTTCAAAATACCCAGAATTTGAAAAGATATTTGATTTCTAGTTTCTTCTACTGAGGGAAGCTCAGGGTCTTAGTGCTAAATTATTTGCCAGTTGAGAGGAAGCCAGATGTTCAGAAACATTCTCCACTGTTGGAGTTTTTAAGAAATACTTTAGCTATGTACCAGAATTAGCAATTAGTATTCAGCAAGCCACTCTTCAAACACCAGTGGTATAAACCTATTTGCTTTAAAAATTATTCATATACAAGAGAGAGGTAGAAAAACATCAACGAATCCCTAGTGTTGTGCAAAATACTTTCGTTAGTTAGACTTTAATTAGCGCTTAGCAGTCATTTAATGAATGTGGCCTCAAAGCCTAATCCATCAAACTGTAGCCAGCATTATCACTGGTTTAAAAACTATGTATTAACAAAAAGTTTTGCAAAAAGTGTACAGAACAGCACCAGGGAACTGAGGCACTATGAGTTCCAACTCTGTGAGTCTGTCGGGTCTGGTTCCCTTGGAGAATTGAATTCTGTGAAGACAGCTGAAGTCTGACTTACTGTAAGTAAGCTGGGGTTGGTCTAATTCTTTTTATTCTGAGAAGTGTAAAATGAGATCTCAAGTTATCACAAATGGTTTATGACACTACAAATAACTGCCTGTTGAAGTTATTAGAATAATTATGAAGATTACCTGTTAATTGTTTAAAATATTTCAATAGTTCATAATTGGCACTCAGAGCCTTAGTAAAATACTGAAATACTAAGTACTGGAGTCACTGCTACTTTTGAAAGTAACTGCAATTATAGCATAAAATCATGCAATATAGATAAAAAAGCTGGATTTTGCAGAGGAAAATGATGCTTTTCTGGACTACTAGGATCATTAGAAAAATCATTAAAGAGAAGCATTACAGAAAAATCTGTAATTATCAGAATTTTAGGAAAACAATTAGTGTATTTGGAACAGATGAGAAAGATAATGTGTGTAAATTGTAAATAATGCATAGATCTGTTGCACCCATGAACTAGAAACTTACTAAGCATAATGTAATTAATATTACCTTGCCTTGGACATGAGCCATCAATGTGTGTTTGCGTCCCAGAAAGCCAAATCTATCTTGAACTGCATCAAAAGAAGTGTGGCCAACATGTGTGGGAGGTGATTCTGCTCCTCTGCTCTAATGACACCCCAGCTGGAGTACTGCTTGCAGGTCTGGAGCCCCCAACATAACAGCAGGAACCTGCTGGAGTGAGTTCAGAGGAGGACCATTGTAGAG
The DNA here is from genome assembly GCA_018881555.1 of Amblyornis subalaris. Classification (NCBI taxonomy): domain Eukaryota; kingdom Metazoa; phylum Chordata; class Aves; order Passeriformes; family Ptilonorhynchidae; genus Amblyornis; species Amblyornis subalaris. The sequence goes on from JACAXG010000092.1 coordinate 3,271,832, forward strand.
GTAGCTAAACCTGCAACAGAGAGTGCTGCAGTGTTTAAGCCAGCCACAGGAGTGATCGAGCAACCTATTATTCCTTGTTCCATTATAAGACTCAGTYCTAGTGTTCTCCCTTACTCGGAATCCCATGTATCCCTGTCCCCTTACTCTTCCCCTCGGTTACCCCTGTTGGTTGAAGTTGTATTACCCCGCCTTCTCTCAGCCCCCTGACCCTCAACCCTCTGGTCCATGGTTCTCTCCGCCCTCCCTCCTTAATGATTGGTTGTGGTAGTTCCTCCCCACCTTCTTCCCTCCCCTAAGCTGTGGTGATTGGTTACGCGTCCCCCAGCGYGCGGGTTTAAAAACCAAGTATCGGAATTGTTGAGCTCTCTTCGCCTCCTACCCCCTTCACATCTGGATTGGAATAAACCCCCTAGACTGTGGAACTGCCTCTTTATTTCTGGACTCGTGGCTAGGCTACGCCRGGTGTGAGTATTTCTCAGTGCAAATAACTGCACGGGCGATATCCCTCGTTGGTTTGGTGAATTTGCACCCCCACAACGGCTTCTTCTCAAAGGAGGTTTTGGGAAAAAACTACAAAGGGAATTTGCCTCAGGAGAAACAGCACCAAAGCCAGTAGACCATGAAGATGATCAGACTGTTGGAGCACCTCTCCTATGAGGAAAAGCTGAGAGAATTGGGATATTTTAGCCTGGAGAAGAAAAAGCTCTGGGAAGACATTATACCAACSTTTCTGTTCCTGATGGGAGCCTACAAGAAAGATAGAGAGGAACTTTTTTGAAGGGCAGGTAGTGATAAAAGAAGGRGTAATGTCTTTAAACTGAAAGATGGTAGGTTTAGATCGGATATTAGTAAGAAATTCTTTACTGTGTAGGTGGTGAGGCACGGGAACAGGTTGTCCCAGAGAAACTGTGGATGGCCCATCCTGTAAGTGTCCAAGGCCAGGCTGGATGGAGGTCTGAGCAACTTGGTCTAGGGAAAGGTATCCCTATCCATGGAAAGGGGGTTGCAACTGGATAATCTTTAAGGTCCCTTCCASACCAAACCATTCTCTGATTCCATGATTAAATAGTTTACAAATATTGGCTATTGTGCCAATACTTTTCTAATGTTCTTCTAATCTAAAACATGAAAGAGAGTCTTAGAACAAGGCAGAGGAGAGCATGGCACAAATAATGCTTTGCCAAGGTAAAGGGACTGCAGCCCCAAAGCATTTAACACAGTCAAACCACTGACATAATTACCTGGAACATAGYAGAGGTAATCTAGGAGGAAATCTGTCTTGTTGTATTTGTGACTAAATTAGTAGTAGTCTATGGGGATTATTTGAGTTCAGTGGAATTTTTTTGTACATAATACAGGCAAGGCCCTTGGAAATATTCTGAAAGGCTAATACTTGAATCCTTTATGGGCTGAGGAATGTGCTTGCCAGGCTGCATTAACTCTTCTCTTCATACCTTTCTCCAGTGATATTTTAGCTTCACTGTACAGCAGAACCCTGTGAATTGAGAAGGCTTTGTAGTATTCTGTGGGCTTAGCTGTTATGCTACTGACAAGATGTGGCATGCGTTATAACAAGATTTGAGGCCATGTAAGTTACTATTTTCAAGAAAGTGATTCATTGTACATTAAGTTCAAGAAATAAGCCTCCCGCTTAGATCTTATTGATAAATGTTGATACAGGGCTTGCTAGTGATAGTTATATTTTTGTTACTTTCCTCTGCTTATGAGTATGGTGTCTTTTTTTCCTTTCCTTTGTATTTCCTACCAAATMAAAAATAACAATAATAAAAAATATCCACAAACATACACTATTCAAATTTGTATATACCAGCCATTCAAATGGCGCATACTGGTAAAGCTCCACTACAGCTAATAGAATACATAGGTTCAAGCCATTTCAATTATTAACTGTATCAGTCTGTCCATACTTCTCTTTTTATATAATAATGGATTTTGTTTTGTGGAGACCTATGACACATAAATCAATGAAGACCAACAGATAAGTGTGGTGTTTGAACTGAAAGTGCTGAGAACTGACATGTGGAACAGTTGTCATGTAAAAGATTATATATACCTCATTGTGCATTAGTTGTTATGTCAATCATCCTCAAACATAACCGCAAGATCTAAAAACCTAAAGTAAGAATACAAAGGATGCCTGCACAGCTATTTGTCTCTGACAGATCACTGGGAATGTATTTTTAAATTTTTAAAATTTTTTTAATGTGATAAATGTTTTCAAGTTGCCTGTTTTTGCTGAGATATGCTTGAGATATACTATGTTGCCTCTGAAAACTCGTTGTCTTTAACGCTTTGTCCCCATAGTTCAGCAAATCTATTGAGGACAACTTTTCTGTCCATGGCAAAATCTCCAGAAGTGCTGCATAACATTGCTTTATGAGAAATAGCATCAGTTGAAGTATTTTTTTTTTTAAACAAGAAATTGCATAGAGGTATTCCTAGCTGTCCAGTGAAAACTACCACGCTGTTAATGCATGCATGACTCCCATTTTTCTTAACTAGAATTTAAGCATATGAACCAGATTAAGCATACTTTTAAAATATGGTATMTTTTAAATGCAGGTTGCTCATGTTCAGTCACAACAGACTGAATTTCAAATATTAAATGTTGTACTTCCCTAACAATGCCACTCCCACCTCAAATTTCAAGTTACAATCCTTATACACAATACCATAATGTGTTGAAATTCCATGGAATGGAATTCAAGATGATGTGGGCAGGAGGAGGGGGAAGAAAACAAAAAAAAGCCCAACACTTCAGATGTCAACTTAGATTGGAGTTGGCCATAAATAAGTATCAAATCTGATGTAACATTTGTTAGCAGACTGTTAAGGAATATATGATGAAGCCAAAGAATTACGCCCCTAGAAACTCTTCTTTAACTTACAACTCTGCATTCAGGCACAGATTTCTGTAAAACTGAATACAAATAAATGCTGATTGCAACTTCGGTAGAGTTAAAATGAATCTATTGTACATTAAACAACTGAGACGATGATGACACACTTAGTAGATAGTGACTTCTTCTGTGCCTGTCATTCACGCCAAATTGTTATTAAGCAGATGGAAAGTTTATACTTGTGATCTCAGAAAAGTCTATCTCGGAGCTTTTGATCAAAGCTAATTGAAAATGTAACAATTCGTTGCACATGTGTGGCAGCTTTCTCCCTTTATAGCAGCTGACAGGCAAGATTGTTATTTGAAAGAACTTGTTTCTCCATGAGTTACAAGCAAAAAAGTGATATTATCTAGGGCAGAAAATCTGGTTGCAAAAACACTTAAATTTGCTCTGGATTAATTCCTTCTCTGTGCCTAGGCCAAATCAAAAGTTCATAGAATCATAGAATGGTTTGAACTGGCAGGGACTTTAAAGATTATCTAGTTCCAACACCCCTGCCATGRGCAGAGACACCTTTCACTAGATCAGGTTGCTCAGAGTCCTGTTCAACCTGTGTTGAACACTATGTGGATGCCCTACCCTGAACACTTCCAGGGTAGGGCATCCACAACTTCTCTGGGYGACTTCTTCCAGTGCCTCATCACCCTCACGGTGAAGAATTTCTTCCTAATATCTAATCTAAACTGACCCTCTTTCAGTTTTAAGCCGTTCCCCCTTGACGTATGGCCACATGCCCTTSTAAATAGTCCCTCTCCAGCTTTCTTGTAGGCCCCCTTCAGGCAAYGGAGAGCTGCTATCAKGTCTCTCCAGAGCCTTCTCTTCTCCAGACTGAACAACCCCAACTCTCTCAGCCTGTCCTCATAGAAGAGGTGCTTCAGCCCTCTGATCATCTTCGTGGCCCTCTTCTGGATGCACTCCAATAGGTCCACATCCTTCCTATGTTGGGAACCCCAGAAGTCAATGCAGTGTTCCAGGAGGGGTCTCACGAGAGTGTAGTAGAGGGGTAGAATCACCTCCCTCAACCTACTGCTCACACTTCTTTTGATGCAGCYCAGAATACAGTTGTTTTATTTTACATGTGTCTGACCATAGTTTACAGGATGATCTGCTCCATTATCTTGCCAGRACAGAGATGACACTGATAGGCCTATAGTTCCATGGGCCTTTCTCCTCTGCCTTTTTAAAAACTGAAGTTATGTTTTCCTTTTCCACTCAGTGGGAACTTCACTGGACTGCCACAACTTCTCAGTTATGATGGATGGCAGCTTAGCCACTTTCTCCAAAAATTTCCTCAGGACCTGTGGGTACATCTCATGAGGTTCCACGGGCTTGTGCACCTTCAGTTTCCTTAGATGGTCCTGAAACTGATCTTCTCCTACAGCAGGTGGTTCTTCATTCTCTCAGTCCCTGCCTTTGCCTTCTGTGACTTGGGAGGCATGGCTGGAGCATTTGCCAAGGAAGACAGAGACAAAAAAGCTCTTGGTTACCTCAGCCTTCTTCATGTCTCAGGTAATCAGGTCTTCTGTTTCCTTCAGGAGAGGGTCCACATTTCCCTGGTCTTCTTTTTATCACCAATGTATATATAGAAGTTTTTCATGTTGTCCTTGATATCCCTGGACAGATTTAATTCTAGCATGGCTTTAGCTTTCCTAACCAGATCACTGACTGTTTATATTCCTGCCAGGCTGCCTGTCCTTGCTTCCACCCTCTGTAGGCTTTCTTTTTGTGAGTTTGTCTAGGAGTTCCTTATTTATCCATGCAGGCCTCTTGGTGTTTTTGCTTGACTTCATCATGAGCTTGCAAGAGGTGGTCCTTAAATATTAAGCATCTTTCTTGTGTTCCTCTTCCCTCCAGGGTTCTATCCCATGGTACTCTAGGAAGCAGAACCCTGAAGAAGTCACAGTCTACTCTCCTAAGCCCAGCATAATGAGCTTGCTGTGAACCCTCCTTGCTGCCCTAAGGATCTTAGACACCACCATTCCATGGCCACTGCAGCCCAGGCTGCCCTTGAGCTCCATATTCCRCACCAGCCTCTCCTTGTGTTCTAGCAAAGCACCTCTCCTCGTTGGTTTCTTTATCATCTGGAGAAGGAATTTATCCTCAAGGCATTCCAGGAGCCTCCTGGATGGCTTATGCTCTTCAGGAGGGCATATCTTGTTGCCCCTCCAACAGATAATTTGGGTGATATAAGTCCCCCATGCGGACCAGGGCTTGTGAACGTGAAGCTGCTCCTGTCTCTCTATAGAGGGCCTCATCCACTTAGCCATCCTGTCAGGCAGACCATATGCTTCCCCACCATAATGTCACCTGTCCCTGCTCTTGCTTTAATCCCAACCCACAAGATCTAGGCTGGCTCCTCACCCACACCCAGGTGGAGCTCCGTGCATTCCAGCTGGTCATTGACAGAGACGGCAACACCACCTCTTCATCGCCCCTGCCTGTCCTTCCTAAAAAGCCTGTATCCTTCCATTCCAACAGTTCAGTCACAGGAGCCGAAGACCATGTCTCGGTGATGCCAGTAAGATCATAGCCCTCTAGGTGTGTGCGCATCTCTAACTTGTTCTGCTTGTACCTCACCCTGCATGTGTTTGCATAGAGGCATTGTGACCCCAATCAAGTGACTTACTGGATGAAACAGCAGGAATTCCCTTGTGTTGCAGACAAATATAAAGTGTTGGCCACTTACTGTGAGAAATCAGTGGTTGCAGGCAAATTTAAGAGAGGCTCCATATCGACCTCGACATGTTTGTGCTGTGCATAGGCTTTAAGTTCTAGGAGGAGGGCTGGTCAGGAGTTGTCCACAGCTAACAAGTAAGGTGCAGCATAGTCATCACAGAAACTACTCAATACGTGATTCCATTCAGTCATGCTACCTAACATATTACTAATTCAACTCAAATCACAAAGGCTGGTCTTTGCAGGCATGAGATGTTTGCAGCATGATTAAATCAGAACGTCACTGAAGAAAAGAAAAAGATAAAAGGGAAATGAACAGACCAATACATAATTACTCATCCCCTAATGTACAACAGCAAAATTTACTGAAAGCTGATTAAAAAAATATTTAAATACTCAGTGTTCTGTTTGAGGTACCTGTCATTGCAGCCTGCTGTGTTCCAACTTCTACAGTGACACATCACTCTGTGATAGCTGCTGTGCTCTGTCCTGGATCCTGCCCAGTAGCAAAACCTTGCCATGCTGCAGGAAGAACAGCCACTCCTGCTCCACTAGCTGCTCTGCCTAATCACCACTAAGCACTAGCTGCTAGTGTAGTGACTTTTGAGATTCAGTAGCAAATAAATAGCATAGAAAACCTAGTCCCCTGCCGTGTTTTGTTAGGGTTTTTTTAATGACTTGTCTCTTCTGCCTTTACAATCATAGAATCTATGGCTCTAGCTTCCTTTTTAATACTAATACCTATGATTTGGATACCTTTCAGCTCAGGTATACTTAGATATATTTCCCCCAGTTTTGCATACTGTCTGAGCTAGATATTGTCCTGTACTTTATGGCAGACCTACTTTTTAAATAGCARTTTATGATGCATAAATACAAATGTTGAAGCATGTTTAAGGCCTATACACTCTTCCACTTCTGCTTATTTCTCAGCAAGGTTTGAAACAAGCACTCCTTTCCTTCATAGCAGCTGAGGGATTACTCTTCATTTTTAAAGACTGCACTACCAGGCTTAAGAATACAAAGCAAATATGCATTGTGAGTTTGCAGTGAGCATTCAAGTCAGTGGTATTAATTGTCTTGTGGTTATGGAAGACATGAAGGTGCTAATCAGATCTGAAGGCTATTTAGGTCCCTAGTCATCTCTGATGTTTTTAGGGGGGGAAAAAAAAAGAAAAAAAAACAAAACAAAAACCAGTAAAGATTTGGCTGTTTCTTTAGGCCTGAAAGACTTTTGGAAGCCTTAATTTCTTTGCATTATGGGTACTCTTTTGCTGCATATCACTGTAACTTATTTCTTAACATTGTGTATATTTTGAGGATAATTTAATTAATACTACAAATACATTGAAGTATAATGAAATGGGAGTAGTATAAAGATCTAAAAGAATTACAGACTAGTATAACCTCATTAATTAATCCTTTACTTAAACTGGTAATGTCTTCGTTGGTAGCCCATTACTGCCACTGCTTTAAGTAATAAAATAATAGCGTATGTCTTAAAAATCAATGCCACGTTTCCCGGAGAAAGTAATAGTGCCTTGAAATACTGCAGGGCAATCCTATTATGTACATGATTGGTTTTGACAGTTCTGTGGGTTCAGGAGAAAAGTCTGAAACTGTCTTCCTCTGCTAAGTGTCTTTAGCATTAGGCACTATATGCAATGAGTGTGCAAAGCTGAATTATGTGTCATGCTATTTTTTTTCTCTAAAAATTCAAGGARAGGAAGTGGATTCAGATATCTGGTAAGCAGTTGCCTTAAAAAAAAGGAACTCTTTATTAAACTAGAGAAAATGCATCTATTCACTGAAATACCAAATTTAAGAAAAAAATTTCTATTGTTCAAATAATTGGAATGCTAAAAATCCCAAGATAATGTCTCTAAGCAAAATGCATGATAAACCCAGAAATTTATGTACAAGTGCAGAGCTAACCTTCAGCACTATTTCATATAATTCCAATCTGGATCTGAGCAGTGCRGTTCAGTCCCATGTCTGGTTTCACATATGAAAAACAATCTTTTTTGCATACCCTTTCTACCAGTTCTGTTGTTGTTTCTATTTTTTTTTTCTCTCCTTTTTCCTTGACAAAGAACAAAAACCCAGTGTTTATCTTCACCCATCGCTCTTGTTGCAACACTTTCTCAAGAATTTTACTTGGATTTACTGAATATCCATGTCGACAAAAAAAAAGGGAAAAAAGTCCGATTGAGTCAAGAAAACTTGAGGGGATGGTTTGAAGGCAGATAAAATTTCTCATGCTAAAGTTGGAATGTATTTTGGAAATGTGAAGAAGGAATAATATATAAGTATATCAATTTTCTTGGTATTAATTTAAAACATGTTAGATCCATCCTAGATGAATATATTACTTTCTTTAAAATTACTATGAGTGCTTTACTTTTATTATACACAGACTGAGGAGGAAGACATGAAGACCACRAGGAATCAAGCATGGAGAAACAAAGAAAACAAAGAATATCTCATTTATAAAAAAAATAATGAATTGCATTTTTATCATGAAAAACCAGCATAATCTACAAATTCATACAGTTTTCAGCTGTTCCAGTTAGCATATATTTGCCCTGTGAAATGTTGCAAGACACTCCAGACAAAAGCCACAATGTGAAAACTAAAAAACAAAGACAGAGAAAGTAGTATTAAGAGGTTTTGAAAATGACAGCTGTTTGTCCTAAAAAGAACACAATATGTGAATGTTCATATATCATTTATAGAAACTTAAACACCTGGCAAATAAAAACCAACTTGAGATATGCATAGATAGTTACAGGCACTGAAATTATTTATCAAAGTAACACAGTACTACAATCATCTGAAAGACTATGAAATTAACAGTATGCCAAAAACAATGAGAGTAAATTTGAGGAGCCATGGCTATTGGCAGCTGAAGAAAAATACAGACAAGATTTATGTATAYGCAAACCTTATTTTTGAAGGTTATATTAGATGCCAGAATGTCAAAAATGACAAAGCACAGATCTGAATTTGCTGAGAGCGTGCCATTTAATTTTAGGGAGTAAGACTACAGGGTATGGTGTTCCAACAGTGTGGATCTATAAGGATTAATCTTAAACACTGTTTTTGTATGGTTTACCTTCAATAAAGCCATTATCAGAATGCTGAAAAAGAATGTGGATTCATTTTTCTTTATAGTAACACATAAAGCTTTGAGGAACAGACATTTCCTTTTGCAACTCTTCAGCAATGTGCTGAGCATTTTAAATAAGTACCAAAAAGCAAACAGGGGAAAACATCCAGATACATCTGAAATTAAGCCTTGGATGAATAGTTTCAGATGTCATTATTATGATGAGAAAAAGAAAAAAAAGAAAGAAATAAGGATCAAGCCTGGAATCTGAAACATTCACTAAATGTAATTTATGTTTATCACAATCCAAGTTTGCCATAAACAGAATTTTGCTGACTAATACTATTAGTCAGTTCATATGCTTTTGGGATAGTACATTGAACTARGAATATCTTTTAGCAATTTAATGAAAAAACCTTCTGCTAAATCAATAAAAAATTGTGTAGGCACATTTCCTGTCTTCATTACAAAGGGAGTTTGAATTATGACTTTTGGTTTGGTAAAAAGGAATCAGTATTACATTAGCAAGCTTTTTACAAAGAAAAGAAATAATYAAAAAATATCATTCTAGTTTAGATTCTCTTGAGCAGCTTTGAAAATCTAAAAGGGAAAATACGTGTTAGTGGTTACAGATAAAATTTTCTCTTGTTTTTGGATAGCAACGACCCTACCATACTGCCAACATATTGAAGCAAAAGTCTTAAATGAAAAATGTATTAGAAAATACGTAGATGAAGAAATTAACTGTATTAACATTTCAAGAAAATCAGAATTGATTCTAGAGTGAGCACAATTGTTAAAAGTATTGTATTTATTTAGAAATGTGCTGACTTCAACAGAAGTTGATTTGAAACAGAAATTAGCATTCTGAGTACAAGGACGATAAACAGGAGGTGGATGAAAATGAAAGAAATTATCCAAATCAGGAAATGAATTAGAAAATGAGACATTAATGATTTCCTATATGGTAGAAAATCAGTTGTTACAGTGACACCTGCAAGAATAAAGTATGATGGGAACTAGATCTAGCAAACAGGTCTTCCATATTGTCCTATTTTATATTTGGTTTGTGAGATATACTTGATATTTGATGCATATGTGCCTCTTTTCTTAGTTCTACAGAAGATATACATTTACAGCAAGGGAAGCATGTAAATGTAATTACAAATATTAAGCTTCTTAAATATCAAAAGGTACAGAGCAGGAAAGGGATATCAATTGCACTCTGTTTTTGTCCCTTGCTCTTGAATCCACCAGGAAGGCAAGTGAAAAAACCCCTGAGGACAAATCCCAGCTTGCACTTATGTACCTGTGAGAAAATTACTATCGCTTGATATTGTTTATAATGCATTCTTTTAAATTTTCTCAGTGTTTCTTTTGCTTTTAATTTTACTTTGGTTTCTAATTAAGTTTTCCATGTTCATGATGTTTCAGCATGTCATCGCAGAATATAAAATAGTTGCCCTAAAAGCACAGCTGAATGTAAACGTTTTATTTATTTATTTAGATATTGTACCAAACAAAAACAAACAACATTTCATTTTAATAGTTGACATTTAACATGTACYTTATTGGGCTGCAGTCACCAGTGAGTACCCAAGAGTAACCACAGAATCAATTCCTTTTGATTGTTTAACTTTTAAAAAATTTTCTGTATAAACATAATGTTTCCATGTAAAGAAAGATATTGAAACTTTCATAGTTTTGAGGCTGAAGGCCCCTCCCTTTAGTGACTGAAGGACAACTGCAGAAGCCACTGTTTTGCAGGACTGTAAACCTGCAGATTCTCCCATATTTCCTTACCTCAGTAATGAGTGATATAATTGGAATTTTTTTCCCTATACTTTCTTGCAGCTGGAAGCATTGATACCAGCTGAGTATTTGAGTACACAAATAATCTGAAAAGGTCCAGTAAAACCATGAATATGTYTGAGATTTTGTGTAAACCATTATTGTCTTCAACACTTTATTTTGACTGGAAATAAGGTTATTAAATATCATAAATATGTATTTAAAATCAATAGCACACTGTATCTCTTACTGAAGCAATTCTACTTGGGAATAGAATTTAAGAGATTGCAATACTGTTTGGGAAYAGATGCACTCATAAGTAATGCTCAGGACATCAGTAAAGGATAATGCAGTGRCATTTCACATGGTATATACTTCTGCAACATATTGGAGAAATCTTGCCATGTTTGAAGTTGTAACGGGATTTGACATAGATTTTAATGCAGTTAGGATTTCAGTTGACACTCTTAAAACATGAAAAAAGACCATGTGTTCTTGAACTCAAAAGTCAAGACAAAACACAAAGAATCAGAGGGTATGAAAACAGTATTTATCTTGCCAATACTCAATGCAAGGTAATTGGCTTTCATTCATGAGAAACTGAGTAGTAGGCAGAGAGAAAGAGATCTGTGGAAAGAGGAAAGAAAAAAATTTAATGAGTTGTGCAACTGAGGTAATGGTATTGTAGGTCATGAACGGAAACGTGACTTCCAAAATAGCAGGCATGAAAAAGAAAACCCTAAAAGAGCTGAAAAAAAGGACACTTGGACATACTTTTCCTCCAAAAGAAACTGTGAGAAAGTATGAACATCATTTAATGGAACTTGTAAAGCATGTGTTAGTCACTACTCTGCTATGTTAAGAGTACACTAACTGCAATACAAGAGGAACAGAAGCTAAAAAAAGAAAAACAACATTCATAGAAGAAGTAAGCATACTAAATTTTATACTAAGTTTGCTGATGATACTGCATTGAGAGTAGCTGTTGACTCACTTGAAGGCGGAAAGGCTGTGCAAAGACACCTGGACAAATTGGAGGGCTGGGCAATCACCATAGGAAGTTTAATAAAGACAAGTACCAGATTCTGCACCAGTGCTGGGGCAACTCTGGATGTTCAGACAGACTGGGGAACGAGACTGGGGAAAGGAGTTCTGCAGAAAGAGACCTGGGGCTCCTGGTCGATGGCAAATTGAACATGATTCAGCAGTGCCCTGGTAGCCAGGCAGCCAACTGTGTCCTGGGGTGCATCAGGCACAGCATTGCCAGCCGGGCAAGGAAGGGGATTGTCCCGCTCTGTTCTGCACTGGAGCAGCCTCACCTCAAGTCCTGGGGGCAGTTTTGGGTGCCACAATATAAGAAAGATTTTAAGCTGCTAGAGARTGTCCAAAGGAGGACAACAAAGATGGTGAAGGGCCTTGAAGGGAAGCTGTATGAACAGCGGCTGAGGTCACTTGGTCTGTTCAGTCTGAAGAAGAGGAGMCTGAGGGGAGACCTCATCTCAGTCTACAACTTCCTTGTGAGAGGAARAGGAGGGGCAGGCACTGATCTCTTCCCTGTGGTGCCCAGTGACAGGACCTGAGGGAATGGCCTGAAGTTGTGTCAGGGGAGGTTTAGGTTAGATATTAGGAAAAGGYTCTTCCCCCAGAGGGTGGCTGGGCACTGAACAGGCTCCCCAGGGAAGTGGTCACAGCATCAAGCCTGACAGAGTTCAAGAAGCCTTTGGACAATGCTCTCGGGGACATGGTGTGACTCTTGGGGTGTCCTGTGCAGGTTGAGGAGTTGTATTTCAATGATACATGAGGGTCCCTTCCAATCAGGATATTCTATGATTCTGTGATATTGCAAGAAAGGTACTTTGTTTTGAAATTTTAAGGCTCTGAAGTTTAATTAGGAACAAAATTGTTTGAATGGTTTGTTATGGTTTTAGCAAGTTCTGATTGCCTGAGAGTTTAGGGTTGATGGACAGGTCATTAGACCAATGGATAGCTGTCTGCGCCTCTGTGAGTTTGCATATTGGGGAGCAAGAAGAAGACRGAAGTTGGCCATTTTAGTCCCCGCTCCGTTTCTTGGGTGGAGGAGGTTGTGGCTCCCAGGGCTCTGGCTCCRGGGCTGCAGCTGCCTCTGGCCCCGCCGGTTCTCCGGCAAGAGGCGGCCGAACCCGCAGTCACTGGGAGAGGGATGCTCCGCGCCAGCAGCTATGAAACTGCTGCAAGCCACCTATGCCCTGGACCGTGTGGTGACGGCGAAAAGCCTCGGGAGCGCACAGTGCTGCRGCCCCGAATCTCTCCACGGCACAGCACGGTTTGCGCTGATATCGGCTAGAGACTATCACACAGCTGATAACGGGAACACACGGCAAGGAATCCAACCCTCCAGGCATGATTTGCAGATACTAATTCTTCTACCAAGTTAGAAAGAATGAAAGGTACAGTAGTACGGAGAAAGCAAACATGGTGCCGGCCACATGGAAAGACCTGACATGGGTGCCAGRATGAGAGAAAGAGAACAGATCCACCAAATATAGAGCTGAGATTTTCTTCTGCAAGCTTTGGTGACCTATAATGTGATAGACTATTTCTCTATAATACCTTTTTATGATACACTGAGGGGATGGAATCCACGGTACAACCTGAGGCAGTGCCCAYGCTGGGCGTATGCMTTTTGCTGAGGCTTTTGTGATGTTGAAAAAGAGGACTTTTTTTACTCTCAGGCTGGGATCACTCGTCCTTAAAAAGATTACCYCGTGGACTATATATATATATGACCCMCACTAGCCTTTTGCAAGTTGTCRTGGCAGAGAAGTGGTTAATAAAGTTACAGCAAAAGAAGACTCTTTTCTATCTGTAAAGAAGGACTCTTAAAAATCTAATGTTTCGTCTTCCCTTTGCACGATCGGTAAGAAAGGTTGGGAGGTACTGCGGGGAGAATGAGTCTCTGGAGATTTGCCTTAATATYTTTTCATTATTCTTTTCATTATTAGTTCTGTTAGTAATTTAATAAAATCTTTCTACTATTTTAAGCTTTTTGAGCCTGTTCTGCTGTTGTAGTTCTTTCGTTCTCCTCAAAAATCCATAGTTCTCTTTATGAAATTATATTTTGTGGTGTTTGATGCTTAGTCAGTGCCCAAACGACCACAATGGTTGAACACAGACTCCTCATACAAAAGTGGAAAGAAGTTATGAATGAAAATAKGGCTTATAAGCCAAGGGCAGGAGCAAAACCTTAGCTGTTGGCACAAACCAACCACTAGTAGTCCATTTCTGTAGCCCAGAATGAACTAAATGAAAATTAGGTGGAATGATGCGTTAACATAATATTAGATGAGAAAAAAAAGAAGTAATTGAGAACATACAGTCCATTTCCAGACACTACCAAAACTCTGGACAAGATGAATTTGCTGGTAACTGATCACAAACAAAACAAGAAAAAATGCATTTTATAACTATTTTAACAACAATGTATCAATTATTCTAAGCAGAAAAATAAAAGAATTTTTTAAAGTAGTGATGAAAARCAATCAAAGGATAGCTGAAAGTAGTCCCACAACTTCAGAGAACCAAAGAGGCCTTGCTCTGTCAAGGTCTGACTGCAAAATGTCATTCACAGGTAAAGCAAAATATGGCAGGAAAACAGGCACAGAAAATAAAATGTCAGCAGTCAATCACAACACTGGTCAAGTTGGAGAGATACCCTCCTACTATCAGCTTATTGAAGTCTTCAAACTAAGGCTTAAATTGTTCATAGYCCTGAATCATAGTCACTGAGGTCCAAAGAGACCTCTGAATGCCATCTAGTCCAGCTCCCCTGCTCAAAGCAAGGCCAACCACAGTGTTTCTCAGGACTGTCCATCTGTGTTTTGAGTGTTTCCAAGAACTCCACAACTTCCTGGCAATTTATTCTACCGCTSGATCATCCTAAAAGTAAAAAAAAATTCTCATATTTAAGTGGAATTTCTTGTGTTTTAATTTGTGCTTGCTATGTCTTCCTTTTTCACAGGACACCACTGAGAAGAGTCTGATTTCCTGTTTCTTTGTCCCTTCATGTATTTATACATACCGATAACCTGCTCCTTCCAAACCATACTTTTCTGCAGGCTGAACAGTTCCAGGTCTGTCAGCCTCTCCTAGTTTGACAGATGCTTCTGGCCCTTAATTTTTTATGCTCTTTTCTGGCTTTGCACCAATATGTCCGTATCTTGTGCTGGGGAGACCAGGACTGGACCCTGTAGTCCAGATTTGTTTCACAAATGCTGAGTAGAGAGGAAGGTCACCTCCTTCAACCTGCTGGCTGAACTCTACTAAATGCAGCTCAGCATACTGCTGGCTGCCTTCACCATGTAGACAAAGATTCTTAGTTTTATCTGCAAGTAGAGAGCCTGAGATTTGTCAGTCATGTTTTCAAGATTTTTTCAGAGTGATGATTGAGAACAACCAAAAAATATTCTAATTCCTCTTCAATGAAATAACTCCGTGAACTTGAACGCAAAGCATGATGCTACACTAGATGACCAGACTTTTAATCCATTGTTGATGAAATTGATGTTTTATAAACATTGCCCATAAATGTTAGTCTTGCCCATCTCTCTCTTCTTTTAAATTTAACTGGTAATTTCATCCACTGCAATTTTCATAGAAAAGGCTATTGAGCAGAAAACACTGCCTGCAATTTCAAAATGTAGTCCTCAAATCTGAAAGCATATTTCTAACTTTTTAGGGTGTCTTTCGTGTCTAAAACATTAATATAGAATCTCAGATTTTAACTAGAAAATGGATGCTGATTTGTATTTTTTTCTCTCAGTGGCTGAAAAAATGACTCATTTCCAATCCTATGATGTTCCTCTTGTTTGATAAAGAGCAAGTAAAAAAAAGGATTATATTTGTTACTATTTTTTTCCAGATAGAATCTCCTATCTTTTATATTCGTAAATTTGGAGGTGCTTTTAAGCTCGGTGATTTCTTTAAAATCTACTTATAAGTTGCCTTTTATTATTCACTCAGGTTATTGTGTTGATATTCTGATGTTTATTAAAATTCACAAAATTTTTTTCAATTACCAGAATCAGAGAAACAGAGATAGAAATTCACATTGAATTTATGCTATCCTTAAAACACATGCTCAGTGTCATACAGAAAAAGTTCACATTGAGAAAGATCTTAGGAGTAGTGAAGGATTCTACTCTGAACTGGAAGTCTAGGAAAAGTAAATAATCTGCTTAGATTTGCATCACAACATAAAATATGAAACTCAGATTTTTCAAGTTATAAACTAAAAAGACTATTTGAATTCGACATGCTCCTGCTTTGATCTGTATATTGTAATCAAAGCCTTGTAAGTTCCTCACAATAAATGTAAATGACTATGGTTTTCCACCCTTTGCCTCTTAAAGCCATGACTTTTGCAGTCATACCATATTAGATGACTAGAGTATCGGCAATATTTGAACTCTATTCCTCAAGAAGATGGAAAGAATAATCAGGATTTCTATCCATGTAACTAAATACCTTTGTTCTTATTCCTGAAAGACTTTAAAGACTAAGTGATCTGGCTATATCTGGTCATATAGATGCCAAATTCCTGCAACTTTTTCTGATTAAAATGATGAATTATGACTAATTTTAAAATTGTTTCAGAGTTCAATAAGGCCCTCAAAAAACAACAACATGAAAACCCTTTTAAAATCTATTAGCAGGTGTAAATTAGTCTTTTTAGAATGCATACTGATGTACAAATTGATTGCTGTTTCGAAGACATTTTCTTTAAAGTACATACTACTGTGATTTGTGGGGTATACTAACTTGAAATCCAGACAGCTAGAGAGGTAAGTAGTAAAAAATTAAAATAGCAAAGTACAACTGATATATAAAAAATTTAATTTTCTCTTTTCCTATTCTGGTCTTGTAAAAAACCCTGATAAATAGCAAACTAAATCTCCATGAATTTAGGTAACGCAAGAAAGCAATTAATAATGATTTGAGAAAAAACCCAAGTATGTCTTTTTCATTTATATCTTCTTGAAAGCATATGTCTTTCCACTGTTCTATCAGAAATTTGTATCTGCAACAGATTGAGAGACTACACACTGAGTGGTTACTCAGTGGTTTTATCAGGACAAAGGGATCCCAGGGCCGTTCTTTAATTCCAATGCTTGGGAATCTAGACAAAAGCAAATAGGAAAAAATGCTAAATAGTACTAATGACTTAGTATAGAAATAWGAAAATAACACTTGTAATCAAAGTCAGTGTTTTTCATTTGACAGGAAAAGAGCTTTTAGTCGTCTCAATGGGTTCTGATCACATTTTGTCTCAGGAGGATGTACTAATTACGCATTTTATCAC
Source organism: Amblyornis subalaris (assembly GCA_018881555.1). Lineage (NCBI taxonomy): Eukaryota > Metazoa > Chordata > Aves > Passeriformes > Ptilonorhynchidae > Amblyornis > Amblyornis subalaris. The sequence continues at coordinate 3,288,666 of JACAXG010000092.1, forward strand.
CATCCATTTGAGTTAGAGAGAATTTATCTAAATTGCTATTTGTATTTCCATCTCTGGCCTTCCAAATAACTTGCAAAGGCATGGGATGTTGCTAAACATTCCTCTTTTGAACAGCTTCAAGGCAAAGGTTGTATCTGCCACATAAAACTTGCTGTCATCTCCAGAGCACTCAGCACCTTAGGCTTCACACGTGTTTATTTTTTCAGGCTCTGCTATTGCTGCACTCCTCTCTCTGCAGTGCAGCAGCTGTACCCTGGGGTTCAGCCAGCTTTATACTGCAGAACCTCTGCCTGGCTCCTTTTGAGGACAAATATGTTATGAATACTTAAAACTTGTGTTGCCCCCAGTTTCAACTTCATATACCTTTTCTGCAACACTTGAACAAAGAACGCAAGAAACTGTTTCAGTGTTCTGTTTAGGAAAATAGGTTACTGCTTCTCTCTTCAGCTCCACAGTTCTGTTGATCAACATCAACATATTTATCAATAAATTCTTGTGTCAGTACTGTCCCATCAAAGAATGGGCATATTGTGAGAAGTCTAATCCAACTGAAGTGAGCCAAGYAAAGGATACAGTATATCTAGAAACTACACAATATATTCAAAAGTCTTTGAAAATCCCTCTACTTTGCTAAGCTCCTGAAGCAAGTTCTATGAGAGACTATTAAGTGAAAGATGTTTCCGATGTTCAGTCAGTAAAAGAATTAATTCAAAAGTAAAAATGTTCAACTGCAACTTCAATTCAGAGAGAGATGACAAGTTCTACCGCCACATTAAAGCAATTTATTCTGCATAGTTCACACAAACCTATGTTTAATATTACCCTTAGAACAGGTTGCACTGTGTTAATCAAATATGTAAGTCAGATTTTTATTGAATGGGCTTTGCTGCACAATTTGTACCAAACTCTCTTCTATAACTGAGTCACTTTTTGCTTACTGGAAAGAACAACATGAAGTAATGACTGCTGTAATTGTGAGTCAATGATTTCCACAATTCAGTAACMTGAAGAGGTCCTGTGTATCAGAGAGGATGCCTAGGAGATAGGTCATGAAAGTGTTTTTTGTTTCTGAAAGCTATTATTTAATCTGATGGCCAGGGAAAACTGGGCAATAAAAACTTATTTTAATGAAGATGTGATAGTTCAGGAAATGAAAGCCTAATATGCTCCAGAACAGAAAAATTAAATAAACCCACCCCGTTAGTTGTCTTAGAATTCTCGAATTATGTATCTCACATTTTCTGGGCAGCTACGACAATTGATTCTTTATATGTTCCTGAAGGAGAAGTTGAACTTAACCCAGAATCACTAGAAGCATAGAATGACTGTATAGCAATGAAATCATAAATGTGTTTTTACAGCAATTCTTACAAATATTCAATTTGATCTGAGAATTTGTACTTTTTTCCTTTTTTTTTTCTTTTTTTCTTGGAAGAGTAAAGGTGGATTTCTTTATTCTCCTTGATACAGAAGAATGCTCTTTTCAAATATCAAGTACCTCTTCCTTTTCAGACTAGAGTACATCAGCACCACTCTAGTGTTCATCGTTCTCYCTGAGAAGCCATTAGGAAAACTTCAACATGCTGAATTTTTCTTTAAACAACAACAACAACAAGAAAATCCATTCACATTCTTTTTCATAAAAAAACCCCCAAACATTTCTAACTCTTAAATTGTGGATCCTGACACTACTGTTACCTTTGAGGACATATACAAGTTCTACGGTGCCTGGTCTTTTGATAATTTAACTCCAGTGAGGAATGTCAGCAGCACTCTGCCTTCTACGTCTGTTATTTTAAGACAGAATCCTTGATATCCTCAAGGCCTTTTCATTACAGACTGCCTGTTATTCCCTCCTCCTGTAGTAGGTAGTGCAAAACTTGCCTTATAAAAATATGTGAACTATGCTCCTCCAGTAACTCCTCCTTAAGAAACTTAAAAAACCACAATGAGTCTTACTATTGTAACCACAACATAGAGAGTCTGCAAAATTATTCTCAATTTTCGGTGTATCTTTCCCTGATGTGTTTTTCCACCTTTCCTCTTTTCCTCATACCACTCACGTAGACACATTTTTTTCAAGAGTTCTTGTCAATATTACCATGTCATACATTCTTCAGGAAAAAAAAGGATAGATTCATATCACTATTTTTGGGACATTTGCCAGAGAAATACATTAAAATGCATTCAGTTTTTTTCTATAAGAATAGAATTCTGCAGTGTGAGTTTGTGCATTGCTACTGTATCATCTCTGTCTCCTCTGAAAATTGGAACAATATTATCGCCCTATGTGTAAAGTACTGGGCAAACATTTAACAGGGCTCAATTCTGAGGCTGCTATTTTGATCCAATTTTAAGATGAACTCTCTRCAGAATTTTTTTTTCCTGAGAATACAGAAAATATTAAGTAATTTYGAAGATACACAGCCACAGAAATAGTTCAAATATTCTTACAAGTATGATATTATTTCTGTCCTTCCCAACCTGAACAACATGTGGTTCTTTCATATGACATTTGAAGCACCATCTGTCTAACCATAATCAAATGATTGTAAACTATCATTTGTGTAATAGTATACATGATTCTCATCATCTCAATAGCATAAACTTCCACTTTATTTCTGATTATTTTTCCCCTTCATTCTATAAATTGAAGGCAGAGAATTCCTCCACAATTCTGGAATTAACTGCCCTCCCTCTTCCTCTTCCTCTTCCCCTTCCCCTTCCCCTTCCCCTTCCCCTTCCCCTTCCCCTTCCCCTTCCCCTTCCCCTTCCCCTTCCCCTTCCCCTTCCCCTTCCCCTTCCCCTTCCCCTTCCCCTTCCCCTTCCCCTTCCCCTTCCCCTTCCCCTTCCCCTTCCTCTTCCTCTTCCTCTTCCTCTTCCTCTCTCAATCTCCTGTTCCAGTAAAGAAGTGGTATCTTTCTAATGTCTGAAGGTTATATAAGATGAAATAATTTTTCTAACCTTTCTAACCTATTTCTAACAAGTTTCAATATTTCCAATAATCCATAAGACAGTGTTCAAAGATAAAGTATTCTGGATTTTTCAAGCAATAATAAAATAACAATTTTTTTCTCTTCTTTGCTGATGTGCTTAGACACTTTATACTTTTGTTGCTTCCTTTGATTTCAGAAATAGGATTTTTTTTGTACTGTAGGGTGGAGAATATGAATCTTTTCTTAGGAAGTGTTTGCRTATGTTTGCAAAATTCAGACTGCAGTGGCAATGCATAGAGAGAATCTGAGAAAAAGCCTCCTGTCTATTCTCTAAAATACACTGTACAGTAATTACAGCATGATGGTAAGCGTAGAGTACCATTAATGAACATAATCTAAACAATAAATAAATAAATGAACAACACTTGGCATGTTGTTGCATGTATGCTTTATGTCATCAGCAATATGACATGTCTCTAAAGTAAATTACCCGAGGGGGAAAAATAATTATTGCAGTAAAGGACAGTAAGGAAGAGAAGTTTTGACCAGCCAAAACTGAGCTGAGAAAATGCTGATCTAATGACACTGGCATAAAAATAATTGTATGAACACTGGAGCATGAAAGCCAGTGAAAGATTTTTAATGGTACTGAGATGCTATTTTTGTCCAAATGTATATAGAAATAATACCATAAATTGTGATTAGTACAGTAAATGTTTTTGCTACCTCTTTATTTATGGTAAACAGAGAACAGAATCCTTTCTCTGACAAGCTTTATTATCTTGAAAGATGCAACTCTCTTTCAAGCGATATACCCAAGAGAAATAGTGGTGTATATTTTACAATATTGAAGTTTTCGACCATGGTCTTCACAAATTCTCAAGTAAATAGGCATTGTACTAAAGAGACCACAATATCCCCATTTTTTCCAATAAYTCTCAGGATTCTGGAGAGAATTTTGAAAATTAGAAAGCATGCATATTGCATCTAATACTTAGACAATAAGAAGCTGCAGGTAGAATTTCTTTATCTAAAATATATCCATACAAAAAACAGATGCCAGAATTACTTAAATATAAAAAAGGTAAAAATCATACATCTTTCTCACCCAAACCCCAAGATGTACCCTTTGGGGAAGATCACATCAGGGAATWCTTAGGCAAATTTGACAAATATAAGTCCATGTACACTGACTGGATGAAGATACAAGTCTTGAGGAAGCTGGCTGGTGTCATTGCAAGACCACTGTCACKCATTTACGATGTCCACCAGCTGTCTGTGCAGTCATGGATGCATCCCACCAAGGCCTAAGGACTTGTGGATGTCAAGTTTGTCAAGGTGTTCTCTAATGGCGAGGTTCAGTATTATGAGACCTGATATAACATAGGGGAATGTTTGAGAGAAATACTCCAAGGAACTCCAGGACACAGTTAGAGAACTATGCAGTGTAACAATCAGGCAGACTGTGATTGATAATTCTTTCACAGTGCAGACATACTGCCAATTTTTGTACTTCACAACTATATCTGCATTAAACCATACTAGTCACTGCAGAGTATCACTGCTTTAGCTAAAAGAAAAACCAAATTATTTTTGAAGTTTCTTATTTACTTTCTTTTAGCAATGCTTCATATTGAAATACTGTGAAGAAAGATGTCCCTTTTGAAACAAAAATGTGCTGTCATGGAGGTCACATAGGAGACATTTAACCCTGCTTTTGTGTATCATCTTGAAATCCAAATAGAAGGCTGKGAAAAAGGCAAGAAATGTATTGGTTTTTTTTACAGTGAGACAAGATAAAGGGAAATCATTAAGTTACCATTGGCAATAAAGAAAAGGGACTATTCTGTGAGACTGAGCATATATCAGAAAAAGACATGCCCTTTCCCTCCCTAACAGAGMAGGTTATCAGTCAGAGTGACTTAAAAGCCCTTTTTTATAGAGTCCTGCAAAATCAAAATTTAGCAAAAGTAGATGCTCTTGCAAGTTAACCTCAAGCACTCTTTCGCCAACCCCCCCTTGAACCTTGCTAAGCCCTTTTTGGTGTTAAGACACTAACATACTTTTTATCTCCAACCTCCAGGCAAAATAGTTAATTCATGTTTTTCACCATATCCTCCTCAATGAATTGCAAAGGACTACATTGCYGCTTGCACAGGGATCAACTGCTTCACTCTAGGATAAAATGTACTCCAGCACTGTCAAATGACCCTTTCCTATCAGTACCATCTCCATCAAAAGAGACATGAAGAGTAAACACGACACAATTGGCAGGCCGRGATTTTACCTGCACAACAATTAAGCAAAGTATATGCCTACATGGATAAATGAGGGGAACTTGACAAAACACCAATGTAAAAATAAAGCATACAAGAGATGGACGCAGGGACRTGGGTTAGGATGAATATAAAGACATTGCCAAAGCTTGCAGGGATGAGGTTAGGAGAGACGGTGTGGCTCAGGGACTAATAAAGGGACAATGCAGTTTAACATTTTCATTCATGACCTGCAGGATGATCAAGTCTGTGGATGATTCAAAACTGTTCATACACTATGGTTGTGCTGCCGTTCAGATGGGCAATTCAAACCCTGCAACAGTACCTGCTGGAGGACAATAGGCTGGAAATCAGCCTTGAAGAAAATGACATTGGGGTCCTGGAAGACAGCAAATTTAACATGATCCAACGATGTCTCCAGTAGCAAGAAGACCAACAACATCTGGAGCTGCATTACGAGTATTGCCAGCAGGTCAAGCAGAGGTGACCATTCCCTTTTATTGGTGAGATCACACGTAGAGTTCTGGGTCCGTTGCTGGACATCTCAGTATGAAAAAAGACAGGGACACACTGGAGCATGTCCAGCAAGGAACCATAAAAATTATTAAAGAACTGCAAAATCTGTCATATGAGAGCCTGAACGAGATGGGACTGCTCTGCCTGAAGAAGATGAGCCTTGGAGGGCTGGGGAGGGAGAAGGAGGAAATAAGGAGATTATAAGGCTGTTGCAGTAATTTTCTTCCTTGTTTTTCTGTTTTTCTCACTTCGGGAAAAAATAAACAATACCCAAAACCAACAAACCAAAGCAACAAACAAAAAAAAAAACCTCACCAAAGATGGCACTGTAATACCTTTAAGGTGATCCCAACTAGGAGAACAGAAGAAACCTTTTACCAATCTCCATGAAGAAAAATAAATAAAAGACGAAACTGCAAAAAAACATGCCCTTTGAAATTGTAAGGAAAGCTGAAAATTAAAAAAAAACCCCAAACTTAAAAATAATTTTGTCAAACAAAGTATTTATTTGCTACTATCTCCAGTGAAATGATAAGGTAACACATACTGTAAGGTCCAGAAGTGCACTTTCCCCTTTCACAAGATTACCTTGCTGCACTCAGGGTCAGCTTGCTTATTAAACTTGTTGCAAGAAGCCAGAACAAACCTCAATGACAGCTCCCCTCTGCTTTTTTTAGGAGCTGCTTTTAAGCTGATGTCTTTGTTCCTGGCTCTCACCTGAACTATCTGTCAAAGAGCAATAAGAAGGGGCTGTTCTGCAGAGCAAGGTGAACCAGGTGCAGAGAACCACCACRCAGCCAGCAGGGCAGTGACCTCACAAACATGAACACAGTCCACTGTGCCTGAGCAAGGAGAATGGTTCTGTAACAATGCACGATTAGCAACCACTCAGTAAGATCACAGTAAGAACACAAAGCCAAGACTGAAAAGTAAGTGAAGTCTACAGGATAGGATGAGGGAGGTATAAAAGCATCTGCAGATGCAGTGCCAGAGCAGGCACAGTGTGGCTTACAGGAGGTCCTGCAGGCAGGTCCCAAGCAGAGGTGGTGGAAGGGAACATCTGCTGAGGCTTCTTCCAGCTCTTCAYAGCAGCTCTTCCTACTTGAAAACCTGGCAGTCAGCTAAACTCCTAGAAGCAGGGAAGTGAACTCCAAGTCCTGAAACATAACATAAGAATTCCCATTAAGATAATGATTCTTCAGACAAGGAAAGAACTCTCCGAGAAAACACCGTAACCTCCTGAAAGCAAAATGCAGACAGCTGGGCAGAATTTGGTGAGACAATCTCCAAATCAAATAAAAGTAAGTTCAATTATTTTTTTTGTCTCTGAGGAAGAAATAAAAAATTCACACATTTTGCATTGCTCTTACTTTTTTATTTTATCTCTATTACTTTTGTGGGTTAGTCATTACTCGTCTGCCTTTCACTGCACAGGAAGAACCATTTCTGTTTCTGATTACATCAAAATCGAAATCTATTATAACTGATTAGGGTTTAGATCCTGGAGAGAATTCTAGGCAGCCTAGAAACTCTACTAAACTTTGATCAATTTTCTTGATGGCCAGTTGTCAATCTTCTGCTGCATATTCCTGGTTATGTAATAATAGGTATTTTTGACAGYAAATATACATGATAGCTAATTAAGATTGAAATTTAGTCTATTAAGCAAAATCCTGTCAACCTTATTCTTACTACTATTAATTGTATTTCAGGTTCAATGACACCAGTTACTGGATGTGGTTCAGAAATATTTGCAACCTTACATTTGTAAGTTTCTCAGTATTAAGTACATTTAAAATATGTATTTAAAACTATATTGAAATATATCATCACCTGACCTGTTYGGTAGGTAATTTCTACTCCATTTGGCAGGTGGTTCTATTTAAAACATGACTGATATGTTACATGTGTTTGTTTGGGGTTTTTTTCTGGGTTTTTTTTTTGTTTGGTTTGTTTGGGGTTTTTTGTTTGTTTTAGGGTTTGGGTTTTTTCCTCTGGAAACTTCTGAGGAAAATTTAAATTGGCTTAAATCAGAAAGATTCTGTATATGACTCCAAGAAGTTAAAAAGTCAGTCAGTACTTGCAATGAAGCATGACTGAGGATGAGTTTCTCCTGTGTCATTTCGTTACAGCCTTCTCTGCTACTTAGCACATATAATTTCCTGCAGTAGAAAATACACTGGGACACTGCACATTATCTTTTACCTCACTACAAATGTGGCATTCATGTGTTAAACCCTGGCTTCAAGAGCAGTATAATTCTGCCATCCCTTAGCAATTCAGGGTAATGTTTCCCTGGGCTTTCTCTGTGCAAGTTAGAGAAATAAACTCAAAACCTATTTTAAAGAATTACATTTGTTTATAATTTCTATTTAGGTCTTTGAATTTTTTTTTTTAGGTATACACCAGGAAAATCATATATCCTATTCAAATTGGTGATATAATACAGAGCTCAGTTCTGAGGATTAGCTGTGTTTTATCGGCTTCTCTGGTTTTTGTGCCTGGAGCACTTTCAATTGTCTTCATTGTTCAGTAGAAAAATATTTGGATATTGTGAGTTTAAATATTGGATAACAGGAATCTCACAGGCTAAAGCTAAATCTTTTTGATAGGCCTGTTTGCCAGAATTTGAAACCCCAACAAAAAACTTGGGTACATACTAGGGTATCTGTTTTTTCAAAGCACATAGGCAAAATTCTGCAGGTCTAATTCAATGACAAATTGCAATAAATATTTTACAGAAGCACAGGGAGAGATACTATTTGTACTATAGCACTAATTACATTTTTCTCCTCATTGTGCTGTAAGCACATTTTCAACTTAAAATCATCATTTAGACTCTACTGGGTGTTGTAAGTAAGCAGTGTACAGTGCATAGCATCTTGACTCCTGTTACTGCAGTGCCACTAATAAGAATAAAATATAAAGAAATTTAAAGCAACATTTTCCTCCATATAGATTTTCCTCTGAAGTTCAAACTTCATACATGACTCAGAAGAAACAGTGATCCAATTTAAAAAGCAGCAAAGGTTGAACACCGACAGACACGTAGTCTATAAATACATTGTTATTAAGAATTTGTTGTGGAAAGGTATGAAGATGGACATAATACACTACTCAAAACAAACTAATAGTTTTCATCAGGCTCCAAATAACATAAATTCACAAAATACATAAACCTTCTTGGACAGCAAAACCCATAACAGGGAAGCATTGAGCGCACGCAGGCAAACATCAGTGGCTCCACATGATGCAGGACACAGTCCAGTAGTGAGTACTACTGCAGGAAAAGCAACTTTCAAAATTCCCAGCAAATTCAGCATTTCTACTATTGCATTTCTCCTTTTGAAATTGTTCCCAGTTTGGTCCTTCTAAGCCTTGCAAGACAATGTTCCTTAGCATAATGCCACCAAAGGACCCTCCATCTTTTAACCCTTAATGAAAGCAGACTTTACTCCCCAACAGAAGTTTACAGCTTTCTGAGGCAGCTGCACTGTGTTATGTGTTAGAAAAACATCTTTCACTATGTATCTCTTGCACTGTGGAGCTGGTGATGAAGACAATAACAGCACAACTAGTTTACCTCTATTTTGCAAGACTTCAGTATCAAGAACAATGGAATTACAGAAGTATGGGTTGTGAGAAAAATTCTGTAACTGGCAGTCCCATCATATACTGTGGTTATTGCTAAAGGCAGGTCTTAGATTTTGTATCAAACTTGCTGCTTCTCAGAACTGAGGTCTGTTGGACGTTGTACCCGTGCTTTGTTTTAACTTGGTTAACTACATCAGAATTCTTTTTTCCCCAGCTAATTTCTTTGACGTATCTTTTTATGGTGCAAGCTTAGTTTTATAGGCATAGTTGCCTCAAATAGTTATTTTGTTTAGAATTAGGCATTTATGACCATGCTATAATGATGCAAGATAGCTCAAGACGGGCTAGTATGATAGCAGAGCCCTTGAAGTGGAGACCTAGGAGGCTCCAAAAAACAGGCATGGGATGACAAGAGATGGGGCAAAGACTGGCATGGAGAGAGAGCATTATTTTTTGCCCTTTAACAACATTCTGACCTTGAAAAAAAGGTAACAAACAAACAAACAAAACCAAACTGTCATGCTGGGAACTGCAGTCAGYGGCTTAAGGTCATACTGGTGGAGTAAGTACATCTTAGTGATGTATATAGGTTACTGAACACACACACACACATATATATACATAGATGTATGTACGTATGTCACTTTCAGATTTCACTACTGTCAGTGTTTTAGGGAACAGAAACTGCTTCCAATGAGAATTTGGTCTCCATGCAAATATTTAATTTCTGAAGCTACAGGCCCTACGGCAACTGTGAATTTTCATGAAGATCCTTTTATTTTTAAGTACAGTCATTACTTTTTCTGTGTTTTACTGAAAAGCTCAGAGAAATTTAATTTTATAGTACATGGACTCAGGAATTTGACATAGATTAATTCAGTAATTACCTGTATTTTTAAATGTCTAAGAAAGTTTTGACCTAGGCTAACTCTTCCAAACAGTGATTATGCAACATTCAGAAATTATCACAAAAATTCCAAGAAGTAGCTTAGATGTGGCCATGATGTCCTGAGGAAGAAAAATGTTTAGGTGTATGGATGTGAACATTTCTATTTCATCTGGCTTTGAGAAGCAYACAACCCATTTCATTCACTAACATCGGTGTGGCCCTTTGAAGGTTGTCAAGTCTGTGAAGAAGACCAGTCCCTGTTGTCTTAAATAGATCATAGACAGATATCGCTGTTGTCTCGGGGTCAGAGCCAAATCACGACATGGAGCATGATCCAAGAGTCAGTGAAAAGTGCCCTTTATTTATTAATATAAAGACCATTTTATACCTTAATGTGCTTGAATGTCATAGGGTCATTGGTCCTTTGGCCATCCACCTCTCAGGGTGATTGGCTAAAATGCTACAACGCCTTATTCCAAATATTTGTACATTCAGTATAATAACAAGTCCACAGGTGTACGACAAGAAGAAGTCCCGTTAGAAAAACATCTCTACTGTTTACATAGCTTCTGTGAGAAAGGACAGCTTCTCACAGGATGCAAAATGCTAGAGAATTTCTCTGCTGAAAGCTTTTCAGCATCCACAGACAGACATGAATTTAAAGTAAATCTGGTAAATGGCAAGACAAATGCTTATAAATTTGGAGTGGATGATATTTGCATGGAGAAGCAGAAGATAAATATAGTCCTAGAAATGCAACACATTTCATTTTGCAACCTTTAGTAGAGAACTATTTGTCTGACCGAGAAAATAATAATAATAATATAAATATTAACGGTGATGACAGTAAATACTTTAATTTACATTGGTTTGCATTCTTATAACAATGTTCACCCTGAAGTTCACTAATGCATTCAGACAGAAAATAAGGTATGTCATGATTTATGGACATGTATTCCATTATATCAGGTTTGTATACATAACTTCCATGGCTAAAGTCAAAGTCTTTAATAAATGGAGATTTACCTTATCTTATTCCCCARCATGTTTATCAAAACTGAATTGAGTATCTACAAAACTTAAATACTATCTTTATAGCTTGAAATAGAAAAAAAAATCAAACTAAATTGTAAATGTTTTCCTATTCTACGACAAACATGTTGGAAGGGACCACAGYGGGTCACCTGATCCAACCTCCCTGCTCAGGCAGAATCATCCTAGAGCACATTGCACAGGATTGCATCCAGAGAGTCCTGAATATTTCCAGTGAGGGAGACTCCACAACCTCTGTTCCAGTGCCAAGTCACCCGCACAGTAAAGACGTTCTTCCTCATATTCGGGTGCAACTTCCTGCTAATAAGTTTCTGCCCTTTGTCCCTTGTCCTATTGCTTGGCACCACTGAGAAATAATGACAAATAGTATGGAGAACACAAGAAATTACGTATCATTATCTTATTTATCTCTCAAAGCTTGTATCTTGGCTTCTTTCCTAAGCATGCTCTTCCAGATCTGAAAGGGAATTTTTCTAAGGAAATATGAAATAAAATTGACAAAATCTATCCTCAGTAATTTTGTATTTACATTCAAGCATTTAAAACAAGTTTTATACACAGGGGTTTTTTTTCCCCTCATCTGTGGAAAAAGACTTTTCTCAAGCATCAGTAAAACTAAATAATATTTTAGGTTTCTACATTGAATAGCTGAATATGCAGTACTTAATTTCAAGCCTGTGTGTAGCCTGAGCATTTTAAGAATGTGTTAAGACTTGGCAGAACTTGAATGATGCACTCAACAATAGTACAATCAGTAGATCAGTGTTTAGGTTCAAAGTAGAAAGCCCATTTAATTAATTCTTTCCTGGGAAAGGCGTAAAATGTTGAATCCTGATCTTTTATTTTCTTTGAGGGAATCTATCAAAGGCACCTCTATGAATRGGCAAATCTACTATTCCGTTATTAGATGTTTACATAGTATAGTCTCGCAGAGCTGAATATTCCATGGTCTGGCTCTCCTTTGATCGCTTGGATACAGAAGAACTACCTTGATTATTGTTAGAATCATGAAGTAGGAACCACATATATTTCTTCTTTGTTAATTAAATCTGAAATAATGAAAACCAATTTCTCATAGAGAACCATACTTAATAACATATAAAAACACAGTGCTTGCAAAGATAAGTGTTCTATGACATAATTGCTTCTTATTTTTCCCCAAACCAAGCAAAATAAAATGAAAAMCAGGTGGATATCCAGAGCTTCTTAACAGAGTTTATAGACTGTGCCTTTTATTCTAGACTACTTTGGCATTGTTTACCTCAAYGCTTCAATGTTTCAAGCCTAAACACTGGTCTCAGCATTAAACCCTGCAGTATTAATCATCTATTTATCTAGAGACCCACCATTTATTTTATGCACTGAAAATAAATTAATGCAGTCCCAAATCATCATGCTGTGAAATGTTTTATCTATACATTCTGGAAACAATTTAGCATACTTCACTACAGACATGAAGGCCAAAGAGATACTTCCGCATACATTCAATACAAATGCAAGTTTTATACAGCATATGTAGATTCTAAAGCTACCCTCTAGACAACCGCATGTCAACATTTGTGTTCTTAAAATACAATTAAAATTTCAGTAAATAGTTTTTCAGTCATTAATTCACTGTTTGCATAAAAGTCTAGTTTCTGAGATTCACAGTCATCCTCTTTTTAAAAATTGTAACCCTGACAGCCCTGCCTTTGGCTGAAAAGGAAAAACCAAACACTAAAATATCGAACTGCACAATGTAAAATTTTGTAATAGTACCTCACATATAACTACTAGAAGTCAGGAAGAAAAACATAAGAAGGATACTTGGAAAGTGAGCTCCTTCCAGACCGACATATGCAACAGTGCTCCTCCTGACTGTATTGGGAGCCCTGTGGAAAACATTGTATTCTACACAGTGGCTCTGTATAATCCATGCCTGCTCTATTGGGCCCCAGGCTTAGGGCCCAATCAGCCCTTATGGTAGCGTGAGTGGCTGCTTTAAGGGAACCTCTTGGCAAGTCCCACATTAGTGTGTGCTGTGCTGGTGGGTGTTATGACAGAGAGAACATAATAAAATGTCAGAAGATGATATGTGATTATCTTTGTTACACAAAATAAAGGGTACAACAGCATGGAGGGGAGAAAAGGACGTCTCCATGAATGGGATCTGCAGAGGCTGCTGTAGAAAAGTCTATTGGTGTGTGCTGCATGAAAGAAGGGTTGTCAGCATACAAGGGATGCAAGATGTGCTCTCTATCTATAGATCTCTTTAAAACAAAAGAGCTATTTTATTGCACCATTTGTTATTGGGCCTTTTTCACTGAGATCTGCAAAAAACTTTGCACTGCCCTACACCTCCCTGCTCTCACACTCCCCTCAAGGACAGAACACCAACCACCCTAATTGCCCTTCTTCCATCATGTAGGCCTGTACAGGTTTACACACTTTCACTACCAGATCTACGTTCATACAATTGTATAACCATAATTCTGTTGATCTCTGCTTTCATTTTCTCATGTTAATCTTTTTCTCTATCCATGAAAATCGCTTAGCTGATGCAGAGCACTCAAAACACTTGAGACATCTGTTAAATGTGTTTTGTAGGCTGCAATTAATGAGGTATTCCATATGCATCTGGGAAATCAGAGATTGTTAGCTGATACTGTGATATTTCACATGAAGAATGGATGAGTTGAACTTGCCGTGAATACTCTGACTTCATTGGTTGTTTCCTGTATTTTTTTTTGTATGTGCTTTGAAAGAGATTCAAGTGCATAAATGTGTTGTTATTTTCTGCCATCACATGACCTTACACATACTCTCGTGCAAACACTCGGAGTAAATAGAATTTTTTCCTGGTAGCTCTGTATGTCTGAATAGGCCTAGAGGTACCCTTTATTGTTTATGAACACCATATATTTCCTTGCATTGCACACTCCAGTTTAGTAGCTGGTCTCTTTCTTCTTGCTGTCTTTCTCCTTCAGTCTTTGACTAGAATTTTCGGGACAGTATAAGACACTTCCATAAAATTCATGACTTAGTAGCATCAGCTTGTATTTATCCAAGAAATCCGGATTGCTAGGTAGTTTATATACCTGAYGTGACTCTGTAAATGTGTTTAATGGGAGGTTTTTTGATAAAGGGACTGGAAAGGAGCAACCCTTTTAGACCTCTCCTAAGAGATTGCACAAGAAATCCCACGAGTCGAGTAGAAATCCCTATCATCCAGGTTGTCACCAGAAAATTTAATTTAATTATCAGTACATTTACCTGCTTATGCCTATGCCAGACTCTGATGTTAGACYACAGTGCTCACACTTCAGGAAAAGGTTTGACCTATGCTAACTCTCTGAGGAGGCAATTTTAGCCATGGAATAAAYATCTGGACTGCAAGTTTCAGTTCTCAGGACAGGATCTCAGGCACAAGGTCTTAATGCATTAAAGTACAGACACTAAAGAGGTAGAAAATCAAAGCTCTCATTTTGYTTCTGAATTCAGATGAATTTCTGCAAGAATCATATATGAAGGAATTACCAAGAATGAAACGGTATCTCTAGAAAACCACTAGACTCATGATGTTCTTTAGTTACAGTTGCTGTACTGTGAAATACAGTAGTGTCAATACGCTGCCATGTGGAAGCACCTGTGACTGATGTAATCTACCCTCTGGATTTAGGAGGATGGTAGGTCCTTTCCCACAGTTTGCTTGAGCATGAAAGTTGGTTCCTAATTTTCAACTGCAACCAGAATGAACAGGTCTCAAATCGATATTCTTATGATTCAGTGTYCCTAAACTAYAAAATAAAATTAAATTTWAAAAAAATGGAAAAAAGAATGTCATTCTGTTGCAATAAAAATACTTTCTACAATATCCTTCCTGAAATTTTGTTTTTACCTAGTAAAGGATAGTCTGTTTCTTGTATACATGGGGAGTGCAGTGCAGAGTAAGATAAGGTGTGCTTGTAGCATACTACAGATATTTCTGCTATCAGTTAATTCTGACCACTGTTCTAGCAGAAAAAAACCCCTGCCCCATGTGAATCTGSTGAATAGATATTGTATCTTCAGTTCCTCCTGTATCTGAATCTATGACATTTCCATACAAATTCTTAAAAAAAAAACCCAAACAACAACAATGATAAAAACCCCAAGCAAACAAAAAAACAAAAACCCCAAAAGAAACAAACAAAGAAACAAACCCCACAAAACCTCCCACAAGACACACAAGGTGAAACATAGACAGTGTAGGAAAGAAGTTAGTTCAAACTGACAGGGATTAGAAGCACAGTCTGTGAAGCACAATTCTCCTGTTTCTTGGTTTATGCTTAATTTCCACAATTGCCATAAACAATTCCAGGTTACAAAACACATTACTGTATTTTTCAGAACACAAAGCCTGAGGCTCGCAATGCATGTTCACTTCTAGACTGAAGTGAGGGGGGGAAGTGTGTGTATGTTTACTTTCTTTTCTTTCATTTTTAATATACATTCTAAAACACGTAGAATGAGTAAAAATTCAAAAGTGTTCAGAATGTTACTGCAGTGCAATGCATGTGTTTATATAACTCCCACAAAAAACACAGAGAAAGATAGCTTTGAACYTGGGCTCTCCTAAACAATTTTTCTTTCACAGAGATAAAATAATGAAAAATACTTGGTTAAACTGCTGGCCAAACTCTTATTGTTTGTACCACTCCTGGAAAAGACCCTGGGGAGCAGCAGTGGAATCTATGCTATTGATTGGCTGGTTAAAGAGAGGCCTATTAGATTGAGACAGGCTAGATTGATTATACAGCAGCAGAAGGAGCTCAGATTCAGAGCTGAGTGAACGTCAGGGTGAGAGAGAGGGAGAGCAAGCGAGAGAAAGCGCGCAATAGAGGGAGACTGTACCCACTATAGCAGCAGTATGTGACAGCTGGTGCCTGATAACACTGATATTGAGCTCCTTCAGTGGAGAACTTGCTGAGCTACCTTTTTTTCATTTGCAAGAGGATGCCAGCTCTAAACCAGTGCAACTGATGACAGACTGGATGTTGGAATAGTTCGTTTTACTCACATCTCTCATGTTCTGCATCTCTGAAGAAAGGCTTATTACGGAAGGCAAAAATTCATCCTCTCCCCTTAGCTCACATAATTGTGATGATACAGAGAGTTTGATCTTCCAGGTAAGGAAATTATCATTTGCTTTTCTGAGCAGCTAAAAAAGGAATTATTCTGTTTGTATCTTGCATGTTAAATACAAGCTTTGGCATTTGTTCACACAATGCATTTTTTGSACTTGTATTTCTTTCACTCACAGATTTTATGTATCAAATATTATGTACACCTGAAGACAATTAACAACAGGACATGGTTTGTGCATTGCATTTATCATGCTTAACCCTTCAAGTGAATGGAATGAAACAACCAGAAAAGRTTATTTCTAAGTACTTGGATGATGTTTTAATGTAACTTGTCCCACACATCCTAAGCAGTCTGGAGTAATAACAGCACACAAGCTCTCACATACTATTAATTCATTAGTGTACATGTTGTGAAGCCAGGTAGAGAGAATATTTACCTGAATATTACTGATTTTTCAGTGCTTGTCAGTAGTTTGAAATAGTATCTGTCTTTCGACTGCAAGCTGAGCAAATATGGTCAGCCTTAAATAATATAGCATTAGACTGCSATAGATATAATAGTTATTGTTAGTATTCTGCCTGCAAAGCAAAGATCAAGGCTTATGACCTGAAATATGAAACCTAGGATGTTCTGTTACACTGTACTGCATGTTTGAAGCAGCCATCCCATGGACTGATTGCTTGTTTTGATATGTCATTGACACGACTGTCTCCTAACTGCCGAGCTCTACATAAAGTTCCTATGTATTTCCTTCAGCTGTGTTGTAAGTGGTTCTGCTGTGATAGGTGATGGGTTGTGATAGATTGCTGTGATTTTGAAGGTGATAGACTATATCTGAAATAACCCAGCTTTTGGATTTGAAGCAAGTCAGGAAGTTGACTGACTTGGGATTTACAGGCCATGGGAGCATAACACTAAGACAGCTCCTTCATTAGCAGCACATTCCTTCCAGCTGTGACAACATGCACCACCTTCCTCATCAGTGTGTGCACTCTGCTCCTTGCTCCAAACTGGAGAGTTTTTCACATGCTATTGTGATTATTCCCTCTGCATGAAGTAGAGGCATCAATCTATTAATGCAAGCATTTAAGTAGACTATCACCCAGCCACATACAKTGTTCATTGCTTTGTCCAGTTAAGAAACTCCCTATAGCAAGGTCTTCCTGCTAGACTGTGCACCTACCTGTAATCCAATTTATCCAATGACAAGAGCATCACAAATACAGAAAAGCATTTTCTTCTTTTCCTTTACCAAGAATTTTTGTATAAATTTCCATAAAACATTATACTTAAATACTTAATAACTTCTCAAAAACCCAAATGTGGAGTTGCCAAAATGATTATTTATAATTTGCAAAAGATATTATATATATTGAGGATCTTAGGTATACCGATATTTTTAAAAACAAACAATAATTTGAAGTGGTATCTAAGTGACCACATGAATAAAATATGCAATGCTAAAGAGAAAGCTTCATCTTCTATAATGTATCATATGAATAAGCACTGGCTAAACAAGAACTAAACTGCCCAAACTGAAGGCTTACTTATACTATAGTATATGTCCTGTTTTAATTCTTTATATCTTCTGTATGAATAGTTTTAATGTTGTTTCTTACATACATCATGGATCCATGTCGGTAACTTCAATGTCTTCTTCTGAAACTTTCAAGGTAACCAGAAATTCTCTTGGGGGCACATTTTGTCACCATAGCTTTATCGAGTGGCATTTTACTCCAYAAAATACTGCCAAAGGTGAGGACTGCATACATTGACTACAGAGTCAAAGTGCAGAATCTGACCATAAATAATGGAACGAAACCCTTTATGTTTTAATTACCTGACTGAAAATTGTAATGGTAAGAGAAAGAGATGGGTATTGAGAGTAAGATCTACCAAACATAGACTATAATTTGTAAAGAGCTAAGATAACTGAATGTCTAATTCACTTTAGATTCTTACAAAGCTTAAGGCTTGCCTCAATATATTTCATGTGCAGTTTGACTTGCAGAAAATAACCCTTTATGTATGCTCAAAAGCTTTCTTAAACCTCTTATTAATATCTCTCTTTTGTCTCTGAAAAGCCTTGTTCACTATACCTCTGTTCTTTAAATATACCTTACAATTTTGTGATTGGAAAAAAAAAATGAATGGTAATTCTGTGATTTCAAAGACAGCAGTATTGTTCCCTCCAGGTTAGTGTCTTAGTAGTCAGGTTACATCCAAGCCATGAAACTCCAAATAACACTAAAAAGTGTTTATTTTTGCAGGGGCAATATTTTATTTGAACCTTAATTTTGTTTTTTTTTTAAAGCGCAAAAGAAAATCAGAAACCCAAACAATTAGTTAAGCTGATACTCATATGTTATTCATTTTCACATTAAAGACTGTAAGCATCTTTCTTTGGTTKATCCAGGAAAAAATAGATAAAAATCCTCAAATCAGAAAGATATGAGTTACATATTACAAATTGTGCATTTTCTTTTGAGTCTTTAATGTTAATCTGGACTTKTAGCAACACTTTAAACTGATTCAGTTGTATCATCTGTTTCTCAAAAACATTAATTTGACCTTTTTGAAATTTATGTTGCATTCCTTTCCAGCCTGAACTCACAGAAGGTGAAATTTATTTTTATTTTCCTAGCTAACTTAAAGCCATTAGGGGGCTCTTTCTTCCTATGATATCACACAGCAAGCTGCAATAAAAAGATATAGCTAGTTACTAGACTTGTTATCAAAAAAATTCTGCTTGAATTAATTTATTGTGGGTGTAGAACATTTTAATAGCACTGAGCAACTAAAAATATCTCTATTTTTTGTTTGTTTGTTGGAGAGGGTTCTGTTTGTTTTGGTTTTTTATTGCACATGCTTAAAAAAACTTTCACTGTTAATTAATGGTTATATTTTGAAGTTACTTTGTGTCCCATAAAGGAGAAGGAGGGAACACCTTCAGCAAAAACTTTGAAGTAATTTCTGGGTTTACGAAATCAAGTTGACAGCCTGAATATGAAGCATCACTTATGTCCAAAAAGCTAAAGTTTATTAATTTCAATAACTGTGAACTACAGTACAACTAGCACTGAAAGAAAAAAAAAAGAAAAAAATTTATCGTGTTGAGTACTATTATAATGTACTGGAAAGAATCTAGAGTATCTAGAACTGAGATACTCTTTACTTACACATCTTGCTTTCAGAAGGGCTAAGTATGTCACCAGGATTTTTGGATCACTTTCTTTCACAAAATGGGAAAAGCAGTTTCAATTCTGAAAATATTTACTAGTGTGAGCAGCTACACTGAAGTTACTGTGGGCCAAATCTCAACATCTTTTGTTCTACCTATTACCCTTTAGTAGTTCCTGTAAATTCATTGCACCACTGTACCTGTTGTGAAACTTGTACTGTTTCTTGTGGGGYTGTGAAGTTTGTATGATTACTTGAGGGATTCCTTGAAAAGAACTATAGAATAGTCAAATGCAGGCTAAGAAAAAGAAATAGATTTGTTGTAAAGCACAGCAAGGTAGTTGCAAACACTGCAGTAGCATGCTGAGTGAGGCGAGGAGAAATACGAATGTCAAAAGACAACCAAAATAGKTGTCCGCCTGTTCCACTTTTGAAGAATTTTCTTATTCCTGCCTCCCTTGAAAAAAAAAAAATCCCATGTTGGAAAATTACTTTACCCACCCTGAACCAGCTTGCCACTTTATGTTGTTTAGCTTGGAGAGATTCCAATTCTACTAACTTCACTCAAGGAAAAAAAAAAAAAGGGACTGATACCCTTTGTGATGCTCGACATTCACAACAAAGGAGTATAATGAGGACCAGTAGGAATTTAAAAAAAAAAATTCAAGCTAAAAATTATGTTCTTTCTTGGTTTTGTTACACATCTGAATAATCTCTCAATTTTTGCATCTGCTTATAGCAACTATCTTATGACATGTCAATGAAGAACTTCATTCTAGTTGATTCATTCTAGAACTTCATACTAAACAGCACCTAGAAATTCCAACCAGGACCTGAAGACACTGTGTTTGCTGCTCTGCATAGACAGAGGTTCATGCAATATAATGCAATTGTCAAAAATCTGGAATAAATCAAGTATTATTTCTGAGATACATAATTGATGCTTCAGACTCAGAGAAGATGATCTTCATTAGCTATATTATTAGCACGTTGCAAATTCAGCATCGTACAAATTAGCTTCCTGTTACTAGAAGAGGGCTTTTTCATTGCTAAAAGGCAGCTAAAGTTAACTATTACTCGCTTGCATTTCAAGTAATTAATTATGTACACATGAACAGTCACCAAAGCTGAGCTGGCATTATTATTAGTAATTCATCAGGCACAGCATCACCACCCAGTCAAAGGAGGTGATTGTTCCACTCTATTCTGCACTAATAGGGCCTCACCTGGAGTCCTGTGTGCAGTTTTGGGAGCCTCAACACAAGAAAGATATTAAGTTATCAGAAAGCCCTAAAGGAGGGCAAAAAAGATGGTGAAGGGCCATGAGGGGAAGCCGTATGAGGAGCAGCTGAGGTCACTTGGTCTGTTCAGCCTGGAGAAGAGGAGACTGAGGGGAAACYTCATCAAAGTTACAACTTCCTTGTGAGAGGAAGTAGAGAGACAGGCTCTCTTCTCTGTGGTGACCAGTGACAGGACCCAAGGGAATGGCAAGGAGCTAAGTCAGGAGAGGTTTAGGTGGGATATGAGGAAAAGGTTCTTCCCCCAGAGGGTGGTTGGGCACTGGAACAGGCTCTCCAGGGAAGTGGTCACAGCATCAAGCCTGACAGAGTTCAAGAAGCGTTTGGACAGTGCTCTTGGGCACATGGTGTGACGCTTGGGGTGTCCTGTGCAGGGCCAGGAGTTTGACTTTAATAAATCTTGTGGTTCCCTTCCAACTCAGGAYATTATATGATCCTATGACTTGATTTAAGGCCCAAATCAGACCAAGCAAATTGTTGGAAGGTGACAGGAGGTGTGTAGCAGAAGCGACTAACAGACCGCTTCTTGCTTGGAGTCAAGCGGCCTAGCAGTAAGACTCTTTACTTCTCTATGAAACACTGTTTAATTCAATTGTATGCTCTGCTTCCTTGAAAGCAATGAAATTTTATGTAAAAAATAAAAATTAAACCCATATAAGACTGACTCAAAGTTTCTGCAGAGCTTCACTCCAGAGGTAACTCTAATTTACTGGTTGGTTAATTTATCCCTTATACAAACAYACTATGCAAAGCACTTTGAAATGCTTTTGAATGAAAAGTGTTGTGTAAATGTAAAGTATTATTATGGCAAACAGAAGTCACTCRAAGTTGAAAGAAGTCACTTCAGCTAATGAAACCTGCAACAGTCTGGGGTGCTCTATTAAGCATGAATAAATAATTAATCTCCAATGAATGTTTAAAGACTGATAAAAAACAATTCTTCAGACATATAATCAAATAAGAAATAATTTACTTTTTTTTTCTTATTTCATGTTTTGTAAAATAAACGAAGGAAATAATTCAAATGACTAGATTTTAGAAGTAGAGAGGTTTGCAAAAGCAATTAATGTATGTATGGTCAAAATATTTTAAAGAGAAGTAATAACAATGTAATCTAAAATACACATAATAATGTAATACAAAMCAAGATGTTTTGCTCTCTTTTTAAAATTATATTTTTTTACAGGAAAAAATGGTATAACTTAGCATGAAACAGCAGTCTGCAGCTTCCTCAAATTTGCATACAATCCTTAATATGTATATATGGTGGATCCCTGCTCATGGCAGGGGTGTTGGAACTAGATGATCTTTAGGGTCCCTTCCAACCCAAGCCATTCTATGATACGATTTTATTATATATGTGCATATATGTCTGCATGTACCTATATTTAAGCTTATATGTATTATATGTATGTATTAAAACAGTCTGTATTCCACACAGAAATACATATCCCTGTAATGGAAACTTTGCAAGTTTTAGGAATACAGCCATGTAGAACTCATACATGCTCCCTGAGTTCCATAAAAGAAAAGGGTTTTTTGGTTGTAAAGCCACTTGAGGGTACAAGTTATGAGAAAGGTGTCACCAAGAAATGCAGATCAGCAGATGCCAGGATCCTAAGAACAAAATACTATTTTCCCTGATATTGAAAATATTTTGTTCACATAATCTGCTTTAATGCTGTGATGTGATGTGATGTGATGTGATAGCAGAAAGGCTCTGCTGTGCAGCATGCAACAAAATGCCATTAAAACACACAATATAGGTTTGAGAAAAGCTCTTGAAATCTTTGCGTTTGCTTGAATTTCAAAATATTCAGGAGTGAGCCAAAAGTGCTTTACTTTGCCAAGCACTGATTATGTCTGGCTCTGGAACAAGGCATGGACAAATCTTGCTCTGATCAGTGACTATTAACACTGGTCTGTGGACTATAAAGTTAGTGAACAAAGTTGTGCAGAGCAGCTGATAGAGAGAAGTAATTCATTGTCCTTCTCTAGCAGATCTGTAACACTGAGAATTAATGTGCTTACAGCACTGACAAATCTATGGTAACACCTTCCTCTTTTTTTCTTCAGAATTTTTTGTAACTGATTTAGGATATGTGACTGAAGGTTTTTTTTCTTCCCCCCAGTTATCAGTTATTAAACAGAAAAACAAAACAAACAAAACCCACCAATAAACATCCCACACCAGACCCCTGTTTTTCATTGGCATTTGGGGAAACTGTTAAAGGTGAACACAATTAACTGTCAAAAGTTATTATGATAAAATTTTTCCTGGAACTGCAGTGAACTTTCCTGTAGTGAAACAATAGTTTTGTTCTTAATACTATGTAATAAACAGTAAGGAGAAGCTCTTTGTGGCCCAGAATACTTAACAATGAATGTTATGTAACAGTATGAATATTTTGTAGTCTATGGAAATTAAGCATACCAGAAAGCAAAAAAAAGCAATATATGATATTCCTTTTAAACTCTATAAATTTTAGTTCTAGAACTCTGTTTTTCATAGAAGTACATAGACTTCACTGACTTCTAAAAACGACAGAAAATACATTGTAGTGTTTTGCTCTTCTCAACTTCTTAAGGCCCATTAATGCTATGCAACACAGGTGTCCTGAGATGTGTAAAGACAGTTCRGAAATTAATGTTGCAACTTTCAAGCGTAAATAGAACAAACGCTTCTGACAATTCCTGCTACTGCTGCATTTTTTGGAACTAGGTTAAATAATACAAACATATCCTTCATATTTTTTGTAATTTAACTTATAACAGACTATACCCTCTTAATACTGGGGAACCAACATTTGAAACCACCTTCTTAAATGAAATCATGAGTAACTTCTTATTGGGAAACATACTTTCAAGTTCACCACCCTGTTTTGAGACACAGGAAATTCAAAGCAGATTCAGGTAAGCTTGGATGATATTCAAGGCACTATGTCTTGGATGTTTGTCCATTAATTCCAGGCCATGTTTGTCCATTAATTCTACTGTCATACATCAGTATATATGTATGGAACTTAACCAGCAAAATTACAGCAATGTGATCAGTATGTGCACTTTATTACCTTATGCCAATAAAGCAAATATCAGTCCCCAGAATTATAGCTGTTATGTAGCTGCTTATCACCCACAAAGCTGGAGCAAAGTGAGAAATCTCTAGTGTCCACCTAAAATGGAAAATCCTTCCTGGATTGAGTGACCAGGAGCAGGATCAAGCAGATGTGTCCTGCAGACGTTATTCTGAAGAGCAGAGAGAACACTCTGGGAAAAGACATTTCTTTTGCACTGTGTATCCATGTATTGTTTGACTGCCACAAAATTTCTAAGACCTTGTAGGACGACTTACCAGCTATCTGACCTGATCAATTCCCAGATACATGGGATCAGGAAGACAACATCAGTGAAGTGATTCAGAGATACAATTAGTAGTTCTTGTCAYATATTATTTTTGTACTGCTTAGGAAAATCATTCAAACCAAAGTTGTACCTTACTCTAAAACAGCACAGTTTAGTGCCTTTGCTTTCCAGGGGAACAACTCAATAATTATACACATCTGCCTCCAACATGAGGTGCAACGTCCTCCCCACTCTAGCTCAYCTTCTTCATGTCTTGCCCAAGTGCAGCAAATGCAACATGCCTGGGACATATCAAATATCTTAATAACTGAAAGAATTAGATCAAATTATACTACACAGAGACAAAAATATGGATTAAACCTATTCAATTATATTATATATCAATCTAAACCAAAATCTTTCTCCAATGRTATTAGGTATTTAGATTTCTACCAATGTTTTTTTTTGTTCCTTTAAATATATATACATATATATATATAAAACTCATTAACGTCTTCACCTGTTTTTATAACTAAGTGTTCCTGCCAAAAAATTTTGAAGAAGCCCCACTGCAAGAACTGCTGTCACTTTGTGTGGTTGATACACACCAGTGTGTTGGAGGAGTGAATGTCAAGATTTACACGATGTCAGATTAACTCGCCCAAGAGCTTTTATCATGCAAAACAGTTTAAACTCCTTTCATTGAGGACAGGTATCCTTCATTACTTTGTATAAACCTTGGCATAGGAGTATGCATATAGGCATTTACCAAGAAATAAATTATATACTGWAAATCTCCATTCTGGTTTACCGTCATGTGTTTTCTTTGACTCTGTCATAGATTAACATTCTCAAGAGAATCAAAGAATGCTTTAGCCGTGACCATTTTTCRGACAGTGATTCGTAGACCAATCGTACTATCTATGCATATCTGTGGAACATCATTAGTGTTTCCTACTTCTATGACTATTCATCATCTTCAYTTCCATAAGATAACTGCAGATGTTTTAGATTTATGCTAAAATCCAGAGAGAAATGCTGTACAATATGTGAAAGTATTACATATATCAAATATGTATGTATATGAAAGCAAAAAAAACCAAACAAAAACCTGACACTGACAGCATCAACTATTTCAGCCTGCCCGGTACTTGGATAACTTATGGGTCCTTGATACATTTGCCATCGAATTTACACAATTTTGCAAGTCTAGAACTTGTGCTGTAAAGAATTGCCATTTTCTTAGAAGTGGCAGTTCAAAGTGTTCTGAGCTGAAGACACCATTTTAAAAGAAAAACTTCTTTGCAAGTCTGCACCCAGGACCAGAAAGCTGTGTAACAGTATATTTTTTTCTTTTCTCTTTTTTTTCCTTTTTTCTTTTCTCTTTTTTCTTCTTTTTTCTTTTTTCTTTCTTTTCTTTTTTCTTTTTTCTTTTTTCTTTTTTCTTTTTTCTCTCTCTTCTCTTCTCTTCTCTTCTCTTCTCTTCTCTTCTCTTCTCTTCTCTTTCTCTTCTCTTCTCTTCTCTTCTCTTCTCTTCTCTTCTCTTCTCTTCTCTTCTCTTCTCT
>JACAXG010000092.1:3314861-3384708 GCA_018881555.1 Amblyornis subalaris
CCCTCCCCTCCCTTCCCCTCCTTTCCCCTCCCCCCTCCTTTCCCCTTCCGTCCACTTTCTCTTTTTTATTTTGTTTCTCAAAGTCTGCATCAAAGTCTGTATCATTTCTCTCAGGTTTTCTCTTCTTTTGAGAGGGATTTCTACTTTTTTTTTTCTCCCTTTCTCTTTTTGAGGGATGTGGTGGGGCACAGTGGGCAGGGCAGGAAAAAGACGGTGTATTTTATTAGGAAAAGAACATAAAGTTAGCTATTGCAGTCTGTAGCAATTTGGAATTTCTTATTTTTGGGGGATAAGGATGTTAAAGAATTTGGGCGTTTGGGGTCTGATTTGGTTTTATTTGTTTGTAGGTTTTTTTATTTGGTTGGTTGGTCAGTTGATGAGTCTCTAGTCACTAACGTGATAGGTGCTCTACCCTTTCATTAAATAAATATTTCATGTGAGCAGAATACGCTGTTCTGGCTTTTGAAAGAGCTTTATTTTAGTAATGAATTTGTTCAATTTCCACACCCTTCAATAAATTGTCGACTTGGGTATGAAATTAAATATAATTAGGTCACCTTGTAGCACCCTTTTATTGTAGATGAYGTGTGAACCACTCTCGATTTAGCTGCACTTTTGCGCCTTCTCAACACGTGTCAACTAAGAAAATTCAACATAACGTAAGGAGCCCTACTCTCAGTAATGATATGTATCTGGAAATACAACATGTGAAGTCTTGTGGACACTTAAGTATAATCTTTAGGGAATTAGAAAACCCAACTCTGTTCAAAACTACAGCKAGTGGTTGAACTAGGAGACTATAATGTTCTACTTAAAAAATTAAAATTTAAATTACTTTTTTAAAAGAACAGCAGTAAGCAAAACTATGACATATTTAACAACCAATGTTGTCTTGGTAGTATTATCTTGAACCTAAATAAGGTACAGAGCTGYAGTTTTATATAACATTTTCTTAAATGTCTGATTGTAGAAGCATATGKATGCACAACTGAGTCACTACAAAATTTCCTTTTGAGATCTCAAACAAACATTAGATCCACCACTCTTAGTTTTATTTCAGATAAAATGCAGACTATGCTGGAAATTTCATCCCTTCTCCCCCAAAAATAGCATAAATACTCAAAGTCATTGATTAAATTACTTAAGTAAGTCACTAATTCTCACAGGCAGTTACTTCTCTTGAAATCAGATCCTAAACATCATTCACCTCCAATGTTCCAAGAACTAGGATGATTATTTCCTCTGAGCTAGCAAAACTCTTCTGGCATAAATCACTATATAAATTTTGGCTAATGTACCATACGTCAAATGACATGTTGTCATAATAATTTCCATGACTTTTAATTATTCTTGTTTCATGATATTTTAAAGTAGTGAAGCCAACATTAATTTTGTGATTTTGTAACACACTGAGGTATTTGCAGTGTCTTTTTATTWTTATGAATACAGCAGCTGCTCCTTGTGCCTAACACTGTGCACTAGTCACAATATTAGATACAAAAATACATATATCCCTAACAATTTTGAACAAGACTTTCACAAATTAAAAATCTCTCCTTAAAGTTCCTTGTTTAGGAAATGAAAAGCAAGATGTAAAGAAGGCACTAATTTTTGTTGTTGTTTGATCTTATAGTTCTTTCTTAAACAATAAATCGATTCTTTAACACAAACAAGACCTATAGGATTGTTTACCTTGACAAAGACCAAAGAAATATAACACCACTTTTCAATCCACATTATATTTTCTGACAAATCTGCATGTTATTCTTTTGTATTAATGGACATTTCTGCTGTCTTTCTCCCATTCTCTTCTCTGGAAGAAAACAGCCCTAGAGGTATTATACTTTTAGAGAATAGGTGTGAATATATTTCTTGTAGATATAATGAATAAAATTCAGAAGTCCAGAAACTGTGGAAAATGTTCTACAACAGTGTAAAACTTTCAAAATGTGAAATAATTTTTAATGTATCTATGTCATCAGAGATGCAAGATYTATTTCATACTGATGCCTAAAATTGGGAGTACCTGAAATAGAGACTGAACAAAGTTAGTGAATAAAAGTATGAATTTATTGAAGGCCTTCGAGTGGTACACCTCTGGTRCAGAGCCTTGCCGATGCTAGACTAGACCAAGATGGAYCYCRATCACGAGTTTTCCCCCCAGATATAGGTTTGGTACATTTGCTTATCAGAAGTTAATTGTCCAATTACAGTTTCAGGTAATGAAGTAATATTCCCCCATTCACCCCCTCCCAATTCACTTTTGTTTATACTTAGGCCTAGGATAGTGACCTTGTTTTCCARGCTTAGAGAGAATGTTTTGTYTAACAGGAAGGTGAAGCACGTAATATGGATTTCAGAATTACACACTAGTACAGTGCAGGGTTAGAAAAATCCAAAAGTTATCCTTAAGGCATCAATACCACCAAGTATAGATTAAATCAACCAACAAAACACTCAAGGTGTAAATTTGAACTTTGGAATAAAGTAGGGATAGCTATGCTCCTCTTTTATCATGCAGCATTGGTTTCTTAAGATAGTGACTTACATTAAAAATTAGTCAGAGTAAAACTAGAAGACTTGTTTCAAATTTCCATTGAATATTGGTGATTTTGCCAATTACAGCACAAATGATTCAAGGATAGTTTTAGAATTACCTAKATAATAGTCCCTCTAGTGTATTGTGAGAAAAAAAAAGATTAATCGAATTCAACTCAGTTTTCTAGGTACCTTAATTTAAACTTTGGCTATTTTCCCATGCATTATCTAGACTGAGAATTGCATTTGATATGCAAAGAGGTAGCCTCTATGGGAATTACAGCTACAATTTGTTTATATGCAATCACACACAAAAAGTGCATATACATATCTACAATTGTAGATATCAGTGTCCATATAACCATAACCCAGAAGCTTCTGTTTGAAAACTGAAAAGTCCCAGTGYTCCAGGACTCTTAAAATTAAAATTTATCCACCGAGAAAACTTAAATGGAAACAAACTGTGCATCGGGATGAAACAGCTTGCTTGTTCAGCAGCAATATTTTGCTGTGAACGACCCCCTTACCTGYATTTAGCATGTGTTGATTGCTCAGTTCACTGAAGTGCAGGATGCTGAGCAGAGCCATCAGTCAATAAAGTAATTTATAATGATCAACTTTCTGGGCAAACTAGAGGATGAACTAGTTGTTACTGTTTTCTTCTAGCTGAGGAAATCTGTTCCACTGTTGATAAATGTTCACCACACAAACAGAAAATCCACCAGCATCTCTAACATTTGCTCCTTGCAGAGAAAGAGAGGGTGTAGTTGAAAATGATTGCGCTTGAATACAGCTTAATAACAAGAAGCATCTCCTTTTAACCTACAAGACTGTGATAGATGTGTTCATCAATAACATAATTGGTTTAATGACATAAGAAGCTGATGTTAGGGTGGCTTCAGGTTAGGGAAAACGTCTTCCCTTAAATGTGTCGAAAGCAATGCAGAAACTGATGGCCACCATTCCACTGAAGCGGAGAGCAAAATACGGACACAACATCTGACATGCTTGCACTGACTGTAACGGAATGTCCCTTGCAAAGGGTYGGGCTCTCCAGCAGTGCTCCAGTAAATTCTCTCCTGCTCGACTGGAAATTAATTGCTTCATTTCATTTCAGCCCCCTGCCACGGCTCCCTCTCTGGGGCCAGTAACACCCTGATGTGGGCTGGGGGCCAGGAYCATGGCTGGGACCAGAGGTCAAGGCCGGGGCTGCCTGTAGAAGCTTCTGGAAATTGCTGTTAGTGCGGGAAGGAGCCACTCGTGCCACCCACAGGACAGCCGGGGSCCAAGGAGCGGAGCTGGGCAGGTGACAGAGTGTTGTAGGGCAGTCTTGTGCTATGGTGTGCTTGTGGGGGCAGCCTCCTGGCCCGTAAGGGAAGGGAGTGGCAAGTAATGGCTGTGAGGAGGTGGGGCAAGCCCTGTGAGTCATCGGTTTTATTTTCTACTCTGTCTTCCTGGGGCCCTGCTTGAGTGGCCTGTGCTGTGGCTGTGTATGGTGTTGTTTGCATGACCTGACCTGGTGCCGGGCAGCGCCCTCGGTTTGCTGCTGGATTTGCTGTAGAGGAGCAGTGCTGGTCCTGGCTGCGTCTGCTGAGGGGACAGCCTGGCTTGGAGGGGCCAAGAGGGAGGTTTTTGCAGAGAGGGGGGAGTTAAATCTCAGGGAAACTCACCTGAGAAACTGCAGCCAAGAGCTGTTTGCCAGTGGTGGTGGTGGGTGAGATGCCAGTAGCTAAGGCTGAATTCTTTTAGACAAGATTTTTAGGAGAAAGGAGGGGCTAGACCCTGGAGGTGGWGAGTGCAGGAGTGCTAGAGGAGCAGGCTTGTAGTATAAGAGTTGTAGGTGACAGTACTATTTGCAAAATAGGGCCATGTTGTCGATCCTTGGCTTGAGGACTGAATTATCCTGGACACTTCTGGATGAAGGTAAGGTAAGAAAGTGAAAAGTATTCAGCCCTGAAGACCAGCTTTGTGTAGGTTGTGTTTAGTTTCACTTGCCTCTTTTTACCAAATACTAGATTTTGAATGACACTCTCCTATGTTGCTGGTAAACCAGTCTAATCTGAGTGTTTCAGACTTGGAGTGCTCTATCTCTGTTCAGTGTGTAAATCCAA
This sequence comes from Amblyornis subalaris, assembly GCA_018881555.1. Classification (NCBI taxonomy): domain Eukaryota; kingdom Metazoa; phylum Chordata; class Aves; order Passeriformes; family Ptilonorhynchidae; genus Amblyornis; species Amblyornis subalaris. The sequence goes on from JACAXG010000092.1 coordinate 3,319,511, forward strand.
ATGAAACATCCAGAGAGCCTCAGAGAGACGTGCAGATGATGCACGTTTCAGGGACTGGTGCTGAGTTAATTCAGCCAGGCTGCTGGCAGATGGAGGGAGTCTCTGGCGTTTGCCTTACTTAATCTTGCCATCCCATTGACAATGGCCAGAGTCGCCCTTGAACAAGCTGTCATTACTCATTGCTGCCAGACCTGTTGCAGGCGATTCCCACTGTGCTTCGGTAACTATCCATGACCTCCTTGTTTCAGAAGTCTTTGGTTTTCCAAAATTGTTTTTTATTCAAGCTGTTCTTCTGTTACAAAAATATAGAAAAATGATGGGCAGTTCATGGAATGACAATGATTCTATGGCATAGKCTGACATTCAGAGATTAATTTTGCCCCATTTCTCAAGCTCAATATGTCATACTGATCACAAAATAGGTTATACTGAACTGGAGAAAGAGCTTTGCAATTCCCGGGTTCACCAGGAAGGATGCTTCTGTATTAACSGACTCATAACTGATGCCATTTGAACTGTCGTGAAAATACTCTTTACTAAATTTTATAATGGGAATGAAAATGACCTTCTCTCTGTTCTCCATCCCTAAGTGTAGTGCCTAAGATTCAAATTTAACTGATTAGTTAACTTCTGTATTTTATTCAAATGACTGCTTAGTATTACAGAGTGACATCAGCTTAACTGTGATAACTGGAAAAAAAAGAAACCTGTATTAGACCTAAGCTTTCACTCATAGTACAAATTCTGCCCTCTACTTTATCAAATGTTATACTGAAAAAAAAATAGCTGGGGRTGGTTCTCAGTGCAATTTAGGATTATTTCAGTGGGAAAATACAGTTTTGTCATGTTTCCCTCTAATTGGAGATTTATGGACTGTTGAAGAAATTGCTTAAAACACACCCAAAATATATTCCTGTTCTCCTTGCTCTCTGTCTTTATTGAGTCACCCAAAAAATACATGTAAGATTTAAAATTGTTTAGCCTGTAAAATTTTTTTTCTGGGTCACTGAAGTTCTCCAATTTTTCAGAAAGGCCTTAAAAGCAAAAAAGAAGATTTTATCTGGCTTTTTGTGATGGGACTGTGAAAGAAGAGATGGGTTGTTTATAGAGGTCTTTCAGTGAATTTTGAAACTACTCTGGAAATTGCAAGGTGAAAAAGTTTCTTGGACCTTGGTGATAGTAAAAAGCACAATCTCTTCTCTGCTGCCATTGAGAAGTACATTTTGTAGGTTTCTTCAAGTATAGATGCAAATGGATAACTTTCTATAATTGGGGTTTTTTTCAGATGGACTCAGAATTAGCAGAAAGCAGCAGGATTTCGGTAAAACAAAAAGAGTAAATTCCTTGCTTGGTTCTAAAGACCAAAAAATCCAAAACCAACTGAAAAAAGAAAACCCAAACCCAACAATCAACTGAAATTTCAGAGCTCGTGTCACCTCTTACCTTGGGCCAAGTGAAAAGTCTGCTATCTGAAGACACTTCTTGAGTTCAGCTTCTTATAGCAAAGGATCCATAACTTAAATATAAATTGTGACTCTTAGGTTTTTATTTGACAAGTGAGATCAGAGCTTTTACTGTATTGTGATGTTGTTTGCAGGCTGTCAAAATATTTGCATGGATTTGGTATTTTTTCATTAAAAAGTGCTATTATATACAGCCATTCACTGAATTCAAATAGCCAACAGTCTAGGAGGTTTCTGGGAGTCAAATGATAAAGGACTTCATTCTTAAGAGCATTCTTAATTTTGCTAGTGGATTTTTATATAATAATCAAGCACTCAAATTATAATTTTCAAAATTACCTTATGAATTATTACTAAATGCTGATAGAGCTCTGCCATAAAAATTGCAAGTGAGACATGGTCAATGTAGGAACTCTTCCTTGTCCGTATTGTGTCTTATTTTATAGATCTGCCTGTTGTTTTAATTTTCTTCTGGCCTGAAGTCTTGCCCATAGGTGTGGCTTGTAGTAGGCTACTTGCTTTCCTTTTCCAGCTAAATCGTGGTGTATTTTGGTAACACTGCACCCCTGATAGGGATACATGTGGCAGTCAACAAGAGAGAATTCTGAATTGTATGTATAGAAATCTACGTGGAAGATGAACAAAGTGTTTCTTTGCAAGTTAGTAGGAAAGATGAACATGTATAAAGAAAAGCAGTAGTTATTTAGGAAAGTTCCCTCAGTGAATCTGATTCTTTGTTTTTTTACATGCTCTTAAAACTTTCTGTCTGTGCTTGTGGAATATTCTCTTGTATTGTACATCCATCAGATAACAGCCTACAATTTCCTACAACTATTGGAGTTATTCCGATATAGTATAAACTCAGAGTTGGTGCAGTCCTAGTATTTAAATTCTAATTTATATCAGAGTATAGTATAATTCATGAGTTATGCTACATGAATTAGGGGATCTTCAGTAGATGCTGATTTTTAATTATTATTGGTATGGTAAGCTTTTAACATTAGGCAGTTTGCATTGCAAAATTTCTGTTAGTCAGAGAGGATTGAAAAATTGACAAATTAACATTGGTTCTGAGGCAAAACTGCACTATTATGTCACTGGTATCAACATTAGTGGCATGTACTCCTTAGGCACAAACTCCACATTACTSCTTAGGCACAAACCTTGTCTGTGTTGTGTGTGGAATACCAATATGGAAACATGTATTGATACTGAAGCTATAACACTAATTAATATTAAGTAAAATTAAACTACTTTTCTAAGGTGAAGGATTATTCATCACATGACAATTTTATATAAGGACTGAATACCTTTCAGGTTTAATAATACAGTGTAAGTAAATATGGGGGAGTGTGCAGAAAGAGTAGATGAAGTCTCCTGATGTTTTGGTTGGTTAGTTGGTTGGTTGATTGGTTGGTTTGGGATTTTGGGTTCTATGCTATGCAAGAGGATCAGTCAAGTAAATCGTGATGACCTTTACTGTCCTCCTCTTAACTCACTAATCTTCAAGGAAAAAATAGTTACTTTCATGTCTTCATAGATCAGATCCCGTCATTTTTTAATTTTCTTTTTTATGTCATAGTGTTTTTATCTCAACCCTATGTCAGTCAGGATTTTTTTTAAAGCATCATTGCATCAGATAAAATTTGCACAGATATTTTAATACTGTTCAGCTGCTTGTATCAGTGCTGTTCTGCCTGAAGAAAGAAACAAGATATTTTATCAACAAATGAAGCACATCTTTCAAAATCAGGAAGCTTGAGTGGGGATTCCAAATTGCTAGGTAGCTCAGAGTGCTTGTCAAATGTTGATTTTTTTTTTTATCATGTCTGTTTTCATGGGTGAACAGAATAAACATAAGTGTCTACACTGTGCATTTAAACCCCAAAATGTTGGGGTAAAGGAGGTGAAGATAAATGGTCCTGCTTAGTAAAGCCTTAAAACACTTTTTTAGAATGTACAAGCCCATGAATATCTCTGGAGGCAAGAAAAAGACAACTGTTACTCCTCAGGTCCCCATGAGTTCTGTTTTCATAGAAGGTGGGCAATGCAATGCACTTGCAATGTTATGATGTCATACCATTTTCTTGAAGGTGGAGGGCAAATGAAGACATATGCAAAGCTACCTTCACAGAATCACAGAATATTCTGAATTGGAAGGGTCCCACAATGATCATCGAGTCCTTTCTGAAAGTAGACTTTTACTTGTTTGTGCCTTCAAGGAATTATTTGATACAGTTTGCAAAATTTTTTTTCAGATTTTCTTCTACATAATGAGAATATTTGAGAAATATTGGTGTTTTGGTGTTTGAGGGACTTCTTGTGAAAATTTTAATTTAAAAAATTACTTCTGTGCAGTTAAACATTAGCAAACATCAAGTATTTGACAGGAAAAAACCCATATTTTTGCCAGCAAAAAAATGTATTTTGCCAGGAAAATATATATTGGGCTGATTTTTCTTTCAGGAGTTTTTGAAATCTAGACAAGTTCTGAGAGTACACCATGAAATAGTTATTTTTGTCTTTGCATGACATGTATCATTGAAGTAGCTGGTTTATATAGGATTTCAGTAAGAAAAGCATGGGGTTTTTTTGCTATTAGGCTACACGTGAATTTTACCTGAATGTTGTGATAAATTTAAGGTGATCATTGAGGGGCAGACAGAAAAATATATTTATAATTATGTGAAAGGAACACAGGATGAAGCCCTGTATTAATCTTTAGGGTGGAGAAAAGCATCAGTTGTGCGAGATGCCCTGGGTACACTCAGTAGGTTTTCCTTGAAGCACTTATCCTTCTCAGGCTCGTTTATGCTGCCAGAAAAGACAACACATGGAGGAAAACTCGTAAGATGCATTTGGGTGCAGCAGCCTATTCATAAATCTGATGTGTTTTTCATGCCTGATGTTTTTTACTGTTGTAGACACTTGCACCATCAAAAGTAATTAAGAGCAAACAAAAGAGCTGTGCACAAAGAAACAAAAGCTTGAAATTATCTGTACAGCTTTGTACCGCAGCTATTGTAAGTGTATAACTGAGCATTTGTGTATCTTAGGAATGCAACAGGTATGCTACAACACCTGTTGCAAGGGAGAAGGTTTCTTTTCAGGTTATGTTGTCAGCTCTCAACAAAATGAATCACAAATGGTGGGTGAGTAAAGCTGTCCCTGTGTTTATGATCCTTGACTCATTCCACAGGTTTTATCTGCTTCCATTTCAAAGACATTTTACTACTTTTGTACGGCAAATAGTATCTACAATGTAAAGTAACAGTTTCAGCTTTTACAAGTCTGCAATTAAATATTCCCTGGACAGTTTTCTTTTCATAGGGACAGGTCTTGAGATGTCAAAATTCTGTAAATGCAGAAAATTGTTAGAGGGAAGTTGGCCCCAGGTGACAAAAGGAAATTGGAAGACAAAAGAAGAAATAAAAAATAAATAGAGTCCTATTGCTACAGAGGACTAGCTGCAATAGTTATTTCTGTAGCTCCGTGTGTTTGTGACTCTTGGCTTCTTGTTAAAGGTGAATTTTTTTGTCTGGGAAGAGCTTGATAAATACTCTGTAGTAATTTCTTGCTTACACTTCTGCCTTAACTAGTGTATAAACATGAGCAATTACAATATACTGTTTCAGTTTCTCACAAAGATCTATCACTTATAGCTTGACATAGATCTGACAAAGGAGGAGAGAATAGAAAACATGGGAAATCCTCAGATGGCATGTTTCCTTTGTCATGAGTGCGTCCTCTGGAGCTTCTGATGACATATTAGCTGTCATATGGGCCTTGCTGTCTCATCCTGTCCTGCAGTACCACAAGCAAGAATACAAGAGATGCTCAATCTAGCACAGTTAATGAACAATCACTGAACACTTTTGAACTCTCTTCAACAAAGTAGTAATCCGAAGAAAGATAGAATAAAGGGCAGCACTAGTACTTGGTAGCAGAGCTCAAATATAACGTGTCTCTGTCTTGGATAAAAATCTTAGATAATTGCAGGAAATTTGTGGTACAGATGAAAATTAAAAATGCTTAAAACAGACTGTCTGTCAGAATTTGGGAGAGTATTTCTTCCTACTGATAAATCTGGTGAAAAGTCTAATCATAATAATTTATCAGATTATCTAAAATTTATATATAAACTTCGGCAACTGTTGAATATTTCTTTTGCAACAGCGTGCCCTTACATTGTCCTTATCTGGTCTCTAGCTACTGTAATCTTGAAAATGTTGAGAAAAGGGGTTGGAAAAGCAGAGCTCAAATTATTGATGTATTGTGGGTTGGAAAAACCACATCTATGCCCTACCTTTGCAAATGTCCGGATGGTACCATGTTTRTTTAAGATTATTTCAAAGAAACAGTGAGTCTATTCAATTTTGAATCCTTTGGGTAAAAACATACTGAATAATCAAGATATTTTGATACCTGTCACTTGAACCTTATCTTGCAAATCTAAACTTTTGTTTCCTGGAATGTCTGTGTTTTGTGACATGTGCAGTTACTAGAAAGTCATTAGAAACCCATTGCAGAATTCTTTTTTTTGCAGAGTACGTGATGTTTTGATGTCAGAGATGTCACTTCTAAATTTGAAATAAACTGCAGAACAATTCCATTAAGCTCATATTTATACCTGTTGCTCAATAGAATGTTCAATTGCCACAAAAATCTCCATGTGGAAAACTTAAATGTACATTCTTAAATAATATGAAATTTCCTCTTTCTGAGAAAGTCCTTCAGAATTAGAAACAGACATCATTGGCATCTCAAACGGCCTGCATTTAACATGCCTTTAATTATTTATTTTCTTTTTCCTCATGCTTTACACATTAATTAGACTAAGATTTCAGTGATGTAGCAGGAATTCTGAATTTTTTGTTTGCTTTTCTTTCCCCCATGAAACTTCCCTTTCCCCGCTCCCCAGCTGAGACTGAAACAGTACTGAAACAGAGCAGTATAACTCAGTGTTGAGGAAGAGATGTTAAATCTTTTTTTTAAAGTTTAGAAAGAAAAAAATAAATTTTAGGAATTGAAGTAACAATGAAGGAATTTGAGGAAACAGTTAGAAATCACCTGCTTTTTATTCTAAGTATTTAATGACGAAATAGCCATAGATGTAATATGTTTGCAGAATTGTAATCTCTCTTCAGACCTCATATAAACTTTGCAAAAAGCTAAATATATTGAAGATGTCATAATTAATGCATGAGTTTTGATACTAAGTGGTGTAAATCTTTATTGATTTATTTGATGGCTTGAACTCTGTAGAAACCATAGATCCAAGAAGTGTTTTGTCCTTTCTCTGTAGTTGACCTTTTAGAAAGGTCTTAGAAAGAGAGGAGGGCTGCAGTCATCTTAGTCTTGCAGTGTCTTGAGCCAATTCATGAATGACAACAATGTACCAGGAGAAAAAATAAGTGTTGTACGGAGCTTAAAAGGCTACTAAACCATTTTAAAAAGGTAGTGGTGAGTGTCTGCTGCCAGAATTCAGAGTAGTTTATTTTACAAAAGGCAAAAACTTTAAGTCCATTTTTGAACATCTAAACACTGGWGTTTTTGCTTCTTAGCTAGTTGTCAACAGAAGCACTAATGCTTAAATTCACCTTGGAAATTTATTTTGAATCCTCCTTCAGCTGTTCTCTTAAGGATTCTGCTTAGTAAGAAAACAATAGTTGAACCAAGTTGATCTACTAAGAAAGTGTGCTGTAATGTTAGGAACATAAAGATAGACGTCTCTATCAAGAGAAGTGAAATTTAGGAGTGAAATATTCATGACATTTTGAGAGGAAGAAAAGTGAACTAACTGGGATTGCAGTATCTCATCCTTCGCTTAAAAACAGCAGTGTTCCTGATTCCTAGGCCTGACCTGAAATTAATTTGTTTATCTGAAACACAGGCACACTGGTGGACTGAGGACTTGCTTCTAGGCAAATCCATTATCCAAACATATTTTCCTGGCTTATAAAATGTATCCAGACAGTTATTTGGTTATTTAGCTCTGTGCATTAGCTGGGGAAAAAAACCACAAGCAAACAATAAACACACCCCATAATTCCTGCACACACCCCACATACACAGCTTTTCTGAAGGTGTTCACAGCACATCTGAAACTGCAATTGTCACCATTCATGCAATGCAATTAACAATAACTTTTTATGCACAAAAAAAATAAATCTTCCCTTCTCCTGTTTTGTAGGTTCCAGTCATTCTGCATAAAATAAAAACTTTTAAAGGTTGAAATTAAAAGAAAACATCTTTTTAAAACTGCATGATCATTACAATGTTACATTATCTTTTTTTCATTTATCCAAAGACAGATATTATTATTTAGAATTATGTATGATTTATTTTTTTAAAGCAAATTTTTGTTCTAGGCTTTAAGTTGTAGGAATGGAGGTGATTGGCAGGGGTAAGAAATTGCAAGTTTGGGTTTGTTTTCTTTTTGCCATGCGAAGATAGCATGCACTTTATTCCTTCTGTTATTCACGAAACACGATAGTAAGAGTGATGACAATTTAGTGGCTCTGTACAGTCAGTTCACCCTTGACAAGGAGAATGTTGAGACTTCCATTTTTTTTCTTCCTTGTCCTCTGCTGCTGATTGTAAGAATACTAAGTTAAACTACATGTTTGTCAACTAGAACATCTTTCTGTTATGACCTGGATATTCATCACCAGTCTTACTTTAGAAGTATGGAATAATGATAAATTTGGGTGCTAGCTGGTCTAATCTGGCTGTGAAACAGTAACCTTGAGTTGAGATGCTCTTTTATCTTGTGAAACACGCAGGTTCATGAGACATTCAGTCTTTAAGTAAAATCAACTATTTAGCTTTTCTTCCCTGATCACCAACGAGGTGTGATGCTGTTTTGAACTTAATTTATGCAGTAAACAAACAATGAAATCTAGTTCTGTCAGCACTTCATTCTTGGAAAGAACAAAACAAAAAAAGAATGTGGTGCAGTGATTAATGATTGTGATTAACTCTGCAGGTTATGGCTTCATGCCCCAATGACTCTTCTTTCATTACTCTGGACAAGATGCTACATTGAGCACGTATGCCTTTATCCATACAACTTGCCAAAAACCTAGAGGTTGACCTCTAGCTTTGTGTTTTTCACAAATGCACCTTTAATGCTGAATGTGTAACTTGTGCATCCTGGGCTGCAGTAATAGTGTTGTCCCTGGGTTGAGGGAGGTGATCTTTCCCCTCTGCTCAGCACTGGTGAGGCTGCACCTGGAATTCTATGTTCACTTCAAGGCTCCCTAGAACAGCAAGGATGTGCACAAGTTGGAAAGGGTCACGCTGAAGGGTCAGAAAGATGACAAAAATACTGGAGCACCTTGTTTAGGAGGAAAGGCTATGAGAGAGCTGGGACTCTTCAGGCTGAAGAAGAGAAGACTCCGTGGGATCTCGTCAATGTGTATAAATACCTGAAGGGAGGGTACCAAGGCAGCTGAGACTGGTTCTCTCTTAAATGGTGACCAGAGGCAATGTTCAGAATCTAAACCACGAGAGGTTTTCTCTGAACATCAGGAAACACTTTTTACTGTGAGGATGACAGAGCACTGGAACAGGTTTCCCAGGGAGGTTGTGGAGTGTCAATCACTGCACATATTTTAACCTGCTGGACATGATCCTGTGCAACCAGCTGTCGGTGTCCCTGTCTGAACAGGGTAGGATTGTATTAGGTGATCTCCAAAGGTCCCTTCCAACCTCAGTCATCCAGAGGTTTCCCCATTCCCTTGTGCTGCTTGGTAGGAGGGAAGGAAAGATGGGGGAGAAAATGTGGTTTAGTTTTTCATCTTGTTTTTTTTTTCTTCTTTGCTTTTGGCTGTGATGGTAATCAGTAAGTGATCTTTCTGTCTTTATTGTGAACCACAAGCTTTTTGGTTTTATTTTCTCCCCTCCGCTGAGGTGGAAGAATAAGAGAGTAGGTGGGTTGGGCCTGGTGGTCTGCCAAAGTCAACCCATCACAGACATAAATAGAAATAAAACCTTTTAGCTTGATTATAGCTTATTACATTTCTAATTTTTAAAAATCAATTAGAGTGTATATTAACAGGAAAAACAGAACTGTGATTCACATACCAATTACCACAGAATGTGTAGAGAATGATTATGATTTTTTTGTAAATTAATGTTTTAGGACTTAAGAAGATAAAAATCTTACAAGTTATGAAGTCTTATGTGTAATCCTATGCATGTTACAAATTTCCTTGGTGCTTCCTTAACAGGGAATTCATGAAAAGATTATCTGTTTGAGTTACTCTCTTTAAGAAAGCTCATGTAGTCTTTAGCTACTGTGAAAATCAAATGAATGACATCTTTGCTACAAGAAATCAGAATGGTTGAATGATTTGAGTGGGAATGGACCTGTAAAGGGCACCCAGTTCCAACTCCCTGTCATGGGTAGGGACACCTTCTGCTAGGCTAGGTTGCTCAAAGCCCCATCCACCCTGGCCTTGAACAGTTTCTCTGGGCAACCTGCTGCGGTCCAACCACCGACCACCTTTATCTTACAAAATTTTCTTCCTCATGTCCAATATAAGCAGATTAGAACTGTTGCCTTTTGTACTGTTGCTACAGGCCTTGATAAAATGTGTCTGTGCCTTTATCATAAGCCCCACTTACACATACTGAAAGGTCACAATTAGGTCTCCTTGAGGCCTTGTCTTCTCTAAACTAAACAGTCCCACCTTCCTCAGCCTTTCTTCATAGGAGAATTGCTCCAGTCAACAACGAAATACCTTGGTTTGTTTGATATAGAATTGTTCTGCCCACAAGTACATTTTATATGCTAAGTAATTTACTTACGTAATCAAAATGTGGGGAAAATTTTTTCTTGTCCTGCTTTGCAATGTTATTGCAATTATTACATTATTTTATCTTACTAGTAGCTTGTTTTTCCTGCAGCTTTTATTACAAAACAAAGAGAGCTTTTAATTCGAAAAATAATAGCTATTTAGATACCTAGATAAATTTTGGGAAATAAACAAGTTACAATTCCATAACAAACATATTGTCTATTACAGCTACGGCCCCACGAATTTTTATGGTGAAGTAGGCTCTTTCCTTGAAAAGTAAACATTGATTTCTGCACATCAAAAAGATGATTTCCTGTACTTTTAATCAGTTTATCAAACTCCTCCAGGATACCCTGAACTATCCTTATTTCCAACATCCTACTGACACCTTTTGTCAGAAGAAAACAAGGTTTGGGAGTAATAATTTTTTTTGGTACAGCCTTCTCTCTTAAACTAAAGACACTCTTGAAATGTGTCTCTTCTACTCTCTTCTTATAGTATTGATCAATACTTTTATTATTTAAATGAATGGAACAAATGTATTATCAACCTGTAGAATTACTATTATAATTTCTTCTTTTTAATACAGTCAGTGTTATAAAACACTTTATAAAAAATATTGTATCAGTGAATGCAGATTTAATCCTCCAGTCGAAATTTCTTATTGAAATATGTCCTGTCATTAGAGCTTCAGAGCTTTCATTAATCCACATTATTGTATGTAACATGCTTCAGAGGAACTTAAATTAATTTTTATAACAAGTGAAAACTTTTTGTATTGTATTGACTTATGTTGTTTCCTTTTTCTCTATACTGTAAGAGAAACTTTTTTTCCTCCTCCCACATCCCCCCAGCTATTTCATGTTAGTAAATTCTACTGCTAAGATTTTGCAAATACATTTTGAGCCATTTTGGCTCCCCTTTTTTTCTGTTTGGAAGTTAGGAACACGATTCAGTATCTGCAGAGCCTTACATAACAACTATTCAGGCTCTGTTATCCAGAAGAAAAAGAGGTTGTTGTCAATGTTTCCATTCTCAGAAAAAGATCTGGTGAAATTTTAAAAGGATGAAGTCTATTTCTAAAGTTCCATTTCTTCTCACTACGTGACAACCTGTCAATTTGAGTAAGCCCAACAAGCGTGCAAATCAGGATGTTTCAAAGTGACATTCCAAAAGTTAACATTCAAGTTCAAGTTTAATTGCTTAAAGAAGTAATCTGACCACAGAAGTCATCATGTTCTAGGGACTCTCAATAAAAATTAGACCACTTAGTTTCTTAATACAGGAGCCTGTAGATACATATCCATCCAAGTGAATTAGGTTAAGTAGTGCCATTTACAGGGAATAACACCTAATTTGCTATACAAGATTGACCTTTTTGACAATAATTGGTTAATATGAATTTGGCACACTTTTATAGTGTTAAGTGATTAGACTATCAATACAACTTGACGTGTTACATAATTAATGTGTGTTTCACGTTGCTGTGAGGATGAGAATATAATCTGAACTGTGTTGAACCCTGCTTGGTTGTATTTAATGCACTTGGTAGGTCACAATATAGCATGCAGTGCCCCTGGATTTCATCTGGACTACCTGAGCCAATAAAGACTGGGAGAACTTACAGTTAATGTTGTGGCTCTGGAAATAATAAAATCAAGTTAATTGACTTTCTGAGGGGATACTCTAGATATAGCACAACTGATAAACTTGGTCTGTAGCTAATTTGGAGAAATCTTACTTATGTGTAGTATGTATCCAGGTTGATCAGATGATAGGTGCTATGGAAATGTTGCCATATTCCTTGTGAATCGTGCTCATTAAGAAGGATAGATCAAGTGAAAATAAATGCAAAAGTTCATGCACACAAACTCTGATATGAATATGTACATATCAAAATTGACTTGCAAGTTCGACAATTTTTATCCATACCACAGTAAATTAGGTTTTTAGAATATGGGGATGTCCTTTATTWTGCACTGTGAACAACTCCATGTACATAAACTGAAAATAAGTTTATTCTAGTCATAGATAATTTTAACAACTTGTAAGGGTTTTTTTAGCTTTTTGAAGAAAGCATAGTTAAATGTATATTTTTAAAATTAATTTTATGCCAGTGAATGCTGTGGAAAAGTTGGGATTGTAGCCTACAAATTTGTGATTACAATTTAGATATTATTCAGTCAATAGATATATGATGTGAAGAAGTTTGAACAAAATTAGTTGAAAATTGAAAGTGATCATCCTAGACTTTCTTGCCCCTACAATTGAAAGTAGTTATAGAAAGTAATATATTCTGGAAGTATGTCCTGGAAAATTCTCACATTCATCAGTTATGGTAGTCTTTCGGTATTTTTAGAAGTTAATAAGTTAGTCATGGTAATGACTTAATTTGTGAAATCATCCCTTTGGTTGTTGGCTCTATTTTATAAGTACATACAAAAAGTCTATAGTCTTTCTATTAGTATTGCAATCCACTCTGCAAATATTCCTTTAAGTGTCTTGTATTTAAATAATGTAATTACCTAGGAAGTGGATTGTAGGCAACATTGTAATCTTGAAGTCTGCAGGATGTGACTTTAACAAAATAATTTTCGTTCTATCCAATTGTTGTGTTATCAGAATAGATGGTTTTGACCTGTGTGTAGTGTTATTTGTCCCATGTTCTAATTTTAGTTTATTTTAGCAATATTCAACTTTAGTTAAAAAAAAATGAATAAAAATCAGTGGGATGCAGTCCTTACAGTTCACCAAAGAAACATTCATAAAAGGAACTGTAGTCATAGGAGAGTTTGGAAAACAAGTTTGTTTGTTTGTTTGTTTGTTTGTTTGTTTTTATTGCTGGGGATTTTTTAGTAGTCTTGAATCACTAAGCTCAAATTCGGTAGTTCTTTGACTCAATAGCACTTCTCATGCAATAATAACCTGGAGATAAGGTTAGAAAGGACTTGAAAAGGTCAATGAAATCTGTTTTACTTAAGATTTATCTGCATTAGGRTTATGAGGAAAGAAGTCTTCAAGTGAGGGTTACAAGATGCTTGCTCCTTCAGTTACCCTATGAACGGTCGTTAGTAATYCTGCAAAAGGGGTAGTACCAGAAGCTCTTACCCTTGACAGAAATGTGAGAAATCTCACAGGGGAGCTTGTGTTTGATGCTAAAAATATTGGAAGGAAAACATTTTTCATCTCTGACTTAATAAGATTTGTATAGCGAAGTAGATATATTCTAGATTTTTAGTGGTTTGGGGGCTTAACTTTTTTTTTCTTGAAAGGAGGGGTATATGCAGTACATTATTTCACAACTCAGCACTAGCTAGCAATGATATTCTTGCAGGACATCCTGAGGTGAACTCCTGACATTTCCTGATACTCTTGAAACAAAAGGTTGCTCTCTTTAAAGGAGCAGATTTTTTGTCTGAAGTATCTTAATCAAAAAGCTAGAAAGTAGGGGTAGCCACCTGCTCTTTCTTAGCTTGTTTTGATGGGCACTGGACAAAAATTGAGGAATGAGCTTTGCAGAAATAATGGAAAATATTGCCAAGCTGATCAAGATAGCTGTTATTTGTGGTGGTTGTATGATGAAATTAATAAGTCATGGTGTTTAAGTTTGAATTGCTCTTACTTAATCTTTGCAGCCCAGCCTAACTTGAATCTTAAGAAAGGAAAGTCCTCAAAATTAATGCAGAGTGTGTTTCTGTGTTTTAGTAGTTGTCGAATTTAGAATTTCTTCCTGTGTCATTTAAATACAAATTTAGACTTTTGATTCAACTGAGCATTGTTACTAACAAAGCTGTATGACTTCGGAGTTATTTTTCGCATAGGAGCCCTCATTATGCTGTGTGTTAATAGCTAGAAACGTCTTGCTGACACAGCAGTGTTTTGGCTTCTGCTGAGCAGTGCTGGCACTTCACCAGTCTGTCTCTTCACCAGTAGTCTGGGGGGTGGGCAAGATCTTGGGTTGGCACACAACCAGGTCAGCTGACCCAAACAGACCGGAGGGGGTATTCCATACCATATGACGGCAGCTCAAATACAAAAGTTAAGAAAAAGGAGGAGGAAGTGGGGCATTCAATATTTACAATATTTGGCTTTCAGACCAACTACTACACATGCTGAAGCCATGCTTCCCGGGAAGTGGCTGGGCATTGCTTGCTGGTGGGAAATAGAGAAAAACTTTTTTTTTGCATTTCTTGCATACGAGTGGCCATTGCTTTTGTTTAGTAAACTGCCTTTATCTTGATCCTCAAGGTATTTTTTCCATCCTATTTTCTCCCACTTCCCACCCAACATCCTGCTGAGGAGGTGAGTGATAGAGTGGCTTGTTGGGCATTTGGTGTCCAGCCAAGGTCAACCTATAAGTTATTATTTCATTATTATTTCATTTACCTGTTGTCTCGAAAGAGGAAAATTTGAGGAATTCTTCTAAAATTCTCGGGTTTTTCCTGTCCAAGATCTTTGATGCTACTTTGATGAAAGCAAAAAATAAACTTGAAAGATTGGCTGCAGGACTCTTACAGACAATAAGATAGCACCAGTAAGCACACACTAATAAACATGCATGAAAAATTGATATGCTTTGGAGAAAACGTTTTGTTGGTTTGGGTTTTTTTTAGTGTGAAACATGTGAATGTCATTCTTAAAAAAAAATTGAAAATTGTTCTTAACATTTTTCTGAGGGAGATTTTTGCATGGTTCTGGAAGCTTACCTGTGGTGGGAAGGAAACTTGTCATTCTGTAAATGTAGTGATTTTTCCTCTGTATGAGATGTCTGCATTTAGAAGAAAAGTTACAAAGTGACTGGGCACTGATGTGGGTGAATTTCAGGAATTTCCTCCTTTAACGGTTCCCAGAGTAGACAATTAAGTGTGGGTCTGTTTGTGGTTTGTTGTTTTTTTTTAATTGCTACAAAAGCTCCATGAAACTGTTAGAAACGAGGGGCTATTTTGAAACACACTTACCTTGTGGTATTTTCTGGATCAAGAATGCAGATTGGAATCGAATGTAGCTGTTTACAAAAACTGAATGAGTGGTTTTGTTGCCAACTCATTAAATAACAATTCTAAACATATGGAGGGATTGAGTTAGTTGTGTGTCTGGGTCAATGCTGAAACAGTAGGAGTACCTTTATGTTTAGAATTAACCACAGACTTTAAATTATTCACTGAACATGGGATTCTCTGCAGCTTTTCACTAATAATTATTTCTAAAAAGCGTGGGTACTTCAACTTTCTGAACCACCTGTCAGCTAGATTAATAGCATCTTGGCAGCTGATTACAACCATGGGTATGTAGTGGCTACCAGATGAGCATTAATTTAGTTTTATATTAAGCATGCAAAGCAAGTAGAGAAAATATAATCATTTATTATTATAATAGTTCTAAGTTATAACCAGCTGCATGATTTATGCTTCARTTAAACTATGCAGCTTGTACAAAGTCTTCTTCCTGTATTAATCATGCAAACTGGCTCATTATTTATGACTAAAAAAAGCAGATGAGCCAAAATTTTCAGTGATGATTGGGAAAGGTTTCATATTTGCAACACCCCACATATTAAGCATGGCAGGAAAGATAAAGCATTTAATATGAAGAGAAAATTTGATAGTGTAGAATTTTCCAGTTTTGAATTGCAATACTATCAATCTGCTGTTACTCTGTAAAATGAAGTTAAATGATACTATCATTTACACCCCTCAAAGCCTGTAGACTGCTCAAAGTCAATGGCTATCAGTGAAAGTAGTTTGATTTTCTTTTCTTTTTTTTCAAATTTGGTTGCGATAGGTAAACTATTCACTAGGAAAGATGTAGTGAATATCAGTGGACATGACAGCAAAGAGAATTGGTGATAAATCTATGGCTTTACTTTCCAAGTCCATTTGCATCTCTTAGGTGTACTTGATTGAGCTGATTTTGAGGAATAAAAACATTTCAAGATGGAAAATATTTCTTCCACTATACAGAAGTTTTGTGAATTTCCAGATATCTTGCAAACTGTTAGGATGATACAACTTTTCATGTTTTTCAGGGAGGACTGGTAAAGTGTTGGATTACTGGGACTTTGTTAGCTCAAAATTATTAACTGGCACTAAAGCCTGTCCAGTTCTAACTTTGACTTGAGACAACACCAGCTTTGTCAACTGTGTGAATATCCTGGGTACTTCATAAGAGGCTGTTTGCTGAAATATTTCTCCTGCTTTGTTCCTCTTGAATTTACATTAACTATAGTGAAACTTTCCATGAAACCTGCATGTTGTGCCAAAAAACCCAAAAAACCAAAATAATAAAGTAAAACAAAAAAACCAAACAAACAAAACTCAAAAAAACCCACAAAACAACCAAACTTGAAGCCCACACCAGATTACTTAATATGTATAGACGAAGCAAATCTATCCAAATAACTTATTTTTTATAAAATTAAATAACTAAAAGTTTACGTGGTAAAGTATAAGAATTAAGATCACAAATGAGCAAAGCCTTATTTCTTCACCTCCACCACACCTTTTTTTTTTCGTTTCCCTTCCTGATCCTATTTTTTTCCTTCTCTGCCCACCTTCAACTTTAATTTTCCTTGTCTTCCACTCTTCTGTCTGTGTCTAGGGTGTCTTAAGCCCAATCTTGTGATTCCTATGATGGTGAGAATAAGCTGTGAAATTGACTAAAAAGAATGAATTTTATGTCTTACCAACCTACAGTAATTTATTATTAAAGAAATGTGACATGCACTCAGAGTTATGGTGTCACAAAATGCCTAATTTACTGGTCCAGGTCTTTGTTACAGTATTGCAGTTCAGTGCACAAACTCTATAACCGAAAATTCTGAATATATATTTTTTATTAGTTAAAAGAGATTTATTTTTCCCTATTACAAGTAATTGAATGAATGTAATTAGGCAAGTAAAAAGCCTTTAGTAAAAGACAGTCATCCTTTCTTTGTTTTTCCAGCAGCTAAATATCAATTAGTACTAAATTTGGTGGCAAATGTTACAGGAGCTGATATTAAAACTAAATTGAAGTTTAAATTGATTGTATTACAGGAGATCTTTCATGGGGAGTTAAGAGTAGTGTGGAAACACTAGATTACCTCTACAGAACATTAAGCAATTCAATGTTTACACTGTAGAATTTCATTGTATGTGTTTGGGTTAATTTCTGTTTTACCCAACACCAAATTTACTTAGAGAAGAAATACCAAAACTTATAGGTAACCTACACTCCTGGCAGAAGGCAATAGACATTCATGGCAGCAGGTTTTCCTGTTGCTGAGAAGAGAAACACTGAACTCAGGAATGCCAGTTGACGCCTTATAAAGGTGTCTAGAAAGCAAATAGGGAACCAAAAGCAATGGTATTTTGTATTTGAACATGTAGTTATGGGGTGACATACAGTAGAGGAAATACAGTGCTGTGTACTCAGAAGAAAATGTGACACCACCTAAGGTTATATTTGTATGATTGTTTCAGTCACTTCTCAAACCTGTTGTGAGATGCAAGTGTGAAAGATATAAAGTCTAAAGAATTGTATATTAGTGTCAGTGAAAATCAATTGACTTAGTCAATATGAGTAGAATTGTGAACTCACACTAAATTGTGTTTTATAAGATATTCACGTAGGTAGACTTCCGATGTAAGAAGATATTCTTAACTCATATACAAATTAGGATTTTTCATGTTTCAGATCAGTGAAATGAAAGGTGCAGGGCTTCAGGTGCAGCCCCTATACAAGGGCTTCAATGAATCTCAAATAAATGGTTAAAACTCTGTAAGTACTAATTCAAATATGGGAAATACTAGAACAGGTATTTTCTTCAGTAGCATCTGAAATCCAGCTGCTGTAACTGTTTTACATTATGTCCCAGAAAGAAATAGCAGTCCCTTTAGGAAACAGGAAAAAAATACTGTGGAAAAGAAAATACTGCCTTTCACAAGACTGTGTGTATTTTGTAAACATTTGGACCATACCTGGACCTTATCTAGAGCATGAATAGCAATCTGTTTCTTTGAGCTCATCCATAATCGAGAAGCTGAGAAAGAAAAGGCTCAGAAGTCACTCAGGCAGGTAGAGGCAATGGCAATACAGTTTTTGATAAAATATTTAGGGAATTGCATGAAGATGTTGACTGTGAAAATACCTAGAAATAAGTTGCTGTTTTCAAAAATTGCAGCAGTGCATATTTCTACATTTAAAGCATATATACCAAGTGAGACCTTTTTGATATTTTGTGTGTGTGTGTCTGATAAAATAATGTGTTGTCTCAAAGTATAGGTACAAATAGACTAAACAAATTTTCGAATTAATTATTTTCAAGTTCCTAATATATTGGGACCTAGAATAGGATATGTGAAGGGTAAGATTCTTGCAACATTGGCGTTGAAGAAGGGAATGTATGTGATCTTGATTTCTTTTTGTTTGTCCTTCCATTTGAAGTAGATAGAAGAAAACTTGTAAGGAACAACAATTCTTTTATGAAACTGAAATTCTTAAAGATGACTATTTTAATGTAGTGTTAAATCATGTTTCTTCCTGTATAGCAATATATTTTATTCATTAAATTGATCGATGAACAGAAATAAGTGAATTGCAATACTCGTAGATGATAAAGGTATTAAATAATAGTCTAAATTAAAACAAGCAAAAAACCTGACCAAACAACACCACAAGAAAAACCAACCCAAAACCCAAGCAAACAGGAATTTTCTTTTGTATTTCCTGGGTTTTATAACTTTTTTTTTGTTAGAATTTTCCTTTCTTGTTTGTTGCTGTTCGTGTTTCTAATGTATTTCATTAAATAGTCATTATTTGACTAATGAAGTCAGTTAAATGTGTTTGGAGTTAGCAATGACTTTTTCTAAACACTTCTTTTTCTAATTCTGAAATCTATCAAAATGATCAAAGAGCTAGAGGAAACAGCACACTGGTTCTTTCTGATGCATTTTCTTAGCACGGTATGCAGTTTCTGTTATCCTGTGATCAAAGACCACACAGTGAATGCTATAGTTATATGGCTGCCCCCTGAGGGGAGAAATATAAAAAGAGTGCTTACAAATTCTGATTTTCATGGCAGCTTTGGGTTACTGAAATTTGTGCATTTGGACAGAGTAAAATTTGCCTAAGTATGTCCTGAATTGTGAAGGAATCTCTTAGGGAAAGAAGGCTTGTAAAGTAAGACTGTGACTTTGTTTAACAAGCAACTTCAGGAACATCATAGTATCTATTAAGAACATGTCAAGTAACTTACATAAGTTGCATACCATGATCAATTGTTTTTCATGTTTCAAATCTTAAAGGAAAAGGATGAAATGTGAGAACAATGAATTTAGACAGTTCTCTGTGAAGCACTAGGAGAGTCTTTTTTCTACTGCAGACATGGAAGCTCTTGGCTAGTCATAGATTGCAAAATGACAGCACCTTTTCTCATGATTAAGGACTGTAATAAGAATGTATCCTCAAAATGTATCAACTCAGTCTTGCTGTCTGCATCTGGAATACCTGTTGTGGTTTTAGACAAGACAAGATGTTTTGAGCAAACTAGGAGATCACTTGTAGTTATAAATAAGATCAATACCACTGTTTCTCTCCAGTTTTAGGAAGCTCGTGATACATTTGAAGATTATCTGACATTTAATACAAGTTTTGAGTGCATTATCTAGGTGTAAATATCTACAATTGAATGAACATCTATTACACATATTTATAATGTAGCTAATGTTTACTTCTAAATATTAAAATCATTAGTGTTATGATTTTCAGTAGTCTTAGGTCTGCAAAGTTAGTAGACCTAATCACTATATGTTATTCAAATCCCCTTCAAAATTGTTGAAGAGGAGGTATGGATGTATGTAACTAATGAAGGAGCAAYAAGACATCTAACATTTCTATTGAGTGAGGAGGCTGTCCTGTAGAAACTGGGTAGAGGTCTGTCTGGCCAGTGAAAGATGGGGTGGTTCAAAAAAAATCTCTATGAGGTCTTTGGTGGTTTTGATGTCCCTGAAGAATTTTAGTCTTGGCATCTCAGGACAGAAGTCCTCTGCTTCTTTCATGACAGTGGTTCGCAGTGTTTGAAAGTCCTGTAGAACATATTCGCTGCTTACTTTCAGCACCAGTTTCAGTACCAATTTGAAGTTAAGACCTTGGTGAGTCCATTCATCTCACCTTTGTGATAGGTGAGATGTTCCAGTCCATTTGCCATCTTTGTGAACCTTTGTTGGACCTTTTCCAGTTTGTCCATATCCTTGCTGTACTAGGGAGAACCTGGAGGTCCCTTCTAACCCAGACCATTCTATGATTCTCTGAAGTGGACACAGTACTTCAGGTGCAACCTCAACGGTGCTGAGTAGAGGTGAAGGATCAACTTCCTCAGCCTAGGAACAACATTTCTCCTAATGCAGCCCAGGATGCCAATGGCCTTCTTTGCCAGGAGGACATATTGCTGGCTCCTGTTCAGCTTGTATGTCTAAAAGCACCTTCGGGTCCTTCTCTCTGCCAAGCTACTTTCCAGTTATGCTGGTGTATAGCATTCCTCTCCAGATGCATTTCTTGTTGAACTTCCCTCTGTGGACCTTCATTTGGTTCCTTCTCTAGCCTGTCCAGGTCCCTTTGGATAGCAACACAACCTCTAGCCTATCAGTCATTCCTCTCAGTTTTGTGTGATTACCAACCATGTGGAAACTCATGTGACTGTGAGTTTTCATTTGTATGTTGGAAATGCTATTAAGTAAATTATAGACATTATTGTGTATAGACTATAAGGTTGCTTAGATAAAAAGCCTGGTTGCAGTTAAATTGACAGAATAGTTGTAATATGTGGCTGTCAGATTCAGGTCTCAAAATTTGTAATGCTTAGCTTCTTAATCTGTTTTCTGGTTGGTCCACTTGAGCAAATTTTGATGTGTCAATTTTAAGACCAGGTTTTTAAAATAGCTTATTAAATGTCAGAATTGTAAACTATGTGCTTTACCAAATGGTTTTCTGTGCAACTTCAGTTTATCATCTTTCCCAAGAATACCCATAATCTAATTCTTTATGTAAATGATTAGTTGCTAAATGATACACTTCATAAATGTATTATAGTAGACAACGGCATCAGAGATGTTAGCTATGTCTGTGCCTCTTTTGTGTCAGCATTTTCTAGCTATACCCAATTATGTCATCCATCAGAGATGCCACCCTGAGCAACCTGATCTAGTGGGTGTCACCCCGTCCCATGGCAGGGGGATTAGAAATAGATGATCTTTAAGGTCCCTTCCAACCCAAGCCTTTTTACGATTCTACGATTCTGCAAAATCTGCAAATATATTCAGTAAAAGTTGGTTCCTTTTACTTTTTATCTGGACAGGATTTGAATCTGTGCTGCAGCATTGAGACATGTCACTCACAGTGTACGATTACATTTTTTTAAACTATGTAACAGATCAATATGTTAATATTCACCAGTAGCTTCTAGTGTACCCTCCATCTCCAAGGTGAAACCAGCAGCTAAAAAGATGCTTATACCATTTCGATTTGGATATTCTTTAAATGGAATAGGGGGAAGGGGGGGAAGAGTGCTTTCCCCTCCAGAACTATATGAAGTCTGTTGTTCCTCATTATACTGTGTATTATCACCTTCCTCAGAACCACTAGAGAAGATGTCTTTTTGTAGGAAATAGCAGATTAAGTTTGCCAGTGTAGTTCAACATGTCTGTAAACTACCAAATAATGATTACTAAGTGAAGTTTCTTTTTCTTTTGTTTCCAATTATAAATCACTCAGGCAGAGAAAATATTATGCTTATTCTACTCTTTCATGTACTTGTGTTGTTGGAGGGCATGCTGTTTAATCATTASCTTTCTTGCGTTTGCATGATATGATAGGCTGCTGTGCAGTGCTGCTTCCCTGGGCTTGATGCACTCAGGGATGCATGCTTTGGGGGAAAACACGTTGTGAGAGCATAAAGGAAAGCTGTCACTTCCCCCTTTGTAGGGGTGGCTATAACTGGTTGGTTCAGTGAAGAATTCTTTGTGGGAAAATATTTGGCCAAAAAAACACATTTGAAAGTACAATTTTGTGGACATGTGTTTTAACATCAACACTTTGGGATGATGTTTGTGAGGAATATAATGACTATCTCAGCTATTCTTTCAAGTGTAAATTCTGTTTCACYCCGACTCAGTTCTTCAATCCCAGGTCAGAGCTGGGTAACAGAAAGGGTGAAGGTCAAGTCACTCAAAGTGATAGCTTCCTGAAAGATTCTTCTTCCTTTTGCAGCCTGCTTGATGTCAGTTTTCAAAGCAGTCTGATTTTTAGTGGGCTGTTCTGTGTATTCTCTGGACACTCTGAAATAATTTACTGGGGAGCTGAACAATAGTTTATGTTCCACTGGCACAGTTGCCAAGGATTTTCACACTGTGGGAGAGAAAAAAAAATTAAATCAGGAATCATTTGGAGCTAACATCCTCATCCAGCTGTATTAAAGATAAAATTAATGCATTTATTTAAAAGCAGAAATGGAAGACTATATAAATATAAAACATTTCAGTGTTACTATTGTGGTTAACATATAAATATAAGTCTTGATTACTTGAGCATAATTTTTTCATCTCTTTTCTTTAGATGAACCATCTTTGCTCAATAAGAAGGGTGAGACGGTAAAATTAAACTTCTGTGCTGTCATAAAATAAAATTTAGCAAACTGGTTTACTTTTCATTTCTGTGATTGGGCACTGTATAATAGCATGTGGGGAGGGTAATAAATATCCTTTGTTTGTTTCCATCTACCTAATGAATATTATTTAACTAAGTTTTTAACCAAATGCCTTAATTAGCTCATCCCTGAAATCAGGCATCTTATCTGTTACAACTTTTTGAAGCTGCATTGTTCATGATTCAGTATGTAGTTTTACATCTGTTATGTGTTGTTTTAACTGGATTCTTCTACACTCCCTCATTCCCGCTTTCATTAGCACAWATACGCTCTCCTGCAAAACCTCAGAAAAATGACCAGTGCATGTTTATCTTGATGTAGTTCTGCAAGCATGTTGTGAGCTCTGCCAGCAGGAATCAAGWAAGCTGGCATATGCTGCAGATGTATCATCATGGATACATCCTGTATTTATTCTTTTGTGACTTGACAGTGCTGGCAAATCTGTAAATACTGCTTTTAGGTTTCCCTTTGTAAGCTTCCCTCAAACAAACAAACAAACAAAATCAAACAAGATGGACCGGATGGATGAAACACAAAGAGATCCTGTTCTGAAAGAGTTTGTTCCTTGTTTGTGTCCTTCCATTCCTTGGGTATGAGGAGTTGTATCAGCTGATGATTGCATTACCATTTCCTTATCCATTAAATGCATACATAGCAAGAATTAAGAGAAATTGCTACAGCAGTAGATTAGTTTAGAATCGTAGAACMATAGAATTGTTAAGTTTGGAAAAGACCTCTAAGATTGTCAAGTCCAACCATTAACCTGSCACGGTCTTGTTCACCACTAAACCGTATCGCCAAGTGCAGGTGCACACAATTTTTGAACRCTCCCAGGGATGGTGATTCCAGAACAGAGCATGTTTTCTACTTGTTTGTTTATCAAAGATAATGCTCATGGTGCCATGACTGTATATGTCAACAAGTATGTTTTGCCCACATTCCCAAGCGTGTTTCTATATTCTGCTTCTTCTGATGAATGTGATCTTGTGGTGAACACAAGTAATCCATAAGAAAACTTTTATTTTGCTAAAGTAAGGTAAATTATACATTCAGTAGGGACTGTCTGAATGCATGGAGTGARGCGTAAAGGGCAAATCTGAAAAACAAACATCAGTGGTAACAATGGAGGAGGTGAACAGTGGGGAGTAGGAAAAATAAAACACAGTGCATCATATTTTGTTGTGTAAGTAGGTGTTATTTTATAGGCAGTTACAGCCCCTTATTTATTGAGAAGAGCCTTCTCCTGGGTAATTACTGTTGCAAGAAGGAGATTTGATTCTAGTATTAATTCTGTAAATAAGGTGAAAATGCTGCATGCAGGACCGAATGTTCTCATTTAGTATTCCTTTAAAGACTAGCATTCTTTCATCAATGATTCAGTTTTACAAATCATTATTATGCTGTAAATTATTAAGTTGCATAAATTATTCTTTGTATGTAATGCGTAAATTTGAAGGCAAATAGAATTTTATACTTTTCTCTAGATGACAGAAGCCATTCTGCTCTTTTTATTCATTCATTTGGAAAGACTGCAGTTCTTATTTTTTTAAATTTGCTTTACATAACTGAATTAAGCTTTGACCTAAGAGTTATTTTGCCATGTGGAACTTACATCAATGAATAACAGAACTTCTAGAAGAAGCAATTTTCTGCATATTGGAGGGGAAAAGATATAGGTCATTAAATATGTATATATCCTTAACTATATTTGTAGATAGGTAAAAACTATTTTGCTGGTAATGGTAATTGATCACCACCASCCCCAACACCCTTTTCCCCCATCCAACCAAAAACCTTTTTATGGCCGACCAAAAACCTTTTAAAACAAAACAGAACCCTACAACAAAGAAAATCCAACTGCTGGGCTGAGTTTACTCCCATACAGATGAATCACATGTGGTACTGTTAATCGGGTTGGAGGTAAGAAGTATACAAATACGGTTAGCATTTTTAGAAGAAGGAGACTTTTTTTCTGTACAAACTAGTCAGCTAATATCTCAAGGACAATTTGTCAATGTTAGAGTCTTTTTTATGGTTWTCTCCACTTTCATACAATGTCAGCTAATTTCATGCTTAATTGTAAGACTGTCTTTTAGTTTCTAATGTATCTGTGAGGTGTTTTCTGTGACTTAACTGGCCAATGTTATCTTGGAGAACCAAGTAATCCATTTATTTGTGTCATTGTTATATTTTTAAGAGCCATATTAATTCATATGCCAAAATGGAAAAAAAATAATCTCCTGCCCAATCACTCTGCTCAGAGATGCTATTTTTGTCTTTACTGTTAGTGGTCATACTGCTGTCTGATGGAACATCTTTTTCTCCTTCTTAAGCAGCAGCAGACATAACATTTTACATATAGTTAGTTGTCTATTTTCAAAATCGTTGTGAAGTATTTTCAAATGATATGAAAGTAATACTGATGGCAAACTAGCACTCTTCTGAGGTAAAGCATGTCTTTGTGAGTTATGAAAAACTAAGTCCTCCCATTAATTCCTCATRTTAATTTTACTCTTCTGCATGGTTCATTCCTCTGCCTCTCCTTTTCCAGGGTAAGTGCAGTGACAATATTAACTTGAACAATGAAAAGTTGTAAAAAACTGGACTTGTAAAAAACTGATTGAAGTTGATCATGCATCATTCAGTTTCCAGGCAGAATCTTGTTATGGTTATTTTCATTGTAGGCAGCAGGACTACAATGAAAGAAGAGATGAGAGAAATATAGTCCATATCATCCTGGAAAGAGTCCGCTATTTTTTATTATTATACATAAGAAGAAAAGAAACAAAATGGTAATTCTCTATATCAATTTTTTTGTCATTTGAAATAAGCCTGAATGATTTCCTCAGATTATTTTCTGGGAATGTGAATCCTTTGAAATCCAAGACCCTACCTAGAATGTTTACAAACTGAGCAATTAGTTTGCCATGTGACCTGGGGCACAGCCCCAAAATTAAGATGCCATTACTGAGATTCAGATCTTGGTTTAATTTTTTCTGACAGTGAGACCACAAGCTAATAGGAACAGTCCAGCACAAAACTGATGTCCCTTTCCAAAGGTTTGATTCTAGTAAGAAAGRAAAATCTTCAAAGAAATATTGCTCTAATTAGAGGTAGGCAGAAACCTGAACTTCATCCCTGGTTTGTATCTGTTTGTCTCTGAGTGATTTGCCTTCTCCCAACCCTTTTTCCCTGTTTGCCATCTTCCCATCTCTACACAGGGAGGTAAATGGAAGACCCAGAGTAAATTTTTTTTGCCCATTAAGGATRAAATGCTATTCTTGTGTAGAATTGTTTTGGAAGCCCTAGCAATCTCCTGTTAGTGAAAAATAACTTTTTTCGCATATGTTGTTATCTTTCAGAACTCCCCAGTAAATTGTCTGTGTACATCCTGYTAATGTTTCTTACCAAATTAAAGAAATGTTGAGGTATTTGGTATTCATTGTGGTCTCTAGGTAGTGCAATGTTTCCTTTATTTATTCTTGGAATTTTCAGAAGTATTCTGAGTTGTTTTCATATGTGGTTTCATTATACCGTATAAAATTGTAGGAACTTAATGAAAACAAATTCACATTTACTTCAAGATAATGGTGTTCCATGTTGAGAATACTGGAAGTATAATGCAGTATCTTGTTTTTGAAGCTCATTGAACACCCAGGAATCATCAGGAGATGTGAGGGGTTTGTTTGTTTGTTCTTTGTGGATTTGCTTTTCTTTTACTGATCTGAAAACTTTTGCAAGGTGCCTTAACTGGAACTATGCCCCATCCCTCTCCCCAGTCAAATGAGAACTCTACGTTTTCAGCAGTACCTCAAGCCCCATGCTCTACATTGGTCTGTCAGAATGGCAAAATGAATTTAGATGAGTTTRTAATATGATAACCCAAGGAGAAGGCCATTCATTAACCCTATASGCTTCCAATTAGGTTGATGCTAAATTACTAAGGATAGTTTTATCAACTTGTTCATCAACTGAGGTAACCAGAGTCAGAAGTTTGGATTGCAAAATGACTGTTCTTGTTGGTCRTGTGTTAAATTTTGGTCTAACACTGCTTAATTTTTGACACTTAGAGTCTTTCCAGTATGAAAAATATTTTGGTGTATTTTGGGTTTCAAGGCACTTGTTGTCTTTACATAATTGAATAAATGCATAAATCTTTTGTTTCTAAATCATGGTACATTTGGTTATGAGAACAAGAAACCACAAACAGCAGTGTAAAAGAAATATTTTGATAAAATCGGTCCTGCTTGTTACAAAAATTGGTAGCAATATCTACATCACCTGTCATCTGTTATGATGGTGAAGCAGGCTAAGTATTAGGTCAAAGAATGATGTTGTACTTTAAGGTTCTTCTGTTTTATGTAGTTSTAGAATGCTACACCTCACTTTGTTTTGATACCAGATATATTATTTGTAGAGTGCAGCATAGGAAGCAGCCATCTAATATCAAATCCAAAATGGCAGCTTGACACAAATCCAGCTAATCCAACTGTAGCAGAGGCCATAGGTCCCTGAGTACACCCTTTCTTTGTTGGCTCACCAAACCCAGGTGTTAGAGCTCACTGTACCCARGTGCTTATTATCTGGGGACACAGCAATCTATCTGACTGTGTAGCCTAAGAGTGAAATGTGAGGGTGGAAAATGGTGTAGTAATTTGAATCTAATACACTTGGTATTGGGAAAGAAAAGAATTTCTGTGTGGTTTCAAGGAAAAGGGTTTAATCTCATGGTAAGAATGTGGAAAATCTGTTACAGATGGATTGTATAGGCCTGTATTATAATGGCTAAAACAATGTTAGTCCATAGGAGTCTTGGAAGCTGTTCTTCAATTCAAACTTTTATAACAAAGAGACCTATTTTTCCCATGCCTTTCCATGTCAACCAAGGCACAAATATATATATATGTAGGGTTATATTGGAAGAGAAAGGAGTGAAGAACATATATACAGATACACGAAGCTGGATACATGTGTGCTGGAAGTCTGTTTCTTTTAAATATGACTGAAAATCTTTTGTTCTTGTCATACTTGAATACTCTCTGTATCAGAACTTGAAGTAATGTTCGGAAGTGTTTGACTCACATATAAACTCAGTCATGTAAGCTCTGTGGTTCAGTAGTTGCTCTTTTTCTTCTTAAACCCCTGATTCAGAAGATTCTCAGATTTTCATAGCATAATATATTACAAAATGTCCTTAATAATGAACATATTATGGAAATCGTAGAAAGTGGATTTTGTTAGGTGTTTGATATTGGATCTATACTTGTTGGCATTTACTGAATTATAGTGGCCTAGAGATGCAGACAAATCACAATAGGTATCTTCTTGATAGATTCAACTACTATGTAATCTGTTACCAAGTAATGATATTGTATATGACAGTAACCCATATGTCATGATCTTTCAGGATTGTGAGGGTATTGTTCAAAAAGCTGTTTCTTCCAGTTCACAAGGAATTTAAAGCCCTCTTTTTTCTGAACTTTCCCGCTTTATGAATAGATGGTGTCCGCCAACACTGATAACTTCACATTTTTGAAACTCTTGAAAAATTAAGATTCAATAATGAAATGCCAATTAAATAAGCCTCCAAACTTATACAAGTTTGCACAAGTTTGATGTGCATTGCAAATTTCTGCATAATAAAAAAAAAAGATTTTCTGCTTCTTGGGGGCACTTCCTAAGTCACTATAGTGGAAGGGAGAGGTATGATTCCTTGCACATGTAGATGTGTGCATTAAGAATATCTGTGTTTTTATTGACCATAAAGGATAAAATCTAGAGTCCACTCTAAATATATTTTAATAGTATGCAGTTCTAATAATGCAAACAAGAAAAGAAATTTTCTGTAAAATTTGATAGAATAAAAATTAAAATTTTATATGGTAGGACACAAAAGGTCAAGTGGAACATTATCCAGTGAAAACCATTTAGGGAAGGCTTACTTCAGCCCCCGCATTAAAATATCATAGCGTTCTCTAATGGGTTTGGAAACCATTAATAGCCTCTGATTCAGCACAAGGATCAGGGTTTGCTTGTTTTTGTTGCAAGGTTTCACTATGCTGTCAAGTATGAATTCTCTGAATAGAGAAAAAGGTTTAGATGTATCAAGTCATCATTGTGTGGCTTCTTTTTCCTAAATGTTTTCAAGTGAAGAATCTGCCTAACTAGAAACAGATGAAGTATATAAATCTATTCTAAAGCTGGAAGATTTAGTTGAAGGGCAGAAGGTCTGTAAAGGATTTGCTTTTATGTGTATCCACTCTAGAGACATAATTGAATATTTATGTATACAGCTATGTGGTAACCACTGTGATTGTTTTTAAAAGAGAAGTTTTAACAGCAAATAATATAGTCCAGAGTTCAAGGGAATAATCTTTTCCTTTATATAGACTGTAAAAAGCTAGTAGTATTTTAGACAGAAGGGACAATTACTAAACCATATTTATGCAATAATGACATATAACTCTGAAATTTGTGCACTACATCACGTTTGTTACCATAAATCTATTATCTCTAAAGTACACAAACTTAATTATTCCAAATACAATTGGTAATTGTAACAATAAGACACCTTTTTTAACATTTTGCYGCTAAAGGCAACTGCAGATAAAATTTTAGATTTCTAAAAGGCATGTTCAACAAATTGAAAACGTGAAATTAAGGAGGAACATGAGATACCTGAAAAGTCAATAGCTTTCTAGTTTATGAACCACCCCCCCTTCCAGCTGAAAAAAGAGGTGATTGTATCTAAGTTACTTAAGAAATATTGTAGTGTGGACATTCTCTAGATTTGTAGATGACCTGTATCTTACTTGGGTGTGTCCTACATTAAGCTGCGTGAGAATGTGTTGGACTATGTCAAGCAGTCCCCATCAAGGACATACACACATTCTTTTTGTGAGGTTGCATATTTCGACATGTTAAGGCTCTCAATAGTGATTTGAGGATGACTGCAGCAGGTTTTGTAAAGGACTTTTAGTAAGACGGTTCTTTAAAAAAGTGTTTTCGCCTTTTCTGTAAATAGGGTTTTGTGCTGCCTTTTTTTTTTTTTTTTTAAGGGGACCTTTTGGAACATCAGAATATAGAAAACTGTTTTCTAATTAATCATATGTGTTATGCTTAGCAGTCTAAAGGATGGAGCAGCCTTCTCCTATTCCCTCTATTGTCTCTGAACAGGATTTCAAAAATAAAACAAAAAATTTCAAAAGAATGATTAGAAATCAGCTTATCTGTTTTAAATGAGTGACTCTGAAGATGTATTAGACTCTCGATCTTCTGTCACTGCAGTGTGACATTAGGCCTGCCAGTATAATGTTAAAACACTGAGTAATTTAAATTAACAAGTTTAGGCATTTGAATTTTTTTAAATCAACAGCAAAATATATATTGTTATGTTTGTAGGCTTTTTTCTTTTCTTTTGAGCAGCTGAGGTGTAATTAGACAAAAACTAGTTTTGCTTTTTTTTAAGAAAAAAGTTGGAAAGACACTTGAAAATTAAATTTATTGGTTAAAACCCAGAAATGTAAAAATTTCTTTTCCACTTATGTTTTTATTTTTTCTATAATTATTTATTTTTTTGAAATGAAAAATTTTTGTTACTTGATGTATAAAGAATGTGAGAAAGTACTTGAAGTATAACTGCTGTGAGAGAAGAATGTCTTTTGATTAGCTTCCACAACTGGTGGTCAGGGCTTCTGGATTCTCCCCCATCCCTCAGCTGCTTTGTGGTCTTGGGTTTTGTATATATCAAGTAATGGGATAGGAATAATAAAATTGTCTGTTTTACATGTGCATCAGTAATGAGGTCCTCAGATGGAAGACACTGTATGACTGTCATGCGTTAATGCGTTTGATGTATGTCTAGAGATGCTTGGTTTTGAACGTGTGAGTGTTTTTGTACTTTATCATTATGTCATTTTCTGTTGCAAGAATCTGATAAATCCAACAAATTAGTATCTTTATTCAAAAAAAAAAGTTAGTTGAGGCTTTCCTGGGCAACAAAAGGCCTATTTTTGTGTAGGGCTACAAATGTACAAAAAAGGTTAGCTACAAAAGTGTGGGGTCGTAGCATATTGGATTCAATGGATTTATATTTCCTGTTCTCAAATTTTATATGTGTTAAATTTTGTATGTGACTTTCAGGGGAAAAGCAGCCCTGTGAAACTCAAGGTAAATATTGCACTGAGATCAGCTGGGAGCTTTAAGGGATAATGAGRAGCTTGATTAGGTATCATGGTTTAACCCCAGACAGCAACCAAGTGCCACACAGCTGCTCACTCCCTCCCYCACGAGCAGGATCGGGGAGAGAATCAGAAGGATATCTCAACCCACGGGTTTTTCCTCTTCTAAAGACTGTTTAATAGGTAAAGCAAAACSCCCACACACRAGCAAAACAAAGCAAGGAATTCACTCACCACTTCCCATGGGCAGGCAGGTGTTCAGCCATCTCCAGGAGAGCAGGGCCCTATCACATGTAGTGATCACTTGTCAAGACAAACACCATCAGCTCCACGTCCCCCCTTCCTCCTTCTTTTCCCCGGCTTTACATACTCAGCACGACACCATGTTGTCTCAAATATCCCTTGGGTCAGTTGGAGTCAGCTGTCCAGGCTGTGTCCCCTCCCAGCTTCTTGTGCTCCCCCAGCATTTTTGCTGTTGGGGTCGTGTGAGGGGCAGAAAAGGCCTTGACTCTGTGTAAGCTCTGCCCAGAAATAACAAAAACACCTCTGCAGTATCAACATTGTGTTCAGCACAATACCAAAATGTGACTCCATACCAGCTATTGTGAAGAAAATTAACTCAATCCCAGCCAAACTTAACACATCAGGTGCTTTCCTATGCTTGCTTTTTTGGATAAATTCTTTTTTTCCTCCTTGCTTGTTCTATGAACTACTTTTTTTTTTTTTTGTTTGGTTGTTAATAGCTAAATGATTTTCAGGAAGACTGAAATCTGATGTTGTAGCACTGAAACCCCTTTAGCAACTGTGTTCACCTTCCAGCATGTTAATGCCTTTTGTTACTGCCTGAAGCATAGATGAAAACGGCCTCCCAGTTTTGAACTTCTGTCTGTACTGGATGTGTTCATCAGTGGTTCATTCATTGCTGATTTTAGAATTCATATCTTCAGTGACTTTTAAGTCACTATAAATAGTAGTAAAAAGAGTTTCTTAGGGGCAGTTTTACTTTAAGATAAACTCCAAATAAGAAATGTAGTGTATAGAAGCTTTTTGTATTCTTGAAGTATTATCTCTTGCACTATTTTTGCATTTATCACAGTTAAATAATTAAAACAAGAAAATCTAAATTCTTGTTAAACTATTTCAGAGATTTTTTGAAGTAATGTAATAATTGAAGACTGTACAAGGAGAACTGTTGGTCTTGACACAAGAGGAGTAGGACTCTCTAATAGCTTGAAATAAACCATGGGGGAAGGAAAGAGAAACAGTTGTAAAGAAGATGTGAGAGAAATGCATAAGAGGAGACAACAGCAGGAGGTAGGCAGAGTAAATCATAACAGGAACAGAAGTACATTTCTTCCCACCTTATAAAAAATTAAGTACATCAGAATTCTGTAATATTTTTGCAGAACTACTGGAACCCGATGCTGTTTTTTAGCTATGAAGTGTGTCAGTGGTTTTGTTAGTTTCTTTAATATATAATGTCACCCATTTTAGTACATTTAAGATATGATTCTAGTCATACTCACAATTGCACCATAGTTGCACTTATGCACTTAGCTGTTATTTAGGTCAAAAGGCAAAAGAGAGAAAASAGAAATCTCTCTGGCTCTGACTGACAAAAACTACAGGACAGTCAGTATGAGATCTTAAAAATTTTTAATAAAATGTGTGGAAGTTTCTGTGTTTCTGAAAAACGTGAAATTTCATCCAAATATCTGAGGTGGCTATATGCAAATTCTGTTGGCTAGCTAGATCAAGGCATGCATTTCAGTGCTCTTCTATGTCTTGCTTTACCTAGAGTATTAACATTGTTTCTCTGCATATTTGGGAAGCAGGTACTGAAGTGTTGTAATGCACCTTTGGCATCAATTTTCCGATAAGTTTCCGATGCTGCTTATGGGAACACAGGTGTCCAATTTTAAACAAAGTACAGGACAAAACCAATGTTAAATTAATCATACTAAAATTAAAATTTAAATACTTTGCTGAATTTTGATTACCTAAATTTTGTGACTGAAAGAAATTGTTGTACCATGAGTTTTATAGTGTCAGAGAAGAAACTGGGAAAATGGATGAAAATCTGCACCAGTGAGACTGGCCATAAATACAGACCTGAAACGTTCTGTATGTTTGAAATCATACTCCCAGGTGGTGTTGCTATTTTTCAAAATATATTTATTGATTATTTCCCCATAAGCTGTTTTTGGACAAAATGAATCATACACAGAATTGCAAGTCAAACCTTCTCTCTCTTTTTAGTGAGCATAGTTGCAAAATGATATCACCGAGACAACAGTTGCATTTTAAAAAAAATCATTAAATATTCAAAATTTCCCATTGCATATGTAGTTTAAAATATTCTGAAAAATACCTATATGTGAATGATTGTACACCTATTCAAGAGTTTTACAGTGCAACACACCTTTTAATGCTGAGAAATATTGAATTCTGCCAATAGTAGTAATCACAATGTCTTTGGTTAGGACAAGAACTTCAAGCTGTTTCTGTATCTCTGCATTCTCTTACTATGCAGCATAYGATACAGCATGGAAGCAATTTTCAAAGAGAAATGTAGTTTGTTGTTACCAGCATCCAAAACTAGTTTCATCAGCACTCTGCTATTTGAAGTTACAGAACCTTTAATTTTTTTTTTTTGGTAGCTTATTGTACTGARGTCCTCAAAATCGTAATTCTGTAAAAATTCATGCTGTTATAATTTCAAGGCACAGATCTTAATATTGTTGTCTTCGTATCTTAGTAAATAACTGCTGTTTCCTATGACTGACATTCAAACTCTATGAAATTTACTTTCCTGTGACATAATTAATAATTATTACATTGTTTCTTATTTACTTGAAAGTCATTGGGAATGCTTAAAATATTTATGATTTCTAGGGATTATTTTTCCTATAAATATTAAAACTTTTGTTGTGATGCCGTCCAAATTGACCTACCTGATTTTTTTGGTGGGATTTTTCAGTTGTTATTTAATAGCTATAACTGCACGCAGATCTGTTGACATACAGAATGTTGGTTTTATTTATAGAAGGCAAATTGTTAAGGTCTTTCAAATAGCCTTTTACTTCACAGTGATTTTTGGAAAAGAATGCAAGACAGTTAAGTACATAGTTGACAAAATTTTTTAAAATGTTTAAATCACATTATAGTTAAATATTGTTCTAGAAGGAGGAAGAAGAATAAAGCAATGGGTTCTATTTGTATAACTTTGGCTTGAGTGACATACAGATTCACACTAGCCAAAATTTGAAAAAAGATTTTGGAGTTATGATGGGACATGATTTAATAAGTCACATAGGGCAATGAGCTAGTACTAGCTTCTTCCACAGATTATAATATACCATTGATTCCATGTACTAATTTTGACTATAACATCTTTAAATATTTGTGCTTGTAATGTACAACATAAACTTTAAGTCTCATTTGGAAATTGTTTGCTTAATTTTGTTCTGTCAGATAAATTAAGCTAATTCTTCAGGTGTGAGGTGACCAAGCAACTGAGACCTTACAGTACTATTTGATGACCTTGTCAGCTTTGAGGAGATCTACACAGCTGAGGGAAGAAATCTTTTGTCTGGGAAACAGGACATACTGAATGATTACTTCTTTCTTTGTGAGAGGAAATTTGTGTTAAGCTCCTGTAAAGCAGTAGTAGTTGATCAATAGAGGCTTGTAAATCCTGTGCAGGATTCTGCATAACGAAATTTTACTCTTTGCTACAATTATCATCACAGCTCACGTCTAGATTTCCATCTCCATCTGTTCTGGGAGTCAAAGATCTTCTAGAAAGTGGTTTGGGTACTTTTTTAGATTTCCTCTTTTTCTGGGTAGTAGAGAGTGTGTGGGTGAGGAAAGTAGAAATAGTATTAGGGAGGTACATCTAGCCAATGTTAGATGGAGAAGGAGAGTATGCACAGGTTCCAAAGGCAGAAGGGATCTGTGAGGCTGACCAGGCCCAGGCCAACTCTATGCCCTAGATTTTGGTAGCTCATGAAGGGTTTTGCTGAATGGCCAGGTGAAATTAAATTGAGAAGTTGAGATATGGGTAGGGTATTAAAATTTACTTCAGATTAAACTCTCTGTGCATGAACATGCCTGTCAAGTTTTGATGCAGTTCTGAGGACCGACAGTCAGGGTTAGTAAAAGCAGTCTTTGTTCTGCTTGACATCTTCCACAGTGGCCCGTGTTTATAGCAGAATTAGTGCTGTGCAACACTTCTGCTGTGTAACTGGAACCCTTAGAGAAACACTCTTCCTTTGAAAGAGAGGCTGAGGATAAACTGAACACCTACAGTTTGCTTCTTTCACACTGTCTCACAGAAGAATATATGGAGGAATGATTTAAGGGAGCAGAGTATACTTACTCTCTGTTATGTGATAATGATGGTGCTATAGAAACCCTAGTGTGAGGACGAGGATTTTGGAAACAAAGGAATAAAAGCTACAAATTCTTGACAATGCCTATTGACTCGGCTAAAAATACTAGATATATATTCTGACATTCCTAAACTTTTGAAGTTACTGTTCTGTTTCTCAAGTAGTCTGAAATACATGCAAAATGGTTCTTATTGATATCTTGCTGGAGGGCAGCTACTTGCAGTGTCTCTGCAAGTATGATGTGCTTTACATGTGGAAGTTCTTGAAGGTATGTAAATTAAAGAGGCTGACAATGAACATCTGTAAGGCACCTAAAGATAAACTGCATTGGTAATTTTTATAATTAGATAACAAGTTGCTAACTTTTGGAACCGTATACACATTAGAAGAGTAATTCAGTAGGACACTTTCACTTACATATATATGTCCTTTTTTTTTGTCCTTTGCATTACTATTTGATAATTGGAGATAAAGGCCTTCATAAGACACTCTGAAATGCATTCTGTTTTAAACTTGTTTGTATTTTATTCTTACAGACGAAAACATGTCGGAAAAGGAAACCTGTAGTTAGCCTTTAAGTGAATTATTTACACTTGAAATCTCACAATAAAACCAGTGATCAATTGCACCATAAATTGAGATGTAGTTTTATACCAATGAGTGTTTTACATAACATATCAAAGACCGTTCAGGAAGTTTTGACTAGAAATTTGAGATTAGGAGGGACACCTTCCTGTTTTAGTGAACAGCCAACACTGAGTGCATAATAAGTTTTGAGTGTTTTTTTCCGCACGTAAAGCTGTGAACACCAAATTCCTATGCAGCATTTTAAAAATAATTAGAGCATACTTAACCAAATACATTTACAGTCATAGAAGGACATAACCTTTTAGTAGTTCTTTTATAGAATTATCCCATAAGCAGTGACAAAGAAATCAATCTTACTGTTTTTGCTCTAGAACATAACAGGGAAAATACTTTGATGTCAGAATACAACTATTATTGGGACACATTTTCAGGTTCTAGCATGTTTTTTAATTATAAATGAAGTGTCAGATTAAGGATATAATGATTCATCAAAAAGGGATAGATTAGAGAGAATTAGAAATCTAATCCCTGTTCCATTTTTATTTTTTACTAGAAATTATCCTTATTTCTTTTATATTCAGTATTCAGTCTCACAGTGATAGGAATGGACAATTTTTGAACACAATTTTCAGTCTTCTACATTGGAGAAACAAGTGAGGCTTTTCTATTCTGAAAACGAGCCTTTTCTTAACACTTGCCTGAAAAATGGCCAGAGTGCTTTGGTGTGAGGGAGTGTATTGGGAAAAGGATAGTGAGGAGGAATGGAGCTGTTTTCCTGGGAAACCCTTCTGTCCGCCTTGTGCGTGTAACAGGTGAATCTTTGTACTTAATCTTTTGCTGATTGCAGATTGGTTTTCAAAGCCTTGGCATCTGGTGAATCATTCYGTAATGGAGAAGTGGTTTCAATGACATTTCAAATTGCATTTGATTGAGCTGGGGCAGTCCTTGTATATTGCAGGGATTTGCAGCAAATCCAATATTTGAACTTGTGATAGAGTGTTTTGTCCCATCAGCCACCTCCACAGGAGATGGGAGATTCTTTTATTTGCTTGTGCATTTATGGCTTTTTAGAAGTAGGATAGGTAAGAYTGAACTTTTTTTAAAACTGGCTTTGAATCATTGGTTATGTAAAGATGGTTGTCTTTGGATTATGCTATAATTTTCACTAATTCTGTGAAAATAAACAGCAACAATATCGGGAATTAGAAGGCCTCTGTTTAGTGAGTACTGCTCAAAAATCCTGTCTCTGTCTCATAGAAATGAATCACAGAGTAAAAAGAACTCTCACCATAACAAATGTCATGTTCAAGTTAAAACTCTTCCCTTAGATGTGGGGATAGAATATATATTTCGTTAAAATCTGTTTGAAGCATTGATTTGAATCCAGCATTTCTACCATCTGAGTAAGCATATGAACCTCTCTATAACAATTTCTGAGTGAATTTTAAAACATCTTTTTTAGAAAGGAGCATGCAAGTCTGTCTTTGAAGGCAACAAGCTTCTGAAGGTGGGACTGTTTTAGGACTTGCATCCATTTCCTTCATGCTTTGCTAGCAATGTGAAGGTAGCATCCCCATTTTGCTTGTTTGTTTGTTTGTTTGTTTGTTGGACTGCGGTTCTGAGAAATTTAACTCTTTTCAGGCACCAAGAAGGTAATCAAAATTAGCTAATTTTTCTTTCTTTTTTTCTAGCCATTATTCCTTGATTTTTTTTTTTTCATCATGCTGCATTTTCCTTATGAAAGATCAGTGTTAGATTTTTCAGCAAGGTGGTTTAATAGACAATGTCTGGTGATTTCTTCCTAACCTCTGAGGCACATCATCAAAGAGCTACAGCATAAAGTGGGTTCTAACATGGGACATCACAGGAGCTCAAGAGAAGCAGCAAAAACCTCAGGTATCCTGGAAGTTATCTTCCAGGTGTGATAGATCAGATTAGTAAAAACTAGTAATGTGTGAAGTTTTGAGCTCAGTTGTATTGTTTTGGGGGATTGAAATCCCACTGGGAATGGAGAGATAGATTTGGAACAGTTAGTAAATAACCATTATATGTATCTGTGTGTTGAAATGTTGAAAAATAAAAGTGTTGAGGAGAGCTAAGAATAGCTGCAGTGGTTTTGTTATCCAAAGTTGTATTCATGCTATGTATTGCAATCTACTCATTCAAGTAATTAAAGCCCCTGATAAAGCTATTACCACATCCTCACACATATTTATATTTTTGTCTGAAAGACCAAGGGAGTTTTTAACTCTCAGTAGCAGAAGTGATTTTAATAGTTATGTAAGACTAGAAATAGCACTTTAGAAATACTTCTAGATAAAGGCATGTTTGTTTCATGCCAAATCATTATTGCAATTAGTTGTGGCCTGAACTTGCTGTAGAAAATCGGGTAAATTCTGAGATGGCTGATGAATGGATAGCAAGCAGGTGTACCCTGACCCTAGTTCTCTATTTTGCCATGCTAAGATTATGTTATGTTTGGTGCTCAGCCTTTCTGTTAGAGCAGTCACAGGCACAGCAGTTCATGACCACAGAATATGTGAGAAGCTGCCTATAGCATGTCTGGGCTTCACTGGTCTCATAGAGTAAGCATATGTTCTTTTTCTGCATTACCACTTTTAATAACTTTCTACAATGTATTTTGTGAATTAGCTTGTTGGGTGTTTCCAAGTTGGGTGTTTCCAAGCAAGAACGACACTATACAGGCAGTCTAGAACATTGAAGTTCATAAAATCTTACATATTAAACAGCTGAAAATAGCTTTTCTTTCCCCACAGAAAAGCAAAGGAGTGATATCTGGGTTTTTTTTTGCCTAGAATGTTGGTGGAACTTTTTCTATTCATAGGACTCTATGTGTAATGTTAGTATCTGTAAGGCAGACACTTGAAAATTGAACAGAATTTTTGTGTGCTGTAAATTTCCTTATTTTTGTGACCTTGCAATGTGATGATGTGGTAGCAGAATTCTTCGATAATAAACATGTGTCGTTGTGCAGTGGAAGTGATGCCTCAGCACTGCAGCAGAATTTATTATGGGAGCATCCTGTGGTTTCCATGGAAACCAGGGAGTGCCAGGCTGTTTGCGTTGTGGAAGGCAGTGGGTAGCATGCACTTCAGTGCATGCCAGTATTTATTAAGACTGTTAGGACGGCAATTTCTGTCTACTGCATCGCAATTTATGCCTAATTTAAAGTTTCAGTCTTTTGCAGTGTCAGCTGCTTTCAACTCCCATTCCCTCTAGTGGAAATGAAGATAATTGGGAATGGTTAACAATGTGTCCTAACACCAGCAGCTCCGAGTGCATCCATTATTCTGTGAGGATGCATGATGCATACAGGGAAGGCAAAGAAAACTCACTGTTCTGCTGAGGCTACAATGGCTTTCTGTTTTATTTGTGTTTTGGCTTTTATTTTTTATTTGCTTATTTGAGGTTGCAATTTATGATGGTTTGTTTTGTGGGGTTTTTAAAATAATAGGAGTGTTTTGTAAGTAATTTTTGACACTTCAGGAAAAACACAGTTAAAATCTGTACAGTTTAGCCAACATACCCATAGGTTGTTCTCTATAGGAGTTTCAATTTAATGAGCTTCACAAGCATCATAAGACTTCCTCACATGATGAAAAGTAGCAGATTTCTGTTTAGTTATTAGTACAGCATGAAGTTTCCTTTTGTGTAGGGCATACTTGCCTTTGGTGATGGGGAATTTTGACTTTATAATCAAATGAGTTTTCAAAATCCCAGTCTGTCATACACTTAGTAATAAAGAATTCGTACTGGCTTAGGAAAGGGATACATAATGAGATATCAGATATGTCACAGTCTCTGTTCATATATACTTGGAATTTGTGCCCATTGGCTTAATGGAAGCAGCTATCATGTTTACTTAGATTTATCTGATCTGAAAGATTACGGGAGCTATGCCACTGTGCTTGAAAGAGAAACTATATTTTCTGTGCCATGATGTCTCAGTAGCTTTGTGTACATTTTTTTTAGAGGAGGATTGGCTGGTGTCCTTCCTGCTAGCTTGGAATGTGAGCAGAGAAAACAAACAAATCTTCCTAAGAGTCTGAGAAGACAGCTCTGTAGCCCTCCCTGAAGGGTCTGAAAGGGATGCTGGACTCAGGGTTTTTGTCTTACTCAGTGGTCACTCAGATTTTCACTTGCTACAATGTGACAAGTCTAGAGCTTCTTTGGTTCTTCAAACCATTTCTCTCTCTCTAAAAGTCCATGCTTCAGCTGTTTATATAAATATTTTTTTAAAACTTATATAAATAAAAAGCTTAAGAAAGTGATTTTTTTTTTTTGCTGTTTAATTATCTTCATTAAAATATGTCTCTTTAATTTTGCTAAGTGGATTAAAAACTTATGTATCCAGTCAGATATTATGAGACATCTGTATTTTGAGGTTTAAAGAGATAACAAGACTTAAAAGACTGACCTTTGCTTTGGCATCAATAGGCTTTGAATCTGGCCCCTAGTGTCAGTCATTTTACATGGACCCTACAGCAACCTTACTTTTCATTGAAGACTATACTATTTTCTTGAGTGCCTTTTTGAATATCTGTCCATCTTTTAAAATTCCTGTAATACAAACAGGCATTATGTTGTAGTGAAGTGCTGAGTATGAGAAATTAGCAAATGAAAGGAGAGTGTGGCAGTAGTCCAAAGCTGATTTTCAGAAGCTTGATTTATTCAGGAAATGTACTAGAAAAAAAATTGCACGTAGAGTGGATTTCTTATGGAACAAACAGGAATTCCCACAGTAGTAATTTCTCTGCTTCCATGTGCTTTGAACTAGTCCTGCCTCTCTGTGCATGTATTATCTTTTCCCCATCTCTCTCTCATTTTATTTCAGTATCATTGCATAGTAACCCATTAGAATAAATTCCTTGGTTACATATTTTGGTCATTGTTTTTCTGACAGAGTAACCTATATTTTTAGTGATCTTCTAGTATCATGTATTAAATTAAATGCATTTGTATGAATTGTTTTAGAGTAGGACGAAAAACTCCATCGGTTTAAATCAGATCAGTTTACTCCAAAGGTCTTGATTCTGCATATACATAGTAATGTTAAAACCTTGAACTTCACTTGGGTTTCCAAATTCCTAGAAACTGAATGTGCATGCTTTAAATATAGGTAAAGATTCTCCGCCAGTACATTATGTACATATCAGTACATCTTCCTTTTCAGAAAAGCACTTAACTGTCAGTTCTTATGCTGAATTGWACAAAGTATTGAAATTTTATAATGAATTATAATAGTTTTACCTATTATAATATTGATTTCTTCTAATCTCTTTCTCTAGGGAAAAAAACCAAACCTTTTGTTCCATGCATCTCCATCAAGTAAAAAAATAACCTCTCTGTTATTTCGAGACACCCTCTAGAACAAAGGTGTCTTTATGATAAAATTCAGTATGAGGTACTCATTAGTTGGCATCTTAGCAGACATTTTCAGGCAAGAAAAAAAGCATGAAATGGATATAGGAATTGAACTTCAGTGTCTTGATTTTGCTGATACTGATGTTCAACATCAGAGTAGGAGACTTTTGTCGTATGGAGTTTATAGCATTATTTTGTTTTGACTGTCATTCTTGTGCCAAGAAGGAAGCAGAAATTATATGATGGAGTCAAAATGCAAAATAATCATTTTGGCTTGTTCCTAGAAATGAAATAGCAGTTTAATGTGCAGGGTGATGGGGTTTTGGGGAGTTTGTTTTTGTTTTGTTTACTCGTTTTTATTTGGTTTGGGGGTTTTTGTTTCTTGGCTTGTTTTTTAAGTTGTTGAAGCCCATAAGTGAGAAACAACATAAGTTGTTGATTGTGAGAAGCCATACCTGCATTCTGTTAGGACTGCACGTCCTGCAAAGCTGACAATGAAACCAAGCCCTTTAGCTGTCAGAAAGGTGCCTACTATGGCTTCTCTATTCCTTTTATTGAAGAACCTGCTACATTTTGTACTAACTGTCCTCTTGGAAGTAATTGCTGCCACTGCTTTTAATTTGGACAACCCAGAAGACTTTTCTGTCCCCTTTTTTTATTCCATGCAACTTCATTTATACATGCCTTGTGTTTGTATAAAGCCCAGTAATCAGAATCAGCAGTTTTTCTTGTAAGGTTTTGAATAAGTTTTAGTGGTTCACATGGCTGTCAAAGGAAAGTACATGAGAATCAAGACTTGTGGTTTTATTGTAACCTTTGTTGTAAATAAACACGTTGCCTTTGTTTCTAGTAAGAAATAATCACAATGGAATAGAACATAATTTTGTTCACAAAGTGCTTTTTAATTAGATTTTAAAATTTTTTTTCTTCTAGTGGAAATTGCAGGGTCTCCAACTCTAGGTTTTATACTGCAGAGCAAGATAGATCATTATGAAGTACATCTGGTTACTGATTCATCATGTCTCCTCTTCTTACTTTTTTTGTAGTTAACTGCTCCCATGGTACTTAAGATGTTACTGCTTCTGCATTCAGAAGAAGCATTAAGAAAAATTGATATTTTTGAAACTGTGTAGAGAGAGCACTAATCCTTCTAAATTCTATCATCATTTGCATTCAGCTGTTATAGCACTGAAAATTCTTGCTTTATTTATGCATAAATTTAGTGGATGACCTGCTCATATGGGGAGAATGTGAGACTTTCCTGTCTTATTTTTCCCCTACTTTATTAGTGTGTGTCTGGACTCATTTATATAATATTTTTGGAGCATCTTTATGATATTAAATTGTCTGTRTTGAGTGTATGATCTTTTAGATACCAAGCTGGCATTTTATGAATAAGTTGATGTTTTGATAAGAAGTAACTTATTATGAATCCTGCCAGTGGATGTGGAGAGCTGAGAGACCTATTAGAATTTTTCAGAGACAATATTGTGACCAGTAGCATTGATAGTGATTTGGGGGGCTTGTTTTCTTATCTTCACTTGGAGATACTTCAATTTACCTTCCCTTTTCTAAATGAATTGAAAAGGAGTTCAGGAACTCAAGAAGGATCAATGTGTGGATGCTGTGTGGATCCATGTGTGCCTCTACTGCGTGCATTCAGATATTACTAACTTGTGGTAATCCT
The DNA here is from genome assembly GCA_018881555.1 of Amblyornis subalaris. Lineage (NCBI taxonomy): Eukaryota > Metazoa > Chordata > Aves > Passeriformes > Ptilonorhynchidae > Amblyornis > Amblyornis subalaris. The sequence continues at coordinate 3,362,691 of JACAXG010000092.1, forward strand.
TCTAAGATAATGTTTATTATGGCACCTGCTTACAGAGGTGGTTTAGCTGAAAAAATTAGCGGCTGTAGAAATTTGGAAGTTATTCCATTACAGCCAAATATACTTTTTGGCAAGGGTAATGGGAAAATGAAGAAATGACAATATAATACATTAATATGATGATCATATGATATGTAATAATAACAGACTTTTCTTTGTGTCAAAGCTAATAGAAATTTCCCCAAATTCTGAATTTGGTAAATTTATTTTGACGAACTTCTGCTTTTCAACAGAACCACATTTTCAAGTGGAATTTTTTCCATTAGTAGCTATACTATCAGTTGACTTGCATTTTTTTCTTAAATTAAGTAATATTGGCATTTTTAAAATCCGGGGGGGGGGGGGGGGAGTGGGTGGGAAAATATTCTAGAAAAGCTGTGCTTTGTTTGGAAAGTGGTAGGCAGGAACAATACTTGGTCTGTGAAGAGCCTCTTCCATTGTGAGTGATATTGCTCAAGGTTAATTGGCCAATTGATCCTTCCCTATAGCTCTGAAGCAGGTGAGGGTCATCTCCCGAACAGGGCTACTGAAGTTCCTCAGTCTGTTRCTGTTCCTATGTGCTTCTTTGTGCTTATGGAGATCAGTTGGTCTCAAGCAGCTTGGCAAAGCCTTCTGCAGTTACTGCAATAACCATGCTGGATACAAAAGCATGCAATAGCTTATGATGTTGATCTGCAGAGTTTGGTACACACCATAGTGCCGGTACCTCTTTCTGACACTTATTCCCTATAGATACTGTGTACATGAGCCTAAACCACTGGGGGTTTGGTGTAGGAAGTGTATACACACACTCAAAACAGGCCTTTGTGTTGTTGAGGATTCCTTTATGAGGCAGTATCAGTGTGATGGCAAATATAAGCAAAGGCTAAACTCAGCTTTATTGTTTTTTTTCTGGAAGCTTTACAGATGTTCATTTATGGTAAGATGTTTGCTATAAAATTTGCTAATGAAGGCCACTTCAGATGTATTTGCAACACTAGATTTGAGACACTTCCTAGAAGTGTTTGAGATAATTGACACTGAAATTAAGCACTACAGTCCAGTGTATAAGTTTCAGTAACCTGAAGATATTGTGTGTTTATTAAACAGCATGTTTAATACCGCTAGTAGCACACAGTACCACTGTGTCTAGTGCTACTTCACCAGACACAATTATATGTAATTTCTAGATTACTGATACACATTTTATATGATGTCCAGGTACCAGAATTTGTCCATTTTGATAACTGCGTATTCTTATTGATTCTGTGAAAAAACAACTACAAGTGTTGAATAGCAATGGCAATCATATACTGAGTGGTGTAAAAGTGTAAAAGTCATAGACTAATATTTCAGTTTACTTTCTAGTAATTGCCTGTGGACTTTCAAGTTATTGCTTTGCTTTTGATGTTCATTAGTCACTGGAAGTGAAAATGGCAAGGAAACCAACAGTGCGTAATCTGGAACATTTTAAATGTTTATGGATTTCTTAGCATGATTAGAAAATGTAAGTGGTATTACTCTTTCAGATCAGTAGAGGCACATATTAATTACTACAATAATTGCCTTCTCAAGGACAATGATTTAGCACTGTTGGAAATGATGCTGAGACTACTGATTTCTTACATCTTCATTAGTGTGCAATGAAAACTGCAGGTTAAAAAGAAAAAAAATAAGGTTTTTTTTTATTAGGCTACTCTTGACACAGTAAATCATCAATTTAATAGAGTTGTCTAATGATATTTAATAAAGTTGCTTTGAGTTTTCAACTGTTCTGAACTTCATTTACTGTCATGTCACTGGTAGTGAAAAATATCAGCTAAGAGCAGTACATAAAACAGCTCTGATAGAAGTCCTTTCCCTGTAAAGCTGAAATTTCATAAATAAATGTTGGTTCACTCTGCCTGAGTAAACTTTCCATGTCCTTGGCTTGACACATCAATCTGCAGAAATGCATTAAAATGCAAATTTATGTATTTCAGCCTTTGAGCTGTTTCATTCCATCCCTAAAATAAATAATAATAATAAGAAAAGATCTTATTAGTCTAACAGGTATTAAAACCAATAATCAGTCATCTAAGAATAATCTGATTGAGCTTGTTTGATTTTCAAGTTTAACAGTGCTTAAAATATAATTTTTTAATGTATATTTTAAAGCTTAAAACATAGTTTTATTTAAGTAAACTTAATGGGAAAAATAATTTAATTGGAGGCTTAAGTTCAATTTTTAATAGGACAGGTCTTTCATTTCCTTTTTTCAGTTTTATCTTTTTGTACGCGCACTTTTAAAATATGTGTACATTCCTCCAAATGAACTGACTGTGAGTCTGCTAGATGGGGATATACTGTTAGGATGTTTCTGTTTCATTTACCGCGACTACTAAACCTGCAAGAATATAGATAACGTATGTTCAAGAACTGTCCCTCAGAATAAAATGCATGACATTTGAGTTCTCACAAGCTTAATATTACATATCCCTTTATGAGATTGCAAACAAAAAGAGAATAGGTTAAGAGGGAAGAAGTCATAACTCTCAAAAAAAGCGCATTAATTTCATTAAGTTAGGAAAAGATTAGTGGAAAAGATGATCCAGGAAAGAGAACAGGTTGGTGGTTGTGTATAGGATTGACAAGTAGAGTGCAGTTCACTCCATAAAAAATAATATCAGGTAATTATATTTAAGTTGTTACTTAAATTTAATTTTAATACTTATGCAAAAGAGCTGTATGTCAAAGCAGACAGTTCAGTGAAAGGAGCACACAAGAAATACTAGAGTAAAGACAACATTTTGGAAAGCAGCTGTGAAAGTAAATGTCATGAAGCTGATGACAGGACTTTACCTTGAATACCATGTTAATGTCAAAACCCATTTTGAGGTATAAAATGAATGTACTTTGTAGTAGAGATAAGTTATAAGACATGGCAAAGATCATCGTGTGAAAGAATACCACGCACACAGGCAGCCACTTGCTATGCTTAGCTTGGAAAAGAAAGAAATAGACCAAGTGCATTTCCAGCTTGGCACAATTCCTCATGGAGTTCCATTGTATTGACATTGTTAAGCCAAAACTTTAGGAAAGGAATAAGTGAAGACATTTAACATCCCCATGTGTTCTATCTGTGTTGGCCACATTGGTTTGATTTCAATTGATCTTGGAAATTAAGCAGTTTTGGATCTGTCTAGCAGAGTCTTGGGAGACCATCTGGAAATCCCAGGAAACAGACAAACAAGCCAAGGTACTGTAATATGGAAAAGAATACGGAAAGCACAGGAGCTGAAAGGCTCCATCTGGCTTTGTTGTCACTCCTGAGCTGACAGAAAGGTAGGATGGAGTATATTGCTTCACAGAGACGGAAAGTGTGACCTGCAGAGGTACCCAGTAAGCAGAAAGCTGCCATGGTTAGTAGGGGTGGCAATTCCCCAAGCGGTTACTGTCAGGTGCAGTTGTGCTGCTATGCCATCATCCACCTTTAACCATGGGAGGATAAAAATGGGTAAAAAAGAAGGCATGCCGGAATGGTTCTTCTTTGTTGAAATATTCAGTGCATGTATGATAAATGATAAAAAACACTTGAACTTGGTCTACGGATTTTTAATCTGTAAGAAAAAGCATGTAATACTGTGGATTACCATCTTAGATCCTGTGTGGTGTACCTTTCAGATATAAATCCCAGAAGAACCCGTGATTTGTTATACATTGTGGTTACATAGTAGAAAACATTTGAATCACTATAATGCATCAGAAAAAAACCAATTCAATTTAATAATCAAAGCACATTTAGATGTGTTTACTCAGAAGGAAATCAGTAATCTCTTTTTAACTTGATCTGTTTATGCATTTCAAATATAAACCAATATGAGTAAAAGATCTGCATTACTGGTAAAATAAGAGTTCCAATGTCTGAACTAGTCTATCCTATGCTCTCTCAGTTTATTCCTTTTTCTTTTTAAGATATAAAATTTTTTTTAAGATAAAAATGCAGATAAGGTTTCTGATGCATTATCTCAAACTTTTAATTAGATCGCAAGTTTTATGAACAAACCTACAAGTTTTGTGAGCATTCATTTATTTTCGGTGGCCAACATTTAATGTTTTGGATATTCTTCATTGAAGGATTTTGTTTGCACATAAGTCAGTATACCTGCTATGTTTTTGTAAAACATGACTGCTTCTGCTAGAACAGATGTCATCTGCATTGTAAAATAACAGTGTTTTATGGGAAGCTTTTAAGCAAAACCACCGTAATTTAGTTTGCTTAATGTCAGACACATGCCCACACTACAACAGAAGTGCTCTAAATGTCAAAACAAATCAATTTTGCAAATGTCAGACTGACATTAATGAAAGCTCAGCTCTTTCACTAAGGATACTCTCCTAATTCATAATAAATACTACACTTTATACCATGGTCATTTATAACAGAAGATGTACATATGTTTACCACTGCTGTTATGGAYTTTGTTTCACAATTCAGGTGTATACTTTAGAACCCCCTGTTTTATAATGACAGAAGTTTTCAATCGCAGAATAATCTAGGTGGGAAGAAACCTCAAAAGGTAAGCTAGCCTGTCAACTCTTTTTTTACACTTTGAGCTTGGAGTACTGGTGTGGTAACCTGGGGGACCTGAGGAAACTGTGCCATTGAAAACTGAGGCAAAGAAAGCAGTGACTACCTCAGCCTTTTCCATGTGGCTACCCTCCTTTAGTTACAGGGCCACATTTTTGGGATCTTCTTTTTATTAATGTTAGTATAATATGTATAAAAAATGTACATTTATGTACTTTATATTACATGGAAAGATAGATATTTAGCAATTAACAACTTAAACTACTTGAAGCAAATGAGTCCTGTCATTGAAGTGAAAACTCTAAGTGCCTTGATGAATTAGGACAGAGAACCAGTGCTATGTGACTCAGTAAATCAAATGCAGCTAAATACCACAGCTGCTGCTTTGAATATCTAAAGATTGTATTTGAAGAACTGTGAGATAGTGAAGAAATTTCAGACCACCAACAAAACCCAAATCCTACAACATGGAAATAAAAGAAAATCATGGTTGTTGCTGTTTAGTCACTCAGCTGCAATAGAGTAAACTGCATGGAACAAATGCCTGTTATATGGTTAGGCAAGGAATAGCCATGTTACTTTAAAATGAAAGATGATTATACTCCTTGCAAGCAGAATACACAGTTGTGCTTAGGCACTGTCTATGTACATTCCCTCTTGGCCCATTGTCTGATACTGAATGAAAGGTAATTACTTAGAGAAAATGTACTGCATATACAGATAATATTTATACCATTTGGCGACCTCAGGAAAGTTATTAGGAATATATTTCTTTCACCTAAACCCTTAGCAAATTATCAGTAACACAATAACAAAAAAATCGTGACAGGTTTAGTTATGCTGTTAGGTGATTACACTTCTTTCCTATAAATACGTAATGAATGGCTCACTAGCCTTAGAGTTACCACATGAAAAATGACACTTATTTTTCAGGGACATTTGTAGAAGGCAGTCACATGATGGTTTTCTAGAAGTCATAAGCAACTATAAGTGCTGTAGTCCCAGAGTGTGTCTCTTTATCTAGAGTCTCAGACTGGTGTGTACTTTCCAGTTGCTGAGTGGGACTTGTTCCCAGGATGTTGGGACAAGAGCTGAAAAGCATCCACGTCCTGCTTCSTTTCACCACCATCTCTCTGAAAAAATTTTGAGCATGAAAATTGGAGGGGCATCATGGAAGGCCAGGGCTCATTGTAGAATCTACAGGACATGGATGTTCTCAAAGGTATCTAATTGTAAAGTAGCTGGTTTACTTGGTGTCTTCTCTTCTGTATCGTACTTCATGCAAGTTGTCACCCATATTGAAGAAAATATAATATGAAGGCTCAAAAAATGAAGCAAGCTTTTTTAGGGAATATTAGTCTATATTTCCAAACAAGAGAGAACAGTAGGAAGTAGAGCTTTTGCACTTTTGACTAAAACTAGTTTGGCTGTTAGTTTGTCTGAAATAATGTTGTGAACCTTTACGCTTAGTTGAGTGAAATGATTTCCAAGGAATGATGATACATAAATGTACAGCAAAACTTAACAGGATAATAACAGCTGAAAATATTAATCTATTAAATTATTACTGTGTGAATTCAACTAGATACATTTTTCGAAATTAAGCAAGAATAAATCTCAAAGAAAGGCTATATTTAGAGCAGATACCAATAATCAAAAATACCTATGGCTACATGGTAAATATTTATCTTTCTTCAAGCATCTTCTTAATTTTCCTGGTGTTTTCCAAGATAAATATGTCTGAAGATAGGAGGAAACATACATTTCAATAGAAAAACAAAATTAATGTTGACTTTTATGTTGAGACTGGCTGTGCCACTTTTTTCAGAAAGTGATCTTTGCTCTTCCTGACACTCTGTTTTATCGAGTAGTACCATTTTTGCATTCACCCGTTTGTTATCCCAGGGTTTTTGTTAGGCAGATAGGCTCTTTACTTTATAATCACTACACTGTTTTCTTAACTTTCTTTGYTCTTCATTTTAAAAGTATGTTGAAAAACTTGTCTTTAAACTTGTTCCCATTCTGTCCACTTAATTTTTCTCTGTATGTTGGGATATATGTAAGTTTAGAAAATGTCTTTCACTGTGCAGCCTGTTGTGCTGTTTGCTCAGCTGGTAAGATATGACTTGAGAAGAATTATCCAGCATGAAATCAGGATGTGCGTGTTTAGTCAAAAGAAAAGTCAAAATACAATGTAACTTTTTAACMTTTTTTTTTTCATCTGGGATAAATAACAAAAGATTATTTGTATCAAACCAATTGTTTACTTCAGAATTGAAACACATCAATTACTACTTCAATTATATTTCTGGTATTTAAATAGTGTACTACAAAGTCAACAAAGAGCAGAGTTGTGCTTTTAAGATTATTCCCTTTGTTGATTTAAGAATCTGAAACACTTTTGCAAGTCTTATTTCCTTTTTAATTCAATATACAGTATGATTTATTTAAGCCACCTCATTTGGTGTAGGGCTCAAAGCAGATGGAAAAGTTGAACTTGTTAAAAACTTAAAAAAAAAAAATTTTTGTCAAGATCTTTCTTCAAATGATTTAGCCTTTTGTAAACACTTTCTCAATTGCTGGATGTCTCACAGGAGTGGGTGGTGGAAGCCTCCAGTTCTGACCGAGCAAGATRTTCTCTCAAGCAAAAAGTTTCAAAAGGACTATTTCAGACTATTTGGGAACTATTCAGTGTGCTTCCTTGAAGGCAGTGCAAAATCTAACAGGGCTTTACCTCGCTAATCTGTTTATGTGCTCCTCCCCCCCACTTCTGTCTTCTCCAGTTTTTAGTGAACACTTTAAAAAATATCTGTAAAACAGGAAAAGAGGCATTGCACAATATTTTATATTTTAAGAAGTACATAGCCTTGAAAGCTGGAGAACTCTTCTGGAAATTAGCAATCATTTCTGGAGGACTCATCTTTAATAGCRTGTTTTATCAGCATGAATAGCTGCTACATCTCACAGTAGTAGAAATGGAAAAATCCTGCCTTGCAAAACAGAGGAATTTGCTCAGACATTGTCCAACTGGTAAAAACTTCCATGATATTATGTTTTAACCTTGTCTTGTTGCTATGTTTCAAAGTTGCTAACATCTTTAAAGTATCAGAGGATACACGCTATCATGGTGTTTAGTCCTGGAGCAACCTCAGCTCACCATTGAAAAGCTTTAAATCTTTGTTGGCGTTACCATTTCAACATCTCATGCACTTGTGCCACTGTAATGACTGTAGCAAAATTTTATATTGTAATGATTTGTTCCTAACATTTTATTCTACCATTTCCAACAAAAAATCATATTCATAAACACAGACTATTTGAAATGTATCTCCTTATTCTTCCAAAACAATACATTTATTTCCAAATATTTCATTTATATTATATTATTAATYGGCAATCTAAAATATCTCCCCTTGACTTAGTGGTAGTGTTTAGAATCTTTAATGAGGGTTGGGTAGGAGTTTAAAAATCTACTGAAGTTATTTAGAATGGTTTCACCCAAGCAGAAAGTTCACCCAAAGTGAAGTCTGGCTGTATAATTTTACTACTGTGGAATTTACCTCTTGCAAGCTATTGTAAAGGACATATTTCATTGTACTAAGCACAACACAAGTGTATCACTCACTTTTAGTGTGATTGTACCACTCCTGGTAAGGGGTACAGGTTGTAGGCAATATAATGCACATGCTSGTCAGAATTGATGTTAGGTTTAGCAAGGTTTGTCGCATATTTATGCCCACTGTGTCAGTGGTCCTAGAATACATAGAGGAGTAATTTGGTTGGGAAACACCAGAAGTTTAAAATGGATATATTATTCCTACCTAACCAGTAGCATGTGTGACAGTAATTTTAACATTCTTATTGAATTTACTTCTCTTTCTTATTCAGTGACAGAGCCATATGTGGCCACATGGGCAAAATAAATTTTGTACTGAATGCCAGAAGGTTTTACTTTGTTATTCTAATCCATATCTGGTTTCATAGTGATGGTATCTAGAGCATCAGGGCTCACTTGGTATTCAGTCCATGCAGTCTGCAAAAATCACAGTACTGTGGGGGACTAAAGTGATTACAGCAGAATGGTCTCTGCTCTCTCTTTGACATAATTGTCTCTGTGTAGCCAGAAAGATATCTACACTTGAGAAGAAATTGCTAGCTGAAGTTTACTGTCCTTGAAATAAATGCTTTTATATTAAGCAAAACACTGCTTTTTCCATTTTGATTAAATGATAATCAGTACACTATTTGGAGTTTTTGTTGGGTTTTTATATGTGGAGGATTTTTTTTTTTTTTTTTCCAAAAAGCTCAGGCAAATTTTACGCCCTTACTGTTATACAAAAATTATGGAATATCCTTGAGCTTTTATTGGTGACCGCTTAAAAAATTGAGTGTGACACCAAGGATGTAGCTTTTCCTGTGTTAAACAAAAAATTGTAACCGTACAATGCTGGCTCTAGGATATAGTAGAGTGTTAAGGAAACTTCCCTGTCTGACCATCCAGGAGCCACTCTGGCAGTCACACTCACACTACCTGAGCTGGGACYGAGGCCCCTTCMCAGCTACACCCCCCACCCTCACACAGTGACACCAGATCTCCTCACTGGCTTGACCCCAGGGTTCCCATAGCAGAGTCTCCGGCGTTCTGATCCTTCAAATAATTTAATCTTGGTGCAATAACTAAATAACAAAATAACAGCTTGAGCTGGTGCCTGTGAGGTGGGATCCAAAACAAAGGAAGCCCTGGGCTTTTATACCGACCCTCACAGTCCAAGCGTGAGAATGTCTTTTGGACCTCGGCTCTTGCCATGTCTTTGATTGTCCGGTCCCCTGGTCGGGCCACAGGTCCCTGAGCCCTTTGTTATGCAAAGGGTCGGCACTTCACGGCCTCTCTCCTGGGGCTCCTACCCAGAGCTCAACCTGCAGCTGCACCCAGAGCTACCTGTACTAAAGGTATTTCTCAACAAGAGGTCGTGTGTGCTCCTTAGATAATTTTGTTTCTGTATAAAACATATAGACTTCCTTTGGTTGACTTAATTTCTTGTACATTTGACAGCTGCACAGTGAGGCAAATTCAAAGGGTTCTGCCAACTTACTGCAATGTTTTCATATTTTTATGAGTGAAAAAAATCTGTTTTATTTTTATTAAAATACATATTTAAATGCAGTTGAAATATMTGAACTTTTAAATATGTAATGAATTTACTATACGTTAGCAAGTAAAATTTTTAAAATATACACTTGTATTTTAATTAGTAACTGATAAATAACTTTTTAGCTTTTGTTTAATAGCTGGTACCAAGAGGGAGTAACAGCAGAAATTACTTGAATACATCCTACAGTCTGCTTATAGACCTTGAAAAGGTATATGCATGTCCCTTTTTGGTTTTGGCTTTTGGTTTTTTTTTAATTTTATTTTGAATGTAGTCTATTTATCAGTTTTATAAATTCAGAAGTGCTGGCACATATGTCTAAAAATATTTGCAGTGGTTTGAAAAACTGAGACTGCAGATGGCTGGATTTGTGAGTTTTAAGTGGTTTGGATATGAATTATAGTACATGTTATGCAAAAGAACTACAAAGCCACTGGAGATGATGACAGTAAAAGAGAGAGTGAAATATAATATAGAGAATCTAATTTACTTTCTGTAATACCAGTTAAAGATGGGGAGGGCCAGAAAACACAGAACACTCAATGAAGACATTGGAACTGGGAGTATAGCAAGATACTTTAGATACAGTATGCTCTTAATAGAAAGAGAATTTTACTCACARTTTTTTATTTTCTAAATATTTAGGGTTTATTCCAAACCAGCTCAGATCTCCAAACACCATTCTTGCTGTTCAATTTGGTCAGCTGGAACATTTCTGTATGCACATTTGCACATATGGTTGTTTAATCTCATTTATTTTAATCAAACAAATATGAAATAACTAGATAGAAGAAGGTAACTTTCTCACTTGTGATAGCTGTTTGGAGAAAGAGAGAGAAAATTAGAAAAAATTCTCCTTCCCTTTTCCCCAGATTTATCCTGCGTAAGATATGCCATTTATATGTTTTTCGTCAGTGTGTGAAACAGTAAGCTGTTTTCTGTCTGGAAATTAAGCAAGGTTCTCTTACAAATATGGTAGGGGCATCAAAACTGAGTCTTCTTTACAGAGCACAGTCTGCTGCTTGCTGTACTCATTTGAGCATAACATACCAGCACTTGACAGGGTGCCTTGCTTGTGCTCTTTCATGTGCCACATATCTTTTCCTCCTTGCTGAGCCCAGTCGTGTGCTACCTTGCTGAAACTTCACCTTGGCATTTGCCAAAATGCTYTGTTTCAGGTCACTGTGCAGCTATTCTCTTCCTCATGTACAGATATCCTCCGTTGCTCCCTGCAGCACCTGCACACTGCTGGGCCTGAGCTGCTAACCTGCTGTTGCTGTCACAGGATCTGTGATTCCAGTATGTCCCTGCAGAGGTGCTGTGCTTTTAAGGAGGCCGTCTCAGTCTGCTCTGGGCACGGTGTGCCCAGGACATGGTGTTCAGGCTCCCACTTGTTTGCAATTTTAATTTCAGTTATGTTGTTTCTGTGTTTCCTGTGAACGGAATCACTTGGATTTCTTTGGTACTGCCTCATACTTGTTTTCTTGTTTCTCTCTGCTACAACACCCATAAAAAAAAATACAGCACAACAGGCAGGTCAAAGCCTGCATACAGGTAACTGGCAAGATCAGTCCAACCACATTTAAGTCTGTTTCACTTAGGAAAAATATAGGAAATAGAAGATAAGCAAGTGGAATTGCTCTGTGGGTGGCAGCACATTGTGTTTCCTTGGTGCTGTCAGTCTTGTTATATATGCATATAATTACAGACACTTTCAGTTTTTTCAATCCTGGGAGTGACYCCTTGGAAAGATGAAGATCAGAATTAAGTTGCTGTACTGCCACGTGAATTATTATGGTGGCAACAGGCCCCACCCTTTTGTGGAATGTTCGTGAAACAATTTTGGATTGCAAAGAGGCTCCAACGGACTGAGATCAGACCAAAAAGCAATGTGCAAATGGAAGTCCTATGAAATTGAAAGTAAATGAAGAATGTTTACTTGCAAGATCTGTTTGGATTTCCTCCAACTTATACATGCAGCAGTTTTAGGATGTATTTTACCATTTCTGTTATTGTATGTTTTGATGATTAAATGTTAATATTTTCAGAAGCTGGTCGTTTGATATGATGAAAGATACAACTTACAAGTTGCTAGCTGTGTGAGGATAATTTGTGCCTTCCATTCTGAGCTTTACTGTAAACTACATCTTTGACTGAAACTTTTCTGTACTGGTTAACTTTTCTCTTTGATGCTGGAAATTGCTAAGCAACATTACTTTTCTTCTATTGTGCACTTTTGTTTCAGTTTTCTGCATAGAAAACATCTCTGATTAATTACAGAAGAGCACAATGTGGTGAAGTTTGTGTCCATAAATAGAATAGATACCACTGGCTTGTGGCATGTCCTGATGTAATTGCTCCTTAAGGTGGACAGGCACTATTAGTAGAAAGGGTTTGTCTAGAAAAGGCCAGCTAGGGAAATATAACATGTAGGACATAGTGTGGATCATGTCTCAGGCCTCTTGAGAGAGGGGTTAGCATGGTGAGAGAAATGTCACAAAACTACAAATTGCATTGCTACGATTGTGTGCTATAAATCCGCATAGAGCAAAGTAACTCTTGAGGTGATTTGGAGTTCATGTAGGTCAGTTGGACTCAGTGCCACAACAGCTGCAATCATGCCATATCTATCACATCATAAACGTCTGCTGAAAAACTCACAATTTATTTTTATTTCTGTGCTGAAATCTATTTTAGTATGTGTATAATTCATAAAACACAACAAAATGTTTCGGAGTCCTATTCCCAAAGTATAGAAGCATTACAAAAAAATTCTCATTAGCTAGAAGAGGATGCTTTATTAGGTAACTCAAGATCTTGCAAAATATGATTTCATTGGCACATCCTCAAATGCTGCTTAAGCCAGCACTTTTTAAAAACACAACTTGGTCTCATACAGCTTCAGGACGTGTGACTGCAGAACTGTAATAAATTGTATTATTTCAAATGTCTTTATTTTACTGAAAAATTCAGTGTGGGGCTATGTTTTATCCTAGAGTGTCTCCACTTTGTGTGCTTAGAGAAATTATAGTGATTTGTTTCTTTATAAAAAACTTTCTTTAATTCGTGCTCAAGCCTTCTACATTTCATTATAGATCAGCAGTTTAAACAGGAAAAGGAAATTTGCTGAAGAGATCTAAATCTCATTTCATCACTGTAAGCAGAAGAGACAGGGCACACACTCAAACAAATATTACACATTCTAATCCTGATTTTCCTGAATAAACCAAGTGCCGTAGTGTGAAATGTGTTGTTGGGTTTTTTAAAAACCTAGATCATATCAGACAATGAATTTTATACTTCATGACAGCAGGCCCTTTTTTCTTTTTCCCAGTGATAAAAGGAAAATTAATGTTTGATTCCTTTAGTGCTTAGAGATTCTAGACAATGCATTCTTTATTGTGCCAGCTACATAATAAGTGAATTTTTGTGTCACCTGTTTCATATCTTAGTACAAATCCAGGGAAGAAACAACTGTATTTGTAATGGTGAGAAGTCATTGTTGTTTTATTATCCTCTACGCTTCCTGTAGTTGAAGGTAAAGAGGCAGTGATGCTACAACAGAAAAAATGCCTTAGTAGATGTACACAGATGGGTTATGTGGTTGGATTTGTCTATCAGAATGTTGGAGGCCAAGTGATCACGAAGTTGATGGAAATGGATCTTATGTTGTCTTTTATTAATTTGTGGTTGATAAGCTATTCAGTAACTTAGACTGAGTGATTTAACCATTTACAAACAAATCCTCTTCCACCTCCAAAGCAAAGGCAAACAAACCCTTGAGATAAATTTTGCAAAGGACGAGAAGTATTTTTGGAGGCGGAGTGGGGGGCTTGTGTTTTTTATTTTGCTTTGTGAGTTGGTTTATTGGAGATTTTTTTGTTTGGTTTATTTTTGGTTGATTTTTGTTCTCAATGTGACTGTTAACTGAAGATGAATTCTGTGCAAAACTACTGGAACTTCTTTTGGTACAAATTGCCTTCATTTCACCTCTATCCTGTGCTGTATCAACTCCAAAATTACCCATGTGTCTTGTGATGTTCTCACAGGGGAAAAGATACAGAACTGGGACTTCTGGGGAGCTCAGCATGTACTTTATGACAGCCTGACTGTTAGCCAGAGCCTAACTCATTAGCCAGATACTAAGAGTATAAAACTGTTATGGTTTTCTTGCCTTTCCTCAGTAAGGACAGTGAATTTTATCTCTCTTCAACATGTAACTACTAAGTGTTTTTTCAAAAAAATTATGTCATTTGAATTATCTGCCCACCCTTCAAGTTGACTGATAATCACCTGAAGGATCGAGAACTATTCAGTAACTTAAAAATCCTATATATTTAATTGACTTCAGAATCTAGACTAAGAGCAAGGTAACATTCTGTCTTCTTACACCACTGTGCGATAGAAATAGCAGTCAGATCTTTTTTTTTGTCTTTAATTACACCTGTCCTGGTACTGACAATAATTTTTCATGTCAGGAAAGCAAGGTTTGGCAAAACAGTAGACTGCAGCTTTCATTTGCATGTTTGGTGTGAAGCAGAAATATTATGTTATACTCACACAAGTGAAACTTCATTGATTCTTACAGATTTGCACTTTACTGATGCTTTTTGGTCAAAAAAGCTTTGTAATACATAATCTTATAGTGATATTTATAGTGCAAGCCTGACTCCATGAAGCTACGTTAGTCTGTTAAAGGTAAGATAAGGGTATGGGGTTTGTCAGAATACATAGTTGATAGCTCATCAGTGTAAGGGGCAAAGACAAGAGAAGTAATAAATTAGATACCCAGACAGATAAACCAGAAGGGAGAGGAGATAACAGAGAAAGTAACAAAGATCATATCTCTGGTCTCTTATCAGGGGACAACTAAAGGAACCACTTGGAGCTTTGAAGAAGTTCAACCAGTACTTTGTAGTTGAGAAGAAAGTAGGGAAACAAGACTACTATTGGGCCTCCTGGGGAAGAGGTTTTATGGGAATTTTGAGGGTGTTTGGGGRATTTTATAAAACTTCTAGGGATATTCTGAGGGCATTGTGTGCATGTGAAGAACTATTATGGGATCTTTAGGAGAAGAGCCAAAGGCGGGGAAAGGTAGGGACTGATTTGGATTGGAGAGGAGCAAGCAAAGGAGAGCAGATGAGACCAAGAAGTACCACCTGCATTTAAGCAACTGATCAGTCTGCTTGTGGGGCCATGTCCTGGGCCTGAGTCTGTCCTCCCTTCTTACTAATTTCTTCCTATCTATTTTCTGTGTGACCTTGTTCTCCATTTTGTATCTGGCAGAGACGGGACTTGCGAACAAATTTCAAGCCAGGCTAGCTAGTAAGGAAGAGGGCAGGGTGGCATCTTCAAAGACTCAAGATCTGAACTGCTGAGTGGATGAGGTATGTAGGATCCAACAGGAATATTTGGTTAACTTAGCCTATGCTAATATTCAATGGGCCTATGAATATCAGTGTGCTTGTGAGGTGAAAGTGTGTGTCCTGCTAAATAGGCTTTGGTGCAAGTATTTACATTCATCTTGAATTTAAACATATATTTGGAAGAATTAATCTCTATTCAGGTATTTCAGTTCTTTAATAAAAAGAATAATTTACTTGAGGGTTTTGTATTTGCAGTTACCTTATTTGCAAATGTTTGCTGGGTTTTGTAAAAGAGAAGAGATATGTATGTAGTTTTCCAAAACTGGTGATAAAACTTTGTCAGCTTTATGAAATGCCAGGAAAAAAAAAAATATAGTTTATAATATTTTATAGTGATATAATAGCTAGTAAATCCCTGGGAACACTAATGTTGAGAACACACATTGGAATCTTATTGATAATGCTTGCTTAGCAGATGTTGAGTTTTTGGGGTTGTTTTGCATTTTAATCCTAATTTTTCATTCAGTGTAGTATTTGAGACTTGTGAATAACATTGGATCAGAGGTCATTGGTGTTAGTCACTAAAAATCAATTCTGAGCAGCCAGGTTACACGGTGAAAGCCTGGGGGCAATGAGGTCTGCTCTCAGGGGCTGACTGCAACAGCCTGATGTCACACTACATTGCAGAGAAAGGAGTAGTGCTCATCCCAGCCCCTGGGAAAGGCACTTAGATTAAGCCTTCTGCTTGAAAAATGGTAATGAGAAATCAGATATTGTGTTCATAGGAGGGAAAAGGGAGTTTGTGTGAGATAAATAGTAATGGGAATTTTGCTGACATGATCAATCTTTTATTTCAAAGTTCGGGGATTTTTTGTTGTGATTTTTTGGTTGTTGTTGGCTCTTTCTTTTCCCCCTGTTGCTGTTAATATTAAAGAGTCTGAAACTGCTGTCGTATTTGGCTTCACTGTCCCATCCTTAGTGATCAGTAATTTGATGGTAACGTGAYTTCTTCCTTTTGTTTTTCTTAAAGCCACATTATACTGTTAGTATGAGTACATCTTTTGTGGTTCTGACTTGAATATTACTACTTTTCTTATGTGCCATTTTTTTCTAGATGCCTCCAAAAGTAGAAAGAAACTGGCCCTCACGTAAAACTGTTATACTTAGTGTTTTCTTGCACAAAATGAAGGGAAGGAGTTAAAAAAAATGTTAGCCCTTCTTTTCCCTCCTTCATACCATGTCCAATACCATTAACACACAGACATACGATGCCAGCTCCCTCTCTGGAGACATTCAAAACCTGCCTGGACACTTCTCTGTGTAATCTGCTTTTAGTGACCCTGCCTTGGCAAGGGGGTTGGACTAGGCAATCTCCAGAGATCATCCAAGTGAGAAAGACATTCAGACTCTGTAAAGTATTGCTTAAAATGTGGTTTATTAGAGATAAAACTATAAAGACAGGATAGTATAATCTTAAAGACAATCTTAGGTCCCTTCAGACACTGGTAACCTTAACGTGTGCTGCCTTGAATGGGCTTCCCATCAGGACATGGAATCACTGGTACTAACAGGGAGCTGTGACCAGGTTCCTCTGTTATTATCAAAGGTGAAGCTTATATTATGACCATGGAATATGGCCCCAATGCCAGACTGTGCATGTAGCACAACGTGAGCCAGGGCCAACTGAAATGGAATCCTGATCACCAGCTTCTTGGTGTGCCATGGTCTTCCGGCCAGGGTCAATGTGCTGCTCAAAAAGAAATACCCTTGGGGTGACCGTAGCTTTGCCACTAACCTAGAAGCTATTGTCCTGGGGGAGCATGAAGGCACAATTAATATAATAAATAACAAAATGAGCTTTCTTCTCCACTCCCCTGTTTAAATAAAGATAATTAAAACAGATTAAATATAAGATACTCTTGCTATAAGAGAACCCAGTGGCGGTTTCTTGAATGCTGTGCCAAATTATGTATTTTAGGCACTTTTTAAAAACTGGGAGGAGAATCTAAATTAATAGTGAAGTAAACTTGAGATAGTGGATACTGATTTCATAGCAAAACTTCAAAAGATACTTATTCTTCTTGACAAATAGAAGCATTCATTCTTACAATTCACTGTTGCCATATAGTGGTGCTTCAGCAAAAAATGATAATTTCTGAACAAGCATAATTCTCAGGAATGTGAGGTCAGAGTGACAGTCATTTGCTTTTCTTTTTTCCTCATTCCTTACCTTCTCTGGAGACCCAGCTACAGTCTATGCTGTGAGATGAAGGGTCACAGCTTGTTAATTATTACAATTAACAGACTTCTGCTGACTCAGTTCAAGAAGTCTATTACAAAGAGATGAATTCAGCAGGACTCCAAAGTTAAACTTCCATTGTATTAACATTATACTGACAATGTCCAGCTACCTTATAATTGATACTGACTTGCGAGCAACATGTAATAGGACTTCTTAAAGTTACAAGGTTTTTTGGATGAAAGGGAAAAGTCAACTTTTTGAATATATTTATGCAAAGCTTTATAGTCATTCAGAATATATGAATAAAAAAATGTTCAGACTGAGATAAACCACTGTAAGCAAAAATATCAATCATAAAATTAAAAAAAAAAAGGATTTCTTGTTGGTTTTTTTTGAGGGGGGAGGGGGTTAGGGGTTTTTTTTGTGTTTTGACTTTTTAGTTTTTTACTTGTTGGAAAAGCAGGAAAATATAATAGACGGGGTTTTTTTCCCAAAAATCAGATTTTGAAATCAGTAACACCACTGTGTAGGACAAAGCTTGATTCTTATAATGAAAAAGTAGGTCTGCAAAAGATAAATTKGAAATAATGGAACTTATATTTCAAGAATTGTTTGGACTTTTCATGTGAGTATTTAGGAACAACAGAAAGGAGGTTATGATGTTTTGCAAAGTGTTGCAATGTAGCCCATTTTTAATCTCTGCTCCTTTAAGTATCATTGATACTTAAGGTTAGCAAATACTTCTTTAAAATGTTTCACTATTACATGAGTGAAAATTACAAAAAAGCAGCACGTCTCCACAGTGAATTCAGTATCACATGGCAAAATCATGTACAGTGTTACTGATATTGAACCTAGATTAAATGTTTGACTTGAAAATGGTAAGTCTATAAAATTTTTCATGATAACAGAAAAGAACTCTTCTTAGGAAAGCAATCTTTAAGACATGGTGGCAGTAGATTGTAGTAAATACAAGTTTGATATCACAACTGTGCATTGGAAGAGAATGCAAGGAATAGGCATTCATCCAACCTTCAGTCTGATAGCACATTTAAAACCTCAGAACACCTGAGATTTTGAGWAGAAATAAAGCAGATTTGCCATTGGCAATTTATGTTAGTGTATTCTGCCTCAGGTAGTACCACAGAATAGTTAATTGGTCCAATTTTATGGACAGGAGGGTAAAAAAAAATAAAACTAAAGAAGGTGTTATTGTTGCCTTCTATTCAAGTGTATACCGGACGTGAATTTAGTACTTGACATAAAATCCAAGCAGAGCCTGAAAAGTGAATTGTATTTCTTCTGTCACAGTAACAGACTGGTAGATGGTTCTACTCTAAACTGCCTGAAGGAAGAATTGTCTTCTCCCTTATGTTTTTTTCTATCTGATTTCCTTTTATTATGAAAAAGTTAACATTGATTTTCTTTTTGAAGATAAATTGTGGCCATTCCCATCAACTACAAAAGTAAATATCATAGTATTTTACCAGATTTTATACCCAGTGTTAATACTGAGCTGGGCAAAAAATCCAAACTTCTAAAAAATCTGAAAGCTTTAATAGTGTTTTGGGGGGTTTTTTGTTTGTTTCTTGGGAAAAAAATGAGCAAATTTGTCTGCTGTGGGCTACTTTAGTTTAGTTTTGATTTTTGTATTTTATAAATGAAAAATCATCATGTACAGCTAGATCTGGAATGCAAACTATGGCAACTTATCCATGTAAACCTCTCTTCTGGAAGAAATTGCTGATAAGAATGGGTCAGGCTGGAAGGGATCACAGTGGGTCATCGGGTCCAACCTCCCTACTCAAGCAGGGTCATCCCAGAGCACATGGCACAGAGTTGTGTCCAGATGGTTCTTGAATATCTGCAGAGAGGGGACTCCACAGCCTCTCTGGGCAGTCTGTTCCAGTGCACAGGCACCCTCACAGTAAAGAAGTTCTTTATCTTATTGCAGTGGAATTTTCTGTGCTTGACTTTCTGCCCACTGTCTCTTTTCTGTTGCCTTCTGATAAGAAGACAAGGCGACCTGGTTTCAAGAAGCCTAGCATGGCAGCCCGGCCTACCCCGTGGCCACTCGGGCCATGGACGCACAAACACCAACGTGGTGGATGGTCAAATGGCCTTTATTATCTTATCTCATGAGGTTAAATAGTGAGGGGCTTTACTACGTCAGGAAAGGGGGACTGTGGGATAGCTGGAGTTAGTAAGGAGTGGAAAACTACTGGGGTTAGAGGGGTCTGCATGCTCTTATCACAAAGGAATGAAGGGAGGAAAGATTCCTTGCTGCTCCTGCTTTCCGTCACATCGCGTGATCTTCCGTCCGCCTGTCCCTTTCTACCACACTTCCCCCCCCTTTTTTACAAATGAATGAGGTAGTTATAGATATAGGTACTGAAGTGAGGTAGTAATTTAACAAGGGAAAAGGGGTTTGGTACATCTGAGTAGATCTCGCAAGGCGAGTTTGAAAAGTCTTGCGACTGACAGTGTTTTTATTTGGGTTTTATAGCATTTGTTGGTGGCCTAAAAACAGAATGTTGGCCCGTTCCAGACAGGTCTGGATAAAAGAGACTAGTTTGTTCAGCAGGCATGGTCCAAGGGTAAAAGTTAGAAGTAACATTGCCAATGGACCTATCAAGGTGGAAATTAGTGTGGTGAACCATGGTGATTGATTGAACCAGGACTCAAACTAGCTCTGTTGGGCTTCCTTGTCTCTCTGTCTCTGAGCTAGTCTATCTCGGAGTTCTGCTATGGAATCTCTGACAACTCCTGTGTGGTCTGCATAAAAGCAGCATTCYTCTTTCAAGGCGGCACACAAGCCTCCTTGCTGCATGAACAAGAGGTCCAGTCCTCGCCTGTTCTGCAAGACTACTTCTGAAAGTGAAGAAACTGATTTCTCTAGAAAGGAAATGGATTTCTCGATTTTCTGCAAGTCTTCATCGATGGTCATTTGTAGCTGAGACAGTCCTTGGTGTCGGGTGGCGAGGGCTGAAACACCCGTGGCCGTTCCAGCTGCTCCTAGGCCAAGCAGCATTGCAATAGTTACACCTGTTATCAGTTCTCTTTTGTGGAGCCGGCCAGGTTTTTCAGAGAGTTGATACATCTCTTCATCTGTATGGTACAGGACCCTAGGAACAATTAGAACTTGGACACAAAAGTCAGTGGAATCATTGAATTTGGCAAGAGACACACAAGGACTCACTCCAGATCGCTGACAAACCCACATCTCAGATGCGGATGGAATTACTCACTTATGGATCTTTTTGTTGGGCTTGGCAACTTTGGCGCAGATGTTACCCTTTTTTGCTAGTGTCACATTGCCMAAACATCKGCCTTTGCCCGTGACTTGACTCAGAGTGATTCCTCTGCRGGGAGTATTCCACCTGCACTGGTGAGGGGYGTCGGCTGTGGAGTAACTGAAAGGGGTGTTTAAAGCAACTCCTTCGTAGAAAGGGGGTTTGACATCGTAGCAAAGCCAGCAGGAATCAGTTAGGTTCGGGTTGGATTCGTTCAGGGATAGAAAGGTAGCTTCTAACATACGAAAGACTGGGTCGGAGTCAGACCCGGCTAAATGACTTATCTGAGAGGCATCTGCATGACCAATCGGGGTGTCAGTGACTTTTGTGGGCAAGGCTTTGGAGTGGGTTGTGTTTTTCCCCTTTAGCACGTCTTTAATAACTTTGTTTGGTCTAATCGCCCGAGACGCAGGGGGTTGGAGCTTGATAATTCGTACATTCACTCACTCTTTTGACCCTTGAATGACTACTGTCCACGTCCTGCCTGTGGCCCAACTAGGGTGATTTGGCTGCAGAACGGTCATGTTATAATCTGTGCACTTCCGAGATTTAGGGGTTTTATAATAGTTTCGATAGTATTTTTCYTGAAGGAAGACAGGTTGTTTACAACCGGTGGGTGCCCAGGTGAACTGTAAAAATTCATCGGGCTTTTGAGGTTCCCACCCAGGTCYTGATGGTCTGGCATCTGTGACAATGGTTTCACAGCCCCAGTACTCACAATATCCCCACCCCGGGTAATTGCAGTACTTTTTTCCTGGGTTTGAGGCTGGGCACCAATAGGATAGATGCATATGTGTAACATGAGAGGAATAGGGGTTTGTTTTTGGTTTTCCAGGGAACAGATCAGTAATGCGGATCACAAAAGATGGGGTGTTTGGTGTGGTGGTTTCTTTGAGCACTTTGTCATTCGACAGGTGTTGTAGGACTCACCTGAATGACTGATGAGATTAATGGTTTGGACTGGCCTGTCCTCTGGTAACAAGCCCTAATAGCAAAATCACACAAAAACATTGTTGGCGTCTGGCTTTCACCGGAACGGAACTCTTAGGTACTGCTTGACGTTTTGGAGATCTGTCAGTTTCTTCTGGAACAGGGGTGCACGCATTACAAGGGCGTCCCACGAACATGTCCWGCAAACAGAAACTCACAGTTTTTGTTAGTCTTATTCTGCTCATT
The DNA here is from genome assembly GCA_018881555.1 of Amblyornis subalaris. NCBI lineage: Eukaryota > Metazoa > Chordata > Aves > Passeriformes > Ptilonorhynchidae > Amblyornis > Amblyornis subalaris. Next base: position 3,384,506 of record JACAXG010000092.1, read on the forward strand.
CTGAAGGTCTGGCTTTATTGACTTCAGTGGACACCACTTGATTCTACCTTCCTTTTTGACAGCTGCGTATCCTCGCCCCGTGAGCACCAACCTCCAGCCCCGTTCCCATTCGCCTAGCTCATTTTTAATTACGACCTGCGGGCCCTCCTCTAATGCTCGGGTGGCCCAATGTTTTTGAGTGGGACAGTTTGTTTCATCCCCCC